>VZTJ01011332.1:896180-1001103 GCA_013397795.1 Orthonyx spaldingii | reverse complement strand
TATTTATATTTATATTTATATTTATATTTATATACATAAAAGGAATTGCAGAACATACTGTAGTGAGAGAATAGAACAGGACTTGACTGAAGATATCCTTTCCTGTCCTATATTGTACTGAAGTATGGAGAAATTGGGTCAGAATTTCAGTATAAATATTAATATAAGAAAAAGTTAAAGCCCTCTCCCATAGTTATACAAAACTTGTTATTTACAGTAAAAAGAAATTCCTGCAAATAAATTTAGTACAACAATACACTAATAATGTAAATCTAATGCTACAATGAAACCAGTGAATGCTATATTTTATCCTAGCTGATACACATGGAAAAGTATTTTTCAAGATATTAATGGTTATTTTAGGTGTGCATTAACTGGCTACTCTTATAATTTTCATCCTAATTGTTGTTTTTCATTCCTTATCAGAGCTTTTCAGGTTACAAAAAAATCCCTCATGAATATTTCAATGACTAAATAGAGTTGCTGTGCTGTTATTCTGTACACCTTATTGTATATTATTTGACAGTATTCTGACAATTGACACTTTGTTCATGAATGCAATGAGTGCAAATCCCAGAAGTGCAAACCAATGTTGTTCATCCAAAAGCCCATACCAGTAATGTATTCTATGGCTTTCTCTAGCTGTCACTTATTACATGCCTGTTTAAAAAGTATCACATATCCATTGGGCTCCAAAAACAATACTATAAGACTTAAGGAAAAGATTAAATATGATAAAGGAAAGCCCCAAACTAACTGATTGTTCTCAAATGTGAAAGGCTGCAATTCATTTGAATAATCTGATCAATGATTAAGTATTTACAGTATGAATAATTAAGGCTACAATCAATCCACAAAGGATCATTAAAGACATAAAAGAGGTTGCATGGTTAGAGAGAAGAATACTTTTAAGCTGTTTGCTGATTTGTAATAAAACTTGTTTACAGATTGTGGTGTTGGTTGTCAAGGCTGCTAGAATTAACAAAGGAGAAGGAAAAGGAGAGAAGCTGACAACTGCTTTGTTTTGCTCTGGTTTAATATAGATGCCACCTGTGCTGATTGTACTGGGGCATGATGGGAGTAAACTCTCAATTAAATGTGATAATCACAACAACACAAAAATCAACAAATCCAAGTATTTGGACAAACACATAAATACAAAAAAGTCTGTGATCTTATTTTAGGAGCCTGTGTAAAAATATATGCTGATGAGTTCTAGTCTTCTGTTTTACCTGCTGCCCCTGGTTGTGGTGATTTTCCTTCACCTTCAAACAATATCTCTAGCTTTTCCCTTTGACTCCTCTTTGTCTAATAGTTTTTGTTCCAGCTTCCATTTTATGATTGCTAAAGCTCATAGTTGCAATACCTCCTTGTTTTAAATATTCCAGGTTTATTAGCCCTTGAGAAATGGCATTTCTAAAATCGTTTTGTTCACTAATTTCTGATTTTTTGAGAGAACAATCTCTTTAGTGTCTGCTTATTCATCTTTAAATTTTAGGGTTGGGCTTGGATTTGATTTAATCTCTGTTATAACTTCATAACCCTTGCATGGATAACTTTGATGTTCCCTTGCATCCAGTGAACATACATTCAGCTTTTTCTATCTGGTTCATAATACAAATCTTTGAAACCTGACATAACTTTTTGTTTCAGTGCTCAATCAGCAGCAATTATGCTGTTTCCAAGATGTGGTGTCTAGGCAGGGTGAATATACATGTAACCAATTCCAATCCCAAACCCCAAGCAACATGTTTTCATATTTTTAAAGACTGAGACAAACAAATAGAGTTGCCAATGATGTTAAACAATTTACTGTTATTTTTAAGAGAGGTGAATTAGGCTTTTTACTATTTATTTGAGACATATATATTTAAATATATATATATTATATATATATATCATGAGTCATCATTGGAACAGCTCTTCATGAGAAGAATTATATTCAGTTGTACTTGCAATCTGTCTTTACATCTGTGCTTTACTAAGTTTAGGTTTGATTCTAAGAATTACAGTATAAAGAGAAAGTGTCACATATGCAAACTCAAAGTTCCTGCAGAACCCTATTTTCTCTCCTCTGTTAGGCTGCTCAGTGATCTTTCCTACCAAGTTTCCTTTTCATGTTTAAGTTAGGTGCTAGAAATTGATCCAGGAGCCTCAAAGCTGGCTTATATACCAAGAACGTGACAAAACTATGCCAAATTATACTGAGAATTTTTATTTTGTCTGTTTCAGATATTCCTTTTCCATATTAGCTAGTCATGGTGTTAAAAAGACATGAGTGCATAAGAGAAATCTTTAACAGCTGCACCTCATGCCTAACTGTTGTGAATATTAACAGAATTGAACCCTGTTGTTAGTACAAATTTTTTCATGATCATGAATATTCATTTTATCATGATGGAAGTGAAGACTAGCCCCATCAGCTTCTACTCTAGGAATCCTTGCAGCATCATGAGATATATGATGAATTTAAATCTCATTATGGCCTTAATCTGTCTTCTAAATATGATGATGTCTCTTCTTAAGAGTTTACACAGGTAAAACAAAAAATGCTACATATATTTGAAAAAAAAGGCATCCTATCTCTTACCTTTATAAAAACTTAGAGAATTTCAGAATGAAAAATGTATCTTCTGTAATTTCCTATCTCTTACCTTTATAAAAACTTAGAGAATTTCAGAATGAAAAATGTATCTTCTGTAATTTTTCCAGACTTTTCCCAACTTCAGAAAAATTGCCTAGACTCCAGGTGCACCAATATATGTTCACTAGTCAAAAGAAACAGTAGAATATTAAAGAAAAAGCTTTCTGATTTATTAAAAGGAAAATGAAAAATACTTAAAATTATTGTTTTTTATTAAAAAGAAACAAACAAAAAAAATGAACATGGATAAATCACACACACACAAGGAAAAAAAAACACCAAAAAATAGTAAAATAGGCAGTAATTTCCCTTTACAGAAGAAAAGAAGATTCAAGAGAAAAACTGTTGGAGTAAGTGTTAGTTGGAGATGTTCTAATTGATTGATGATTCCCCTGAGTGTTTACAAATTTGGTAGGTAGCTTCCAGACAAAGCTACAATTTCTCCCGTGTGAGAAGAAAAAATACACAGATGGCAACTGCAGATTAAGTCCCAGTTCTGCAACTGAAAGGAAAAACTGCTGCACCTGGTACCTTCTGTACCTGCCCGTGCATACTTCTGGCCTTGGGCTTTACCAAAAACACATTGATGGACAAGCTTTGCTGAGTATGAACTGTGCTCATTCCAGGAAACAGCGGAAACCAAAGCTGATTTTCTCTGTGCTGTTGGTCACATTTTTTGTCTACATATCTTCTGTTTAAGTCATTGACTGTGTGCAGTTTATTTAAGGGAGTTCAGTCAACTGTACAAATAAAGGAGTTCCTAGGAATAGATGAAGTGTCTGTTAGCTGGCTAAGAAAGATATGACTAGTATTTGCTTGACTTAAATGCAGATTTAAGGACATTAAAAGATGTGACAGTATGTAGACCTTTTTTAACATGGTGACACTACCAACAGCAGCACCAGCAGTAAACATTTTTAAACACAGCTAAATACGGAAATGGTATATAACTGCAAACAGGCAAATGGAGATGTGGGGTATATTTGCTCCTACATGGTATTTTGAGCAAGTAGCAAAATCTACAAGGTAACAACAAAGGAGTATAGTGAGAGAGGTCTGATAGAGTGACTTTGGAGAACAAGCAGGGAAGATGTTTGGTGGAAATAGAACAAATCCTGTCCATACCCAAATAGAAAAACTGTGTCTAAAGCAGATGAGATCACTCCCTTTATTTTGTAGAAAGCATTGAGCAGAAAAATACATGAGTAAGGAAAATGGAGAAATAAAAACATCCATACTTGAGCCACAGTTTTCTTCATCAAAATGCTCTGAATCCTGATCACCTCCATCTTGGTGACTGGGTACCTTGATCATCATCCCTAACTTGCCTTAACTGGAGGTGTGTAGGATTGTTCACTTTCAGCTGATTTAATATAAAAGTGTTAAGGATTAACTGTTTGCATATGTACTGCTAATGATTATATTGACCATGTGTACTATCAATGAATGTCAGTCCAGTAAACTGTTGGATTGAAACTGATTTATCAGTTCTTTAAGCACTTCTATCAGAATGTTTTTTTACAAAATGCAATATACAAATATATTCAGTCTGTGGCACAGACAGTCTCTCTGTCTTGTCAGTTTACTGTGGAGTGGAAGAATTGTTTCTTAATATCCACTCATAGTGTGCAAAAATCTTTTCTATGCTCATGCTTTTCAGTGCTACTGTAGTACAATTAAATAGAAGTTATTTATTATTGTATTAAGAGAATATTGAAATCTCACCCAAGGAAATTATTTTGTAGATTTGAATTTCATTATAAAAAAATAAATATCTCCTATTAAACACATCTATAAAGACCTAAATGCTTCATTAAAAGAAGTCTTTAACATGGGGTTTTATTCCTCTTCTGGCTTTTTTTTTTTCCTTTCTCTTTTAATTATATATTATGGTCTGTCAACAGCAATAAAGTTTGTGGATGTGTTTTAACTATGCTACAGATACCAGCATATGGGTATATTTAGCAAATCCAATAACACTTCACCACTCATTCTCAGAACATTTAAAAGTGTACAAAAGTGTGAAGATAAAACCCTTAGAGAGCCTCTTGGCTCTAGTGGCACATAGTAGCAGTTTAGCAGTCTCACAAAGCATGGTCCTTGTAGTTTTCAGATCAATTTGTCTAATGAAGTCCAGCAAATTAGAGATTTTAAAAAGTGAACTATAAAAGAGTGAAAAGTTCAAGACAATTTTAGAATTTTTTAAATGTAATTTTATACATGTTTTGGAATCTGTACAAAAGGTGAAATCAGTGCTTTTTCAGAACCCTTGAAATCCACTGTGTCCAAGTAGGAGAGACCCTCATCTACGTTTCCCCTGGAAAAAAGCAGTCAGCAGGTAAGATGTTGATGGAGACTGCATGTGAAAGAGCCTGACATCTCTGTAGATGTGTCTTCTGACATTACAGAATGCAGAGCAGGTGAAAGGAGGTATAATAAAGGGACTGGTGACTCTCCTGTGCAATCTCACCTCCTCCTTAGCCCTTGCTTGCAAGTTCTGGCAGCACAGTGTTGTTGAAAGTGCATTAGCTGAACACAGATGGTCTCTGAGAAGGCGGTCGCCCAGCCCTCTCTGATCTGAGTGGAAGCTGCATGATTGATGCCAAGAGGTTTTTTTGCTGTTTCTCTTCTATACCTTTTACACGGTTCTGTGTATCCACAAGTATTAGCATGTATACTTGTACTTCTTTAAGTCTGATAACTCAGCACAGTTCCAAGGTTTTGTAGAGCTAGGAGACCAAACATCCTACTATCTTGAGGAGCCATGGCTCCTGAAGTAGAATTTGTTCTGTAAACTAGAAGTTAGATCACCCAAGCCCCTTATTGGGCCGCTTCGGTAGATATGTTAATGTGTAAGGTCTATAAATTGTATACTGATCGATGGTGGGGGGTGCATGCATGCATGGTGGGCATCACGATGCATTCCACCTCGGCAAAGTGGTGCATCGGATGGGATTCCTGTTAAAATACCAACATAATTAACCACCAACCCTTCTACTGTGTCTGGTTTTTCATTCCTAAGACCAGGAAAAAGGCATCGTGATGTAAATTGTACCTTCCAGAGTTTTTCAAATTTCTGATGTGACTGATTCTTGAACCAGTCTCTAGTTATATAATGTGATAGATTCTGAGATACAGGGACTAAGTTACAGATAGTCAAGTCCACACCTAAAGGTCCCATTCAAGGAAAATGCATAGGTACAGCTTTAAATCAAACACATAGTTAAGATGAAACTCCTTAACATGAAACTCTTTAAGTCTGTGTCTAATATTAAACAAGTGCTTACATATTTTGCCAATAGATTGATTGCTTGCATTAACATGATGAAGAGTTTTGCTGCAAAAGCACTCGTAGAAAGAAAAGACAAAGCTGTTGTTTCCCATATAGCTAATGTGCCATGATTTGCTTTTGAGAATATTTGTCTGGATCCAGAAGGTAGGAAAGACCTTCTTATGTCTACTGAGAAATGAAACAAATATCTCTGTTCTAGCAGGGATTAGAATTTATCATTATGAAAGACCATAGGAATTAGGGAAATGCCTAGAGAGCACATGCTTGACTAGCGATCTCTGTATGTTAAGTTCAGTGAGGCCCCTTCTGTTTCCTCAGTCAGTTCTTGTCTTACTCAATGTCCTTTTCCTTCTATTCCCTCATTTCTATTCATGTAAACCCCCTTATTATGTCCTTTGCAGTCTTACAATTAGTAACTACTTTTTTTCTTAATTTCTTTCCCTCACCTTTCATAGCAATTTTTCTCTGAATCAGTGCCACTTACACGCTCCACTCTGTATTTCATTTCTTTCCTTGTCATTTCCAACCAATGTCTGACCTACTTTTGCTCCAGCAATTCTGTCTGCCCATAACAAAAACTCAAAAAAATCCCCATGTATCATGTGCCTAAACACTGATACATGGTCCTCAGAACTGCTTAACAGCCACCAAGCTCCCAGAGGCAGTTTCATTTTTGCTCATCCCTGCTCATTCTTTTGAGGGCAGTATGCAGACAAGGTTCAAGCCACAGCAAATGCCAAGGATATTTTCCACATGCAGAAAAACCAAGGTCAGGCCTTTTGATTCTTGTGTCCTACAGTCATTCAGGACTATGACTTTGACCCCTCAAACACCTCCAAGCACCCTCATGACAGAGATCAGGGAATGCTCATTGGTTACCGTATAGCCCATACATGATTTCAATTCTGAACTTGCCACATATATATTTATATTTTACAATACCTTAGGATTTTGGCAGTATATGGGTCTGAGAGAGATCCCAGGGACAAGCTGTTTGTAATGTATATTTAAATATTCTGCTTTAGAAAGTGTAGGGACAAGCTGTTTGTAATGTATATTTAAATATTCTGCTTTAGAAAGTGTAGGGACAAGCTGTTTGTAATGTATATTTAAATATTCTGCTTTAGAAAGTGTAGGGACAAGCTGTTTGTAATGTATATTTGAATATTCTGCTTTAGAAAGTGCATTGTTGCTGTGAGCCTGTCTGTGCCACTTGGTCTCAAATGAGAAATCATCCTCAACTTGTTTTACATACTGCTGTAGATTTATCCAAAGGACAGACAAGGATTGGCTTTGGAAATACCTCTAGTTTCTTCAGCTGCATCCCCTATTCTGGCACCCTTAGCAGGAGGGATGTGCCAGAGACTCTCCAGAGGAGAAAGTGGCCTGGAGCAAGCTGCCTCACTGATTCCTTGGAAAAGAAGTCCCTTATAGTCTAGTCTAGTCATAACTAGTCACCCTAAGGTTAGACTTCACAAATGTAGGTAGATCTTTCACTGAACAGACCCTGCCACACGAATGTGGTGTTTCAATCTGACCTACCAGAGCACAGCTCTGCAATAGACACAGAAAAGCAACAGTGAAATTGCAGTGACACTTAATTTAAGAGTGTGAAGTTGGTTATTGGTAGAAACTATGTGTAGATTGCCTTATTTTTCTTGTGCCTAAAAAAGAATTTATCTTCCACTGATCACCCTCAAGTCTTATTATTTCTGTTTCTAAAAGTGGGTTTTGAAGCTATCCCTCTAAGCCTCCACTGAAGCTTTAGTATTTCACTATTATGACTCTCTCTAACTCATTTTACCAGTTTGCTTATTATTGTTATGAATATTATTGTTATGAGTTTATTATTGTTATGAACAGGAGAAGCATGGTTGCCCACTTCTCCTAATTTTTCACCCTAAAGCTGCAATCACAAAGGCAAAATTCACCAGTTTAATTTGAATGAACGTCCTTACAGATTCAGGACTCATTTATATTGTTACCAAATGCCTCAGAGTTGTACCTAAAGGTATAAAAAGCACCAGTAGATGGCTCTGTAGTTCCTGAATTACAAGCAAGGAAACGAGGGAGGCTTTGATAGCTTTGACTTTTGCGAGTAAATTTGATTTGGTGACACCAATGACAGGAATAAACTTCATGCCGACTTGCTGAAATGGGACACTTCCATTTGTTATGCCACACCGTTTCAAAATGGCCCGGCTGTCCTCGGCTCACATCGACCTTGAAGATTTCTGTGGGAGCAACAGGAGTGCTGTTGTCCTGTACAGGCAATGGCTCCAAATAAATCAGCAGCAGGATGACACGAGCTTATGGGAGAGGGCAGAATTGCTAAGCATTGCCATGTGCTGCTCGTGGCAGGGTGATAAACATGAAGGTGTGGAGGCTGCTACAGATGCCCGAGCCCAGTGGTGTTGTCCCCTGGTAAATGGGATTAAAACTGAACATAGCTGAACATATGCTTGCACTGAAATTAACTACCAAACACTCAGAGAAGGTTGTTTCTGTTTTACTTAAAAATAAATCTGACTGAGAATGGAAAAGATAAAAGCAGGAAGGAAATGCATTGTAAAAAAAAAAAAATAAATCTGCTTTTATAAATCAAGGAATTTAATAATTTTTTACAGGCAATTTAGAGGAAGTAGGAGGATTTCCTTTCTGCACAACCCTCATTCCTGAGCACAGGACCTGGGTGGACTTTCAAGGGAGATTTTAAGCATGCTTGAGTGCTCTGGCACAGGTCTGCAGGGTCCCCTTGGTGTATTCCTCCACAGTTTAAACTCCTTTGAATATGTGCAAAAATTACTGCAGGAGAAGGGGATTTTGAAAAATTATATGTGTATAAATGTTGGCTGTATCTAAATGGGAATTAATCTATCTAAATTAAAAGCATGGGAATAGTAGGAAAACCTCTAGAGTTTGAAAATGAGCAGGAAGCAATTCAATTTCTAACAAAGCAAAGCAGTATCAACTGAGATGGTTATCTGTGTACCTTAACTAAATCCAAACCCATATGAAAACAATATAAGAAGTTTGGGCTGACTGTATTCTGCGACAGGACACACAGAAGTAGCACACTGAGACATAATAAACCAAAATAAGTTAAATTTATAAATGTTAGTTTTCCCCCTGAAGTAGATCTTCTACATCAAAAATATTTAATTTCATACTTCACAATGAAAAATATTATTAATAAACTCCCAGAGAAATTGTTCTAACTGTACTTCTGAAGGAGATGCATGTTACAGACATTTTCCGGATAGTCTCAGTGTATTTAAATGGCACATAGATAATGTCTCTGCTATTTAACTGTTTTAAAAACAGATGCAAGCTGTTTTAAAAAGAGAGATTCATCCATTTTATGTAAATGGAAAAAATTTGCAAGAATGTTGCTATTCAAGCATCAACATGAAAAATCAACATTAAACTTTATGTTTATATCAATAACTCACCCTCCAGCCCCAACTATTCTATGATTCTGTAAACAAAATAATGATCTGCTATGTTTTTTTATAAATACAAGACATTCTCTAAGCACCTTAGTAGCTTCCCTTGCCATTGGCAATGATTTTCAGAGTATGGACAGTAAGATTACAATGGAGAAAATTCATCTAGCATTATTCTTTATTTTGCTGCAGAGAAGCTGCATATGGATAGATCACTGTATTTATATAATGCAGTAAATTTCTGTGACCTCTCACTTCCTTAGAAAAGGCTAAAATATCTCATAAAATTCAGCATTAAGCACTGGTATTATCTTGAAGAAACAATGCTCTTTAAGTAGTCTGAGACACATATATAATTATGTTTTATAATGTACAAATGCAGTCATTTGCCTGGGTAAAAGACAAACCTGAGCTTAAGGCAACCCATGCCTTCTAAATTTCTAAAGCCTAAAATATGTTTCAAATTTTCCTTATTAATGACAACTAAATAGCTTTTATTTCTAGTGAGAATAATATTATTAGGGTAAGCTGGCTTGAATTACATTACATTCACTAGCTAAGTGATCTAAGGCACTGCTAACAAAAGAGCTGATGTGTGGCAAAGTGCTTCCCTGATAGCTGTGTTCAACTTCTACCCTATGGTAAGTCTGAGATAATTCAATTGCAATGTGTGAATACAACACGATTCAAATGCCTTGGATTCAAATGCCTAAAGAATTGTGAGGGACAAAGTATTCTCAGGTTCAATTAAATATAACATGTGTACCTGCTTAGCTGTGTATGGTGGTGATCTTATTATTTGGTAATACTACTTTATCAGCAAAATTTGATTTCACCCACCTTTGACTTTTTCATCCTCATTTTGTCATGTCAAATTGGCATCTCTCTGAACCTGGACTGCTTCTGAACTCCCAGCTTTAACTGGCATCACAAAACTGACAGAGGCTGAGAGAGAGATGCTCCTTCATTTCAGATTTACAGAATTGTCCGCTTTCCTGTCCTGGATTGGAAGCATGTTTGAACACTGCAGACATATTATACTTCAAAATCAGAATTGAAAGTTTTATTTAAAAACTGTTAAAAGTAGTCTCAGAAAGATACAGGGAGAGAAAAGATCAAGTAACTCATACATAGTACAGAAAAAAATTAAATATTACTCTAGACACACTGTACAGCACATTGCTCTAGATTTTTTCCTGTATTTTTTTTTTTTTTGGGGGGGGGGGGGGGGAAGTTTTTTGGGTTCTTTTTTTTGTGGTTTTGTTTGTTCTTTTTCTTTGATTTGTTTTGGTTTTTCCCCTACTGCATCTACTGTTGGCAAGTGTCTGTACATAATTTTTATTCTAACCACCAGCAGATTACCAAAATGTGAATTATACAATCCATATTAGGTGGGATAAATGCAATAATTTTACTGAAGTTAAGAGAGAAACCCCAACATATCAAATTTACAGTAAGTGCTTGAAAATAGCATCCATTCCTCTCTGCAAGATACAGTATTAAGACCAGATTTTTTCAGGGTTCTGAATGATTACACTTAAAGCCACTTAACTATATTGATATAATAACTGCTGGAGAAGTCAAAGCCTGGATGCTTATATGGTGCACACTTCATATAAAATATGTGTAGTATATATCTAATTCAAACTAATATATAATTTCCACTATAGATATAGAGGAATGAAAAAAAATTATACGGTCTCAAGGGATACTTTCCAAATGTTTTTGGGAATGTTTGTGGATAAAGAAAAGAACATTGGCAAGTACTGTTGCCAATAAACCCCCAAGTCCCATGTGCATGGACACACTCATGCACAAACTAACTGTTACACATTAAGGGATTGTTTGCCCTCACTGGTCTGGGGTTTTGGTGTGGGGTTTTTTAACACAGAAAAGATTTGGGGGTTGAAATTTTCCTTCTTCCAAAAGTGGCTATACCCTTATCCTCTATCAAGCAAGATTGGAAAGAACTGAAAGCAGATGGTATAATGTAACCAGAGTGAGAGATGAAGAAAATACTTCAGAAAGAATAGTGAGAACGCCGTTCTGTCTTCATCGTGCCAGGACACTTCTCAGCCCACGTCCACACTATAATTAGTTAGCACATGGGATCCATGGCTAGTAATGCTTCCACACAACAAGCTCAGAATGATCTAGTACAAAATTTAGAAAATGTACAGGTTGAAAATGACACCTTTATTTTTTGACAAATTAAGGAGTCTTTATTTGAAAAATGTTTTGATGTATATTTTTAAAAGCTTTTAAATGTATAAACAAAAAATAGCATAAAGTCATAAATATCTAGTCATTTTCCTTAAAATGTATCTATTTTTTCACTGCTATGCCCATGTGCTCTACTTTAAATAAAATCAAATTCATGTGGTATACATCTCTTAAGACCATTCTTGATGGCAGTATTGGGGGAGACATCAGTCTTTCCCCATAAAAGTTCTCTGTAGAAATTCCTTACGGAATACTCCTATTTCTGTAAATGAAAACTAAGTTTCTCTAGGGAACTGGCTGTACCACGGACCAAATTAAGAAAGCCACAGCATCCACAGGCTCTGCAAGGCAGGAGTGGCTAATGGTAACATATCTCTTTATGAGCCAGAAGGAATTATATTCCCTATCCAGACCTCTCCAACAAGGATTATTTTATTGATTTCAGAAAGCTGAGTGAATTGAATGTCACAAATAAATACATTATTAACATGCAATAGCCTCAAAAAATATAGGTTTTGATCAGGTCTCCAATATTTGCTCAGCTGAAGGATGCTTTGGCACCTTACCAAGAACCCAGAGGTTGCATTTAATTTACATAAAGGAGATCAGATCTCCTTCCCTATCATCTGTTTAAAGGCAGGATGAGATTCACAGATTCATTTATTCAAGCAGATGTTGGTTAGACAAATATATACAGCAAAGTCCTTGGGTGATTGATAATGAGCTACTCTAACAGATCAAAATAATGTGTGACCTTGAAATACAGGGATTTTGCCTTTCCTAAGAAACAGGTATCTGGACAGTGATTAGGTGTAATGCTTTCATTTTGTTTCCTATTCACTGTTGAAAATACAGTTCTCTTTGTTTCTCTATGGAAAAAAATCAATCAATCTAGAACCTCTGAATTAGGAATGAAAAGCCTCTCATACATTAACCAAACACTCCAATTCTCTAGTGGCCACCTTTACTCGAAACTCTTCCTCTTTTCCGCCTGGACTTTGGTGGAGAAACATGATTATAAAAACAATCAATCCCTTTGACAGCAACAAGGATATTGAAACCCCCTGTAAACTGTCACCAGTGTGAGTTAAGGAAAGACATAAGGACAACAAGACCAAATAATTCATTAACAGTATAAGCAGACTTCTTTAAAGGAATAAGTGTAATTTTTATATGAGCTTTTAATGAATGATAACTGTTTTGAAAGTTGAACGAATAATAAACTGACCATTTTTAAAGGAATCTGAAAAGAAATGCTAATGTAGAAAAATGTTCTTTTAAAAATGATTGTTTTGATTGTTCCTAACTCCTAAAATAACCAACACAGTTACTTGAAAATACATGATTTTATATTTATTCATGGATTAAACATTCAAAATGTAAGAAAGATTGCATTCCTTGTAGAAACCTGAATGATTGAATCCTTGCTAGAAGTAAACTGCTGAACACAACATTAATTATTAATTAGGAATCAACTGAACCTAGGATTAATTATAGAACAGCTGCTGCTGCAGACCCATGATCAAGTGTCTGCTCTTGAGTGAGCAAGGATACTTGCTGTGGGAATTCAGGGTGAGAAATTCTTCTGTGTTACTAAGGTGAATTATTTGAAGATCTCCCCAGAAAATACTTTAGAAAATGTCAAATGACAGCTCTGGTAAGAGCCTGTTGCTGCTAACCCAGATTGAATAGAGGGACTGAGAGGCAGATGAGGAGTTGGTGTAACAGTAAGAGCACGTACGTAGCTTCACAAGGACTGAAACAGCCCTTGAGTACTCCAGTGCAATTTATCCAGCCATGCTGAAAGAGATAAGGAATGCTTCCTAGTAGCAGACAACAGTTATTTGAAGTAATTGCATGTCCACAACAACTTCTATCCAAAACCACACGAGCACTATGGGGTTTTTTTTTTGCATCTTATGGTTTACCAAGGCGGTGTCGAATAACCAACCACAATTCACTACAGGAGAATGTCAACAGCTTGTAAAGCTCCACAGGAGGAAATCACAGACTCATAGACAGCTACCCTATCTTAAAAGCAGCAGAAACAGCACTTAAAAATAAATGCAGAGTCTTAAGGAAAAAAAAAATCCTTCTCTATGCCTGGTAAACATTGCACCATATAAAAGTGTGTTTAAAGTTCTTATAGCTGAAGATCTTATTAAGAATTTCTCTTCTTAAATCTGTCTTCCTTCTTCATTATGTTTTTAATGAGGAGATTAAAAGACCAATTTGGTAAAGTTCATGATAAAGTTTTAAAATAGAAATTAGAAAGTTTTAAAAGAAATTATTGGAAAAATACAATCATGGCAGCTTTTGCTTGGGCAATTTGATATAAAAGTCTGTGGGGGTTTCTGTTTAAAACTCACAAAATATGTATCTGCGTGTATTTTACTCTTAGAAGAGAGAGGTTAAAAATCTAATTTCGATGTAATTAAGAATTGTTTTCTTACTGTAGAATTGAAACTTTTGGCTACCACAGAACCAACTAGTACTAAACCAGCAACAGATTTGGCCACTGTATGGGTTTCAGTGTACTTTTCAAATAACAGTGCTAAGTTGAAAGCTACTACACAAGGTGTAACTGAAACAAAGTAAGATGTGCATTCCAAAGTGTGTGCAAGTGCAATGCAGATGGGATAGTATGTGGTTAAATTGAGTGATTGAAGGTTAGCCAAAATACCTGCAAAAGAGGGGGCAAAATGAATGTTATGTTTACAACATAACATTACTCCTTAAATGTTTACAACATCCGAGGTTCTTTCCTTACTGTCTTTGCAGAAATCTATACAATTTAACACCTTGGTGCTCTGCATAGTAAATAGAAAATCCTAAAATTCAAGACAAGGTTTAGTGCACTCATGACTTCTGCATAAAACAATATCAGTTTTGAATCAAGTGATATTAGCCCCTACTCTCTGTATAATTGCTTCCTGTTAAAACCAGATCTGGTTTTAAGAGCAGATCAAAGCATTTCAACTACATTTAGTGTTTTTCTTGGGAAGGAAGAACAATTTTTATATTTGAAGACCTAGGAAAGGAATCAGATATGTGAATTCTACTTTAAACTGCACAGGAAGACACAGATTGCTAACCCAAAATTGGAAAACTTCATATAAAAATATTCTTGTTGGTGCCACGGAATCCCTTTACAGGCTTATTTGTTTGCTTGCAATGATAGCTACTATATAGTACTTCATAAAATTACATCTGTTGTATGATATGTCATGTCAATAACTTACTTTCCTCAGTAGTGGATTTGCTGCTGTACATCTAAATAAGAATTTCTTTTCTCAACCCTATTGACTTAAATATTTCTTCTCAAAGAAGAAAGAAGTTCAAAGGCTCTTTCAGTTCTTATCCAAAGAACAACATGAACAGCACTGGGGTGATGGATCATCTAAAAGGCTCTCACAGCTCTGGGACCCAGACCCTCTGCTGTTAGGAAGAATCACAGCCCTATGAGAAGCTTCTCTCAATTCAGAGGAGTCAAGCTTTCACTCATGGAGACCATTAACATAAAGTCCCAATGGAAAATGATCTTGCCTGACACATTACACTTTATTTTAACATTTGGCAAAGATTGTAATTCAGACTGCTAGTATAATTTATAGGTTTAGATTCTTCAGCATAGCAAATGTTTTGGTGTTATGCAGTACATTTGTCACTGCATTTATTTCTGTGTGCTTTATTACCTTCTCATATGATCTGTGTATTGTGTCAATTATTTGGAGTATAATACATCTGTGTTTGAAGAGAGAGAGTGTATATGAAAGTTTGCACTAAAATGTGAATTTATACAAGATATCTGTGGTAATTTTGAACTGTAAAATCAAATATAATATTGGATTAAAAAGATTTGATCATTTCAATTTTGAAACTGTCACTGCCTCCAAATATTCTGCTGAATTATCTTTCATTAATTTACATATCTCTGTCTGATGTCAGAAAGAAAACCACTTCCTTAGGATAAACCTGTTCAAGATTTACAAATATACCAGCTCTAAGCAGTTGCAAAATAAAGTTTCATTTTCTGTGATTTCAAAGCAAGAAAGAATGTGGTAAAAAAACCCCAAACAATAGTAACAGTAGCAATAATGTTAATGTTAATAAAAGTAAACATCATAATAAAAACATTTACTTGCATTCCAGTAGAACATGTATATTCCAATGAGAATTCAAGTACTGAATTAGACAGTACTTGAATACAATAGGACAATATCTGAACACAATAAAATAAGATTTAATTTTCACAAGTATCCAAACTAAGATCAACCAAAAACGGAACAGTTGCATATAATAGGGCTGAAATGGCATTTAAGGGTCAGAGCCTTCTGCATACTTGCTGTCTGTTGCTGGAGGATCCTAAGTTTCCTATGTCCACTAGTTTTTAATCAGGAAGTAAAAGAGAGACCTATTTTCATTTCCTTTCCTTTACTTTCATATACAGAAGCACATTAACTGTGGCAGCACAGAGACAGGTGTTGTAGCTTGTGCTTCAAAGCAAAGTAGACAAGCCTTTATAGCAACTTGATATCATAGGTACTTTATGAACAAATTTCTGATAAATTTCTGAATTTATGAACAAAACTCTGTAAGGAGAAGCCTAAAACTTGTTAGCTGCTTTTGCTTTAAAATGGTGTTAATACTGATACATCTTTCTGAGAAGAGGTTCTAGAAATTTTCACAGGCTCCGGAGTAGCAGAGTTCAGATTTCCCATCAAGATTTAGAACACTGAAAGCTGCATTTCTTCATCTTCCACAATAACATTGTAAAGCAACAACAAAAAGAAATAGATCAGTTATTGTTCTTTGGCATAAAACCATCAAGAATTGTTCTTTTGAAGCTACCCCAGCATACAGATTCAACTCTGCCCCAACACCAAAAACTGGACATCAGAAGTGGAGAATAAAATGCTCTTGGTTTGTGTTTAGGGCACTCACCAAGGAGAGGGAGAATCTGAATTCTGATCTCTGTGCTGAAAATTGTTTATGCGTTTTCAAAGAAAACATACATTTGGCAAAATATGTGAATGTTCTGAGCTGGGGGAAGGACACAAATATCTGCTTCCAAATACACCCAGTTGCATAGAGAACATGATCTCAACTGTTTTGTGTTTTCAGACTTAAAATCTTGATTTAATTTCTTCACTGTGATACACCTTGAACTGAAATGGAGGATAATTTGATTACGTTCCTGACCCAGTGATGAAAGCACACGTATGGTCTTCCTAATTGGATACAAGCATTTGAATCTCTGGCTTCTAGATCTCTTGAAAAGGCTTCAAACCCCAGATGACTGTGATAGGAATTGCTTTTCTGAATTATAGGTTCCTCTAAGAAATAAATAATAGTCCTAATTTGGAGACTTGCACTTAAAAATTTCATTTCCATGCAAAATATTAAAACTGCACAATGAAATATCATGTTTTCTTCCCCCTTTGGTGCAAAAATTCAGTAAAAGGAAAAAGAGACCAGTGCACTGAATTAATAACCTTGGCAGATAAAAAATTAGTAGGCACGGGATTTGGAATAAAGTGGAAATTTAAAAATTAATTTGTTCGTCAGCAACATTTTGTTTTATTTTTACTTTCTGTTTCAGATTCATCTGACTGGAAAATCAAAGATTTTGGATTCCCTCTGTAAATGAATAAATTACTGCTGAGCTCTCAAGGAGCTGTGGCTTCTGAAAGGGTGAAAATCTGGTAGACCAGCTGCCAGAAAGCAGTCTCATCAAAGGTGAACTGGCAAGTAATCAGACAAATTTTGAGAATTTAATCCAAAGTGACTTGTCTCTATGAAAATCCCCTAATTTGATGAATAAGCAAAGTCTAGTGACCCTCAAACCCAGTTACTTCCTTTGTCCATGGAAGTTTCCTTGTATGAGTGATTCTGTGACACGCAGCTGCTAAGAGCACTTGTTCCACATACTTGCCAGGTATGTGAAAAAGCATATTGCTCTGCTGCATGGGGGATCTTGGAAACAGAAATTCTCTCAACCTCCTGACCAGAATCAGGCTCTAACCACAGCTTTCACAACGTGAACCACACAGTTACTTGCTTGGTGTGAATGTGTCAAGGAAAAAATGAATGTTAAGTATCTCAGACAACCAGTACATCTGGCTTTTATCCCTCTCACTGCCTCACTCAGGAAAGAATGTGGTTTTTTTAAATCTAAGGTCCATGTGTAGAGCCTAATGAACGCTATTCTCCAGCTGATTCAAAGATGATAGGAAAAGATTTTGAATGTTTTAAATTTTATAGGCTTATTTATCATCTGCTAAATCCTCTCCAGCAAAAAAATCAAAGGATTCATTTGCTCTTTAAGCACTCATAACTTTGATCCCCATAGAAAAGCTTTAAAAAACCCCACCCCAAAACATGTACTGGAATACAAATAGCAAATTATAAATGTTGTTCATTAGCAGCTCATCAACACTTTATGAAACCTAATTAATTAATTGATTGGGATTTCCAAGCAGCTGTAACATTCAAACAGTTGAAAACAATACCCACCATGATGGTGCAACTAAATTATGACCAAAATTCCCAAAACTGCAGTTGATTGGTTGTCCAGCACCTCATACTGTGATCATAGCTTCTTTTGCTTTTCATCTCTTCTAGTCAGATATTTTGGGTGTGGTTTTTTCAAGCTGTGGTTACTATTGAAAATAATTTCTTAAACAGCATTTGGGTAATGGATATATTATTTTAGTGGACACTCTGGAACCACAATTATTAGGACTTCTTTGTCGGTGTAGCAATCAAGTCACTTATAATCCCATGTCCTGCAGCTTCTACAAATACTACTTCCCCATGAATTGACTGTAAATTACTCATTTACAGCTAATTACAAGTGGTGGGATTCACTTGGATATATGTTTGTATACTTTTATGTTTATATACTTTTACCAGTCTCTTTAGTGATTAACACTAAACAAATAAATGTCAATTATAGTCCTCGTCTTTAAACAGATAAAGGAGTTTTTTCTAGAAATATTTTGTATGTTTACAAAATAAGGCTTGGTCAGTACTTTGAATAGCTGAAATGTTTATGGTTCTGACTAACTATCTTAAATATGTGCACTTTAGAGGATATTAGTACTTAAGTATAGAAAGCTGTAGTGATTCAATTGTTCCTTTCTATTTCTTGATAATTTTGGTTATTCTGTTTTTCATCGTCTCAACAGGGTTATTGACCTTAGCAGGTATAATAGAGAGACCTCATAGTACACTAAGTAAAGAGCTTCTTTAAGCATAATTTTAGCAAAATAAACAAAAACAATTATATTCATGCTATTTAAATGGTTGCAACATTTAATGCGTTTAACAATTCTTTCCAGACCTGCCTAGATGAGATTTTCAAGTTAAAAAACCAGATGAAAGCAAAATGCAATATAAAAATTGGAAGCTAATGGTAAAATCAAGAGTCAAAAAATATGAGATCTATGTGTATTTTTTATTGTAGGGAAAGTATGTTTCTACTAACTTTACCACAGTTTGAAAATTCCGCATCAGGGATGGTGTTTTCTTTTTCTTTTTCCTTTTATTTTCTTTTTGTGTCTTTTTTTTTCTTTTTTCTTGTGAAATTATAAACAGCCAGAGGCATGTAAATGCTTTTCCCTCTGTTAATCTAAGATGAAATCTCTGGCAGTTTCCCTGTTCAATGGTATATAGATTTACAGTATATATTGTAAGTCCCATTAACTTGCCACTAAATAATTAGCCACATCTGCATCAGACATATCTCATGTTGGTTATTACAATTTTTCTTAAATTCAGCCTTTTTATTCCTCTCTTCACTTTCTGCTCCTCGTTGACTTATTGATCATGTCTTTGTTATATTGTTCTTTACATGTACATCAGAAGACTAGGATTTTTATTTTCATGCTGCATATTATTCCTTCTGGTTTTCAACAGTGGTCCCAGTTATTTAAGTGAAAAATTGTGAGCTCTTTTTGGTTAAGAAGAGAAAAAACCAGTAAGACAAACAGTTAGGGAACTTTTTTTCTTGGTTTGAATATGCTATTAATTTCTGAGATCCCAGTGATCAGATTCTCATCTCAAATCCTTTTCTGTACTCTAGTTTTGCACAGGGTATATGAACTCAAACTGAAGGAGCAAGTGGAGGATTTTTCTTCTCATCCAAATCCCCTTCCCATCTGGTATTAATCCTGAACTCCTACTCTCCATCATAGTGTGGGACACCTTTGGCCCCAGGCCAGGCTGAACCTTTTTGTCCCCTTCACTACCGTTCCTCCTTGCTCCCTCTCCTGTTTCGAGCACAAGCCCTGCAGTGCTGTGCACTGGACTCTTGAAGAGTAATGGAAGGGATATTCTTGTCCTGCTGAGAACAAGCAGTTTTGTACATGCACTGGTTTCTCGTGTCCAACTGTGCTTGAAGTTTCTTCACAAAGATAGTTACAGTCACCTGCGGTGTTCACACACTGGTACAAGGGAAAGATTTTCACTGATAACACCCAGGTGAGCCCTAATTAATTAATTAATTATTATTAATAATAAACTCAGAATGTGCAAAAGATATGGGTTGCTTCTGAGTCTGTGAATGTTGCATGGCAAGCTCAGAAGGGATTCTTATGCTTGAGTTTTTGGAGATTGTTAAGATTTTAAGTGGGAAATAAGACTGTAATCTCTATCCATGAGGCACCTGCTTTAGTTAATGTGATTATTTTCATACATCAAGAAAACAGTAACCACTGCATTAAAAAGCTTTGTAAAAGTCCTGAAATAGTCTAAGTGAAAGAGATTACTTAAAAAAGAATATGTATATATATATATATATATAATTTTCAAACTGAAAATCCCCTAGAGAGCTGAATGCTCTCATTGCAAGGAAATCCCAACCTCTAGCCCAGAAGAAACTGGCTTCTTCTAGATTCCTGGCAGAAATGAAGGATACTTTTCTGTGGCACTTTTCAGTGAAGATCTTCTTTTGGAATGTGAAAGGAAGTGATGTGGAGAGATATTAATTATCCAAATCTGCATGAAGTACTCAAAAAGGCATAATGCAGTTCATCACATGTATCTCTGTGACACATATATGATCTTTGTTTATACATGAACATCTATCATACCACATCTTTTCTGAATCTTGGTGCTCTTTGTAGATACAGGTTTTACACAGATGCTTCACGTGCTCATTGCCCTTTCACAAAGCATGAGTGCCTTGCTCTTTTAAATACACGTATCTCTTCTACGATTGTAGTCAGTGCTACAATTTAAAGGACTGGAAAATGTCAAATGAGAAACCATATACTCTAATTGAATTACTAGCACCTTTTTCACTGCCTCCCTCAAATACACACTAGTCTGTGGTCAGTGGTAACTTGTAAAATATTTGCAGTCTTTCTCTGCTTGTACAGAATGATATAAATACCATAACAATAATACTTATGGCAATATTTTCCCATTACTGATAATAGAATCCCAGCCCTAAGTCTCTGATAGGGTTCTCATTTGCTTTATGATAGGTCCAGATTCAGCTAAAGAAGGCTACAATCTGGTAGACTTTGAAAATAAAGTCTGAGCCTCATCCTTCTGCTGTCAGGGCAGGCTTTTCCATTCAGCAGCCTACACAGCGATGAAGTGAGTCTTTGTCAAGCCAGCTGGCTCTGCCTGCAAGCATGCTTGTGCTGCTAAGAGAAAGCTTGTCTCCATGTCTCAAAGGGATAGTAGTCTTTTCACTTTTAAACAGCTTTTTTCTTCATGGATTTAAGTGTGTTTACATTTCTTTGTCCAAGTGCTGATTCTGTTTCATTACTGGTTTTCCTATCTCTGGCTCATAGATGCTGTTCATACTTATAACTTGTGGACAACAACATCATCAAGCCTCATACTATGAACATTCCTTGGCAGAGCTTTTCTGACAGGTGATTTTTCCATTAGGAGATTTTTCTTCATTTTGACTTTGCTGCTAAACTCTCCACTCTGCTGGATGCTGGGAGCCCACTTCAGACCAACTGCAACAAAATCCCCAGATTTGTGCTCGCTTCTCCTTAGTGAGATATTCATAAATATAGTAATGTTTTTTAGCGTAAACTCATAGTAAGGTTCACACATTTCTTCAGTAAGATTGAAAGGAAGTGTTAAGCAAAACTTCATGTCAACATATGCATGAAATATTAGAAAGGAACTAAATCTTGCTGTGAAATCGTGTTTTTCTTTACAGGGAGGCTCAAAAATTGGATTCTCCTCAGTTCCAAAATTAGTACTTGGCTTTTTTGAAAGACGAACATGTGGCAAAATGAAAGATTTGGATTTCTGTTTTCTACCTGAATTTGTGACTAATCTGATAGCCATATCAATTTTTTTTTACTGTCTAAGACTTCAAGGATTTGGATATTATTTTTATGTAACTGAATGCATAGTTGAAGACAATAAGCTAATCCTCAGATGGACAACCTCCCAAAATGCAGTGTTTTAAACATTTTTACTGTTTCCCAGAAATAAACTGGCCTGTAAACAGAACTTTAGCACCAGTTGTGTACAAAACCAACATTTTTTTTGGTTCATTTTCTTCTGGAGGAAGACCAAAAACTGCTTTAGAGCATTGGTTGGGGCACTTATCCAGGGTGACATAAACAATGTCTTCTCCCAGGGCTTGGACATCTAGTTCTTATGTTTAATGTCCATATTCTAATCCCTGGGATAGGTGCCTACTCAGATGTCAGGCAAGGGTAAGAAGTGATTGCTTTTCTACTTTCAACCTGACATTGCATTCCAGACCAATGTTTTTCAAAAACTGATATATCTGAGAAGTTAGAAGAATGATTTTTGATACATCATCACTTTCTGAAAGAAAATATAAAACTTTGATTTAAAATTCCTCACTACACAGTGTTCCAAAATGCAATAGTAATTACAAATTACCAAAAGAATGTGGTGTTCATAAAATGAGTTGTAAGACAGACAAAAAGGCTGCAATATAGTATGGGAACAAGTTCATGGTCACTGTATTATATGAAAACAATTCAGTTTCATTAATCATTCTCTGTATGAGTATGTCTGCTCTATAATAATTTATGAACACAAAACCTAGTTATTGAGATACTTGTCATACGAAGATGGTTAAATTTCATGGAGGGTAAGCAAAATGTGAAGACAAGCCATTACTTTGTGAATGCTTTTGGACTGGAACGAGATGATGGCTGAGTTATTATGATGAAGGTTTTGCTCTTTCCCTTCTGCCACCTAAAAAACTTCCTTCCCCATTCAAAATCAAGCAGCAGGGAACCAGCAGAGCTACAGAGCTATAGCACTTACAAAAGAGGATCCTTCAAAAGAATCTAATCATATAGATAAACTCAATTTTTCTCATATAAGGGGATTCCAGACCTGCCTGGTCTGTATCTACACCTCTTATAGATGAGTGGAGTATATGTGTTTTATCCTTTAAGTGAAACAATATTTTAAAAAAACGTCTTGGCAATTAATTCACCTCTGGTCATAGACTACTTAAGGTAAGAAATGCCAAATAACATTGTCTTTGTTGGTAAACAACAAAAACATAAAGAGTACTGTGGCTAAGAACCTATTCTAAAAGTGAGAAAATCATGTAATTGTACCCCAGAACAGGTTAAAGTATTTTTGGATAAGGATCAGACAAAAGAGAATGATACAATTATCCTTGTAATCCTGAGAGAAGTGTTACCTCATTTTTTGAAAAAAAGTACTGCCAGACAGAGCAATTTAAATCAAATAACCCTTGCTCCACTGAAAATCTGAAGCAAACCTCAATTAAATTGTCAAAATACCCCAGATATCCTGTTTTCAGTATCTCCAGTCTGATTTGTCTAGAACTGTGGAAAAAGGTTAATGATTTGTTGCAACCCACCTCTGTAGAGTCAAAAAGCTTCATTTGCCTCCTTTACCTTAATCAAACGGAAGCCGTATTACAATCATTGAAAATTTTGTTCTAAGAACTGAAACAATTTTAGGCTCCTTCTACTTCTTAGTTCAAGTGAAACATGCTGTGTGTCCTACTTAGGAAAAGAAAATTGCACCTTAGCACTGCTCATAGCTACTGCTAATTGTCACAGGGTTGTTATCTGTTATATACCGCTTTAGGTAGATTTTTTTACTTAAAACTCTACTGCTACTTCATAAAGAGCATAGTTATTATTTTCAAAATCTCTGTCTGGATGCTACTTCTAAATCATTCAAGTGAAACTGAAGTCATTTACACTTACACTTGAAGTGGAATATGATATGTCAGATTAAAGCCCTCCATCTAAACATTATTTATTTTTAGTAAACCGCTACTTCAGCTCATAAGCTAATTATTACTGTAATGATAGAAGTACTGCAGGAATTCTCTGGCAAAGTTCATTTAATTTGCATTTTAATATACTAAATCTTCTTTTCATTAATAGTGCTGACACAGGAGTTTAAGAGACAAAATAAAGATAGGGGTGTGTTTGTGGATAACTCTGAAATCCACTGTGGCATATAAAAGCAAATGAGAATCCTCTCTTTGGCACCATTACATAAATTCCTCTCCACCTCTTTTCTATGTGAGCTGAAGGCTGTGCAGATGGTTTGCCATAATTCACTCAACAAAATGATTCAGAGGCAGGAAGGTAAAGCCCATGTTACTGGAAACTTCTTCCCTTTTTTGCAGTGTACTGCAGGAATTTACTACCTGGAAGATTTTTTTGTTAGAATTTTAACAACTTAGTCTAGTAAGATGCCATATTTTTCCAGAAGGCATATAGATTTGCTTCTGCAAAAGACCTCTCAGAGAACACTGTAGCATAGTTATCATATTTGCGTTTTTAGAGACCTGCAATATAAGTCTTAAAATGTCATTGACAGCAGCACATTTGTAAACTTTTTATGTGCCACTTTTGTATTAAAGACATCTAATGAAAGCACAAATGAAAGTAAAGAGTTACCAGAAGGCAATCACTTTCTGCATTAGACTTGTTTGAATCCTTTGTGAGAGATATATTTTCTAAAGAGCCATAATTGGAGATGAAAATCAATTTGTCACAAAGTCCCTTTTTTCACTCTTTCCTTAAGTGCTATCCCTTTATCTGCCTTGACAGAATTTACCCAGCTGTTTTCTTGTGTATCTTAGATAAAATGACCATATCTTCAAACTGCTGTCAAACAGAACAATTTTCTGATGGCATTTTTATAGAGTTACAAAAGATCCTCACAAAATGTATGATGCTGTGCTTTTAAAGTTTACCTCAACCTCAGTATTATCAGCTTATGTTTCAATAGTGACATATGTGCATCTCTCACAGGAACTGAGGAACTGAGCAGTAGGAGATTTTTTTATTAGAAACTTTGGATTTTGAATAGGAATCTCACATTTTACAGAAAGCTTTGAGATCCACCCTGAGCGAAAGAGCAACTTTCATAATGAGTCTCTTCTTACAAGGCAGCGTTCTGCCTCATTTATTTCTTTGAACTGCTTGACTCTGCAAGTAGTGCCATTAAAAGCAATGCTAGAGACAATCTGAATCTTGAAAAGAGAAGGGGAAATGCATTGTAGTTTTTAGAAAACAAAGTGAAGAATTCAGACAAAAAATCCAAACCCCAGCTACTCGAAATCTGTCATAAATTCTTTTTGTAATGTATTATTTAATTCAACACATACAATTTTGTTTAGATCATATAGTTCCTCCAGCTATCTTTATCTATTCCTTGACCCCACCCAGATGTGTCTGCCTGATGATTTTTAGTGTTTCTATTGCTTCATAAGGTATTGTTTTAAAACCAGTTGGTTTAAAGCAAGTTTTCAGATGGAGAACTGGGGCACAGAAAAAGTAATGACCTAGGGGAACTATAACCAGTACAGTCATGGCCTGTAAGTAATGTTGCCTAACATTATGTTGGCTGATTTAATTTTTTTTCCTCATGTGGGTATTCATTGACATTTGAGTTGTCCTTGATACTCCATTTAACCTCCTTTTGTCACTCCCTTAGAGGAGTCTATCTCTTCTATAATTGTCCTGCCGTAGAAACCACAAGATTATGTCTTAGATACTTCAGGTGATGTCAAGTGGCACTGAACACCAAGCTGTACCCAGGCAAATCAAGCCTTAGAAATTTAACTCTGATCAGAGCTGTCAGGATCAATTGATAGCTAATCAGTATCAAGATTACAATTTGTCTTCCCAGATGTACAGGCCTACAAATCTGCTTTAAGATGAGGTACATGACAGTGTGAACAATACTGAATTCACTGAGTTGGCATTCCCTGACTGAAATGAAAACTTGGGTCACAATGGAGACACAGATAAGGGAAATGCTGAGATGAAGACCCTGATTGCTGATCTTTGTCTCTTCCTTTGTTTGCACTTAGTCGTTTATTCCTTTTTATTTTTTCAGTATGCTTCATAAAAATATATATAGTCTGCTGTAATCAGCAGAATTTAATGTTGTTTCCATTAGAATTTTGAACACAAAAGCTCTTGGTTTACTAACCTTTTATAATGAGATTTTTAAAAAAAACTAAGCCTGAGCATTAGAGGCAGACAGATTATCAGTGAATTCAGTGTTGGATGTGGTGGTTAATGAGGGCAAGTTTCTCCTCCATTATCTCAAAGAGTCTTTTTTTGTTTATATTATCACTGATAAATGTGTGGCTGTGTTATGGTCAGGAGTTGCTATGGACCAGTGGGGAGCTGCCTTCTCATCCCTCAGCCAAACTGAGAAAGGGAAACATGATTCTAAAGCAGTACTATGGAGTTGGAGTTATGAGGAGAAAAAATGAGAAATAGAAAGGTGTTTAAAAGGATATACGTGTCTACAGTAAATGATCAGGTGACAACACTTGTTTCTGTTTGTCAGAAAGAGAATGGGGAGTCTGAAAGGCCACGTCACTCAGCCAAGCAAGACATCTCCTTTCATTCCCAAATATTTTTCCCTGTCTCTTTTGAGCTTCCCCCAAATGACTCACTACTCCAATCAGGATCAGTGTCTTGTGATTCAAAGTCCCTCAAAACTATGCTAGTTATTTCAGATGAATCTTCATATATATGACCATGCAAATTCTTCATGTTGTTCTTGTGAAAAATTGCCTCATAAATAGTTCTGGTAAGCAAGGCAGCAGACAACTTAAGTGAAACATATCATGACAAGTATGCAAATAATGTCATCAGACCCAGCCAATATAGTGTCAGATTATGAACCAGATCCAACATCTTTGCTACCACATGGTGATTCAATGTTTCTGGACTTTGTCAGCAAAAAATAAATCATGGGTCTGAAAAGCTTGATGCTATTTTTCAGACATGGCAAGCAGATATGTACAAAAATGGCTTCAGATCTGATTTATTAAGATCACCTTTTTGTCTCCAGAGGATAACTGGAACACATGCATTTTTACTTTTTCCTCCAAAATGCTCATTTATGGAAGAACATGTTTCAACCCCTAAATGATTATTCTATGCTTGTCAGTTTTAGATTGCAGCACCAGTTCCGTTAATGATTTCTGAGGTGATGCTGATGCCTCTGAGGCTGCCTGGCAGAATTGCTAGCATAAAACTAATGAGTATCCCGGCACGACCCTGCACTGTTAGGACATAAAGGCGAAGGGGAAAATAAATTAGAAACCTGGGTGCGTAGAAAGAGTATCTGTAAAGGCACTTAATGGAGTCTAGAACAAAAAATTAATCACCCATAATAATTAGGGTTTGTGAGACTATTTAATTTAATTCCATTTATACATATTTTCCACCCAATGATAAATGAACTCTGGGATAACTTGTAAGCAAAATCTGAACCTGATATAAGCTTTAGAAGTGTAGAGTAGAGAGTTATTAGACCACAACAGCTTTTATCTGCTGTTTTTATTCCACATCGAACAGGTTTCACATAATCTTTGGGTACAAAATGACATGGCACCAATGCAAAGTGCTATTGGAACATACAT
Organism: Orthonyx spaldingii; assembly: GCA_013397795.1. Classification (NCBI taxonomy): domain Eukaryota; kingdom Metazoa; phylum Chordata; class Aves; order Passeriformes; family Orthonychidae; genus Orthonyx; species Orthonyx spaldingii. Next base: position 973,591 of record VZTJ01011332.1, on the reverse strand, counting down.
AACCTGAAAATGTTTGATATAATCAAAGTGAAAAATGGTCAATTAAACAACATCAGTGTGAAGCAGACTTTTATTAAACTATTAGAAAGCGAAAGTCATTATAGTTTATTGTTTCTAATTCCTCAGCCTCTAAAATCTTATTTAGCATTTCACTTTTTCCAGGTCAGTAATATGTTGAGTTTTTGTACTATAGTCATTAACTTTCAGCTCTTCTTCTGAGGATAATTTACCATACTTTAAAATCCTGGAAATGTTTGTCTTAAAAGTAACTATCAAGCAAACAACAGAAAAAGAAGCATTAAAGATCTTTTCTGCTTTGTCTTTTGAGTGCACAAGTTAATGAGAAGTCATTTTTGTAATTTGTGGCATAAATTTCTGAAATTCAGTGTAGTATGTCATGCAGTCAGTGAAACCTCATGGTCATACTCATTCCTTCAGGCATTCATGCCTGTGCATGTGTGAAATGATGAAAGATGATAGGAGAAAGATGATAGCATTGTTCCAAAAATGGAAATAAATTCCTAATAACAGAAATAGCATAAACTCAAACTTACTGATCTTATATAACTCTTCTTCAGAGCTGTATATTCCTACTAAATGAAGTAGGGAATGCATAGTATTTCAGATCTGTATTTGAGGCCTGTGAAAGAAAAAAAAAGAGACAGCGTAAGAAAATATGTGGAAAGGGGATAGATTATAAAAAATATAGATTAGATATTAATTTTTTTTAATCAACAGCTGAAAACTTACAAACTTCTGGAGATGTAGTCATAATGCCACTGAGTAAATGAAGGATGCAAAACATAACAAAAATATGTGAAGAGTGTCAGAACAGTCAATTTTTTTTCCATAAAAGTATAAAAAGAGAGAAAAAAATCCACATTTTCTATGAAAGAATATCATGAAGTCTTTCTGTTTTCTTTTGCTTTGAGTTATTCAATTTATCATATTTTTTGTACTTTCATAGTTTTCTTCTAAAACAATCTGGGATACATAACATTTTTTTGGTTTGACAGCAAATTTAATTCTAAATCAAAAGGGGTGCATAAAAAGTTCTGCAATTCTACACAGTGGAAATAGACTAAAAAAAAATTAAAAATCTATGTCTCATTTAATCTGATAGTGATTTGGTTCACCAGTTCAGATATTTTGTATTTAAATATTTTCATTATGTTAAAATAATTATGAGGGTAAAAACACTTTTATAAAATTTATGGGCTTTTTTCTCCTACAGTTTTCTAAATTAAAAGTAAAAAGCTTATAAATCTCTCCTCCTAGTATTCACTCCTCAGGGTTTTGGATATCCTGGATTTGAACTGAGACTTAAGAACCTAAATACTGACACCTTTTAAGTCGAACCTGCACTGAACATTTTAAGAAATCTATTTTTTAAATTCTACTAATCCTCTCTAGTGTGTATATCAATGCATCTTTATTCAATCACTTAAGTAGAGCTAAATGTAAGCTCATGCGTTATCTTACTTTTGTGAAAGATAACTGCAGTGAATTTGTGTCTGGGTAACATTTCACGAGCTAGCAGAGTCTACCAAAAGTAGAGTGGAGGTTAGGCTTTTAAACACAGTGGTGAGAAAAGAGTAGGAAAGTGAATGGTTTTCAGTGGAAACGGGGTTTGATTAAGTAGAAAGTTTGAAGGTCCTGAGGTGAAACTGGAGACAGTTGAAAAATAAGTTCCTGGTTCACGGCTTATAAAATTACCTTTTACTTCAGTGCATGCACGCTATTGAAAGCTTGTTTAGCTATCTAAGACTTCTGAAAGAGAACACTCTTGTAGAAAAAGTGACAGGAATCATAGGGGAAACACAAAAATGTTAATTCTGGACCAAAAGAAAGGCTGGATCACTCACTAGACCTAAATTTATGTTATATTTAGCTGTATCGAAGTTTGCCATTTGGTAGGTACCAAGTAGTTGGTTATTTGGCTTTCAACACATTTAGTAGTGCTAACAAGCATGAGTATGATAATAACAGCTCATTCCAAGTATTTGTATTTGTGAGATAATTCTCTCTGGAAGTACCTTTCAGAAATTTTCCACAGAGAAAATGTAGATGTCTTGCTGTTGATACAAAACAGGGTGAAGTGGCTGAAAATCCACCATATTTTGCTAACATCTAAAAGGACTTCTGGCTGAATAAAGGGGCTGACAAAAACCTCATGAAGCTCAGCAAAAGGAATTGCCAAATTCTACATCTGAGGAGGAGGAACCCCATGCACCAGCACATGTTGGGAGCCATCTGGCTGGAAAACATCCTGGCAGAAAAGGCCTAGGGTAGTGGTGGACACTAAACTGAACTTGAAGGAGGAGCATGTGGGGGAGCGTCTTAAAAAATGAAAGCATTTTTAAAATATTGTCCATTTTCTATCCAGTACCAAAAGTTCCTGTTGTATTAAGCCCTGCTGTTTCCACCAGCTGCTGAAGAGTTAGTTACCTATACATACACACACATTTAGGTATGTGATGATTTACTTATGATTTTTCACACTCTGCCAACTGATAACTTTACCTTGCAGTTCTTATCCAGGCCTGTCACAGTTCAATGCAGCCATCTGTAAGCTTATGTAGAGGAAAGAGTCTTAGCAGAATAAAGAAAGAGAGCTCAAATATAGTCCCACCTAAAAAGCGATTGGAAAAGTAAAGCTGGTAATGCTCTGAATGGATAAAGGGAGCTTACCTTGAATTTCAGTTACTTCAACCCTTCCTTAAATAATGATAAATCAGTGTTTATGCTTTGGCTCGACAGCTGAGTGAAAGTGTGTCAGATATGGCAAATACATAAAAAGTTTTGTGCAATAGAGAAAGTTTTCTGTCTTGCAAGTATCAGGCTCTTTGGAAATGCAGTCCTGACAGGAATGCATATAAGAGTTCCTGTACAATACATATTGTATCTATGAATACTCCTTATGTGAAAGTTATTCTACTAAATAAACCCAGCAGAACTCTATATGCATTTATTAAAATTGAGTAGACTAGAAGTTTAAAGTCTTTTTTAGCTCTATTTTTCAATTCAAATAGTGGGGACAGAATTTTTACAAGTTGTCAAAAGGTACTTACATCATCCTCTAGAAAGTTATCAAAATAGAATTGCAGTGTGAAGGGCCATTTTGAAGTATCTAACATTAATTTATTGTTTTTCAAATGTATTTTTTAATAAATAATTACTAGGAATAATGCACTTTAAAAAAGCAAAACTTCTTGTATACTACATCTTAGAATCATTGCTGAGTTAGAAACCATCATGGACACAGAGAGCATTTGAGAGCATTGGCCAGGTTAGATATTAAATAATGTCAAGAACCAAGAATCTGTGCCAGACAAGTTATGTTAAAATTACTAACAAATATAACAAGAATTGCTCAGAATACATTACATTATCTTAATGGTTTGTGTTATTAAAAGTTAGTTACTTCAGGATCCTGTTTTGGTGTATTTGACACACACATAAAAATTGCTCTGGCTTCTTGAAAAATTATGTACGTGTGTGTGTGTGTGTGTGTGTATACTAAGAAGACAATAGTTCTGTGGTTCCATGATGCCAGATTGAGCTATGGATGTATTTCCACCTGTAGTAAGCAATGGCACTAACATACAGCAGAAGAACACCCACAAGGGTCAAAATCTGCAGAACCTTGCTCTAAAAAAGGAATATAGTTTTTGATCTCCAGCCTAATTAGGAAAATAATTCTGTAGTAGGAATGAAGTCCCAGTCTAGTAAAGAATGTAAAAAGAATGTAAATACATTAATACTTTTAACCATATGGAAATCCTATCTACGATAATATATATATACATATCTATAAAATTTCCTGTCTCACTTGCATTATTTCTGGAGCACAGTTATTCAAGTACGAGACTTGTTATCCTTAATTAAAGACAAATTCATATGCTCTGATTAACAGCTACTTTGACATCTGTACATCTAAATCAAGTTTAGATCGATGTTGGCATGAAAACATTCTCATGGGAACCATTGGTTCCACCATAATCCAGCAAAGTCATGTCCTAATTCCCTGGCCACTCTACTAAGACATTGGAAACTTCCCAGTAAGTCATATAAAGTCATATAAGTCATCAAAAACTGGCATCACCTTCCTTTTGAGAAAACAACCCTGTGAACTTTTGTTTAATAAAGGAAGGGGGATGCAAAACTTTTTATAACACTTGTAAAGCTACTAAAAAAGAGATATAATAATCTAAAACTGAAACTTTATGATAGCAGAATGGTACATAGAGCGGACCCAAGACAAAGTGCAATACCAGTAAATGTTGCATTGGGTGGTAATATGCTTGAGTTGGGTCATATTTTTCTTTTAATTAACAGAAAATGTAACAGAAGTAATTCAAAACTAGTTTTATGAAAATATATTTATTCTCTTCCTTAAAAATGCTCCCTAATGTGTTGATTTTTTGCTGGAATATTTAATTTTCTTCATGGTAGCTAGTACGATTCTATGTTTTGATTTTGTGCAAGAAACTGCTGAAAATTCAGGAATGTTTTAGCTGTCACTGAACAGTACTTGCAGAGTTAAGGTCTTTTCTCCACATCCCCTCCACCCCTCCAGCAAGTAGGCTAGGGGTGCAAAAGGTGTTGGGAGCGGACACAGCCAAGACAGTTGACCCCAACTGACCAAAGGGATATTCCAGACCATTATATGTGATGGAGGTCTGCTTCCCTAGGGATGGTTGTACATCTGCCTGCCAGTGGGAAGTAGTTAATGAATTCCTTTGTTTTGATTTGCTTTTGTGCCCAGCTTTTGCTTTGGTTATTAAGCTGTCTTTATCTCAACCTGTGATTTTTCCCACTTTTACTGTTCTGATGCTTTCCTCCATTCCACCTGCAGGATAGTGAGTGAGCAGCTGTGGGGGTTGGTTGCTGGTTAAACCACCTAGGAAGAAAGTGGGCATAGGAATTCTATGTTTGTACTGTCTGGCTGTCTTTCCAGCAAGATTCCTTGCATGTTTAAATTTGTCCTACAGCTTTAAACCACTAAATTCTTTTTTTGTTGTTGTTGCTGTTTTATTACTTTTGCATATGGTGACAGGTTACCTATGCAATGTGATTTTGGAATTCAGGGCTGAAGGGTATAGTGATGTGAATATCTCCCTTTTCACACACACTGTTATCTAAATTCTCTGAGAATTAAGTCCTGTGTTTCCAAACAATAATAATTGTGTGATAACTGAATGGTGGAAGAGGAGAGAGCACCGTGAAAGGCAAGAAGAATGGTGTAAAAACTGCTATACAATAGTTATCTCTCAATGCATGAACCAGGAAAATAAAAATCAGTGGAAAGCATACAACAAGGATAAGCACACAATTGGTTGGATGGCTGAAGAGTGAAATTTACTTTTGAAATATAATGAAGCCAAGAAGTCACTATAACCTTAAAAAATAGGATACATTTAAATGATATATAATATCCAGCACTTCATAGGTTAAAAATATAAGCTGCAAATTGTTCTTTAACTGTCAGCAAAAGATTCCTTCAGAATCCTCTAAAGCATCTTTACTCAACTGTGGTCAGAAAATACAAGAGTAAATGGACCATGTTGCCGGCTCTAAGTGCTTCAGTGAAATTATAGTTTGTTTTTTGGGATTTCTGGTTTTGGAAATTACCTAGCACAGCATATTTCTTCTGCAGCTTCCTTGTCTTTCAAAACTCCAAGTAAAAAAGCCATCAACTATGCTTTCTATATTTAAAATAATGACATTCACTTTACATTAGGTGTTACAGAAAACACCATGATAAAAAAAAATAATTGCAGTGTCTTATATCTGATTATTTCAGTGTGTTTTTGCTTAAACAGCAATGTGATATGCCCGAGGGTAACTTTTTCTGACCTCAGTGAAATATGTTTCCAGACTGGTACCTTTCAGAAAACATGCGTCACAGACATGCGTCAACACATGAGTTTCAGTCTAAAGCCTGCAAAAATAGCTGGAAAAGCACCTAACTCACCATAAAGTTTCAGATCTGTCCCCACATCTCAATTTCCTCCTAACCAAAGTGAAGGATTTTTTTCTTATTCATTCTGTAGTATGTCTGAGAATACCTACTAGCAAGGAACAGTCTTTTTCATTTATTAATCCAAAAATATTAGCGGCTTTAAACCTTAATTGGAAAGACAGTGCATGCTTTTTTAAAAAGCCTGGTCATGAGTATTCAAATAGTCCCAGTATTGTACTAGCTTCTAGGAGGCTAAGAAGTTAGTCACTGAATCACCAGCTCAGCCACCTGCCCTGCAAATCTCTCTTTACCTACTCTGGCTGGTCTCATTGGTTTTGTCAGGGCCCAAAGCAATATTCGTCCTTAGAATTTCTCTAAGGTAGAAAGGAATTACTCATAGAAGACTCCCTGAGCTATACCCAGATATGAAAAAATGGGAGTGGAGAAGGGCTCATCCTTAAAATTATGCACAACTTTTCTTTTACTTCAGTCTGTAATGCTTGACTTTAATTTCATCTGTTTAGAATAGTGGTTCAGAACATATATCTAGAAATGCTTAGAGCATTCTGTTTGAGCCTATAGTTATAAGCAAATCTGAAGAGGGCCATATCATGCATAAGAGGATTTCTCATTCCTTAAGCATTCTAATGACTTTTGGACTCATGATTTCACCCATGCTGGCCAGTTCATTCAGACGTGTGGACACATATTACTGTGCACACACAAAATTTTATGTTTCATCTTAACTACCTCCTGCCATGCGCTTTGCTGTATGCTATGATAAAGGAGTTGAGGAAAGAAGGGAGAGAAGGCTGAGTCTCCTGCAAGTGGTAGTTGCTGTCCATGAGAACTCTCTATAGCACTGTCAAGGTTTACAGGTGTAAGTCCATGATAGCAAACATATGAGAAAAATAGCATGAGAGCAGTAAAGAAAACTTACAGCCAAAGTGGAAAACACCTCAGTGGCCAATCTGGGAGGGTTACAGTGCTGTAAATAGAAAGTCCTTAGCCATGTTAAGGATGCTGAGGCATTGGGGCACATAGGGTGCTGTGAAACCTCTTCCATGTATAAAGTGGCAACAAATTCTTTGCTCCACTGTATTTGAAACTTCACAGCAACGATTTTATCAGGGATAGTAGGGAATTACAATTTTTCAAACTTATTGGCTCCCTTTCAGACAAACTGCACAGACCCCAGAGATTTACAGTTCTGCAGCTTTTCCACTTACATCAGAAGTCTCATGGAATGTCAACACATGGCCTATGAGCTGACAAAGAACATGTGTTTCTGTCTACTGAGGAAACTTGCTTTCCTAGTGAAATTCCAGATAATCAATTCCTGTATATCCCAGAGTAGAGTAAAGCTCTTATTGCTAGGATCACAGCAAACTAACCATGGAACAAATGTATTATATTGCAAAAGAAGGTCCTTGCACTTGTTGACCAGCATTGGAAAGAAAGAAAAGCCAGTGTGACTGAATGATATCAAATAGAGATACTACACCTGCATGAAAGCTTCTTGGAAAGAGTCTCCTATTACGTATGCTACGTGCAAGACATCAAGATTCACTTTCATTGCCAAGAACTGTACCTTCTTTTGCATCCCAGTACACTGAGACTAAACATCACTGGCAGAGCACAGTCAGTTCTCTTACTCCCTTCTAACCCATTTCAAGACCATAAGAAGAAATTCAGATATGATGATCCATTGCAGGTTAGTATTCTGTCTTCTTTCTTCCCCATACACCAACTTTTTCGCGTGCAGATAGATCTCATGTATGTACTTTTCAGGGATGTTGTGCTGCAAGATAACCATCTAGCTTGGGCCTTGTTGGAACCATAAGGTGGAATTTTTTTTCTGTGTCCTACTTTGTATAAAATAAGCAACTGGAATGAAGACCATCATAAGTTCCTGGTTATTTACACATTTAAATGCTGAAGAGTCAAATATACAAAGAATAGCCTGACAAGCATATTGTGTGGAATTAAGCCATTAAACACATATGTGTTTTCCAGTGGTTAAAATACAGGTCCAGGCTTGAAACTGAAGAATTCTGGTTTATGCCATTGTCCTTGATTTCTCAAACTCCTTGTCTACAACCAAGGTCTTAATGCCTTGCCACATATCTATTCTTCTATCTTTGATGCCAAACCCTGTTGGGAAGATATACAATTTTTCTTCAACATTTATGACCTAATTGAATTTTTTCTGATGCAAGAAGAAAGAGGAGCTATAGAGACACATCTACATGTACATGCAAAGCATAAGCATTTTTTTGATCATAAAGAGCTTAATTTTCTATTCTGGAAATATATTTTTGAAAATAATCCTTCTTCATTCTCAGACTAGAAATAGTGAACTTTTTTCTCTAGTCCAAGAACATTGTAAAAGTGTTATTTTTTCCTGATTGTGAAAAATTACCAAATATTCCTACACATGTTTTCTGAAATTATTTTACATTGTTGGCTTTTTTTTTTTAGAGGACAAAGTACATGCATGAGTGCCTGTTTAATAGGTCTTGATGTGACTGAGTGTGTTTATGACACACTGATAGCTGCACATGACATCTCATGTGCAAGTACTCTGAGAATTTCAAATCCAGCTTTCATTACAATGTTGTAACATTGTTGTCAAAAGCAATTCATATGTTTCTCTATGAAAAAATATTTATGTATTTTCACACACATTTATAAAAGCCTAGTTTCCTCTAACAAACTTAGGAAACTCATGTTGGAAAATCAGTAAACCAGTATACATCTGTTGTCATGTTCTTAAAAGAGTTGCTGTTTCTATAGAAGCTATCATTCGTATGTACAATTTGATGAAAATTTAATTTCTGTGATTCAACATTATGATAAGAAATAATAACAATAAAATAATAATAAAATAGCAATAAAAACAATATTAAAACTCAGGTTTCCTGGTGCATAGAAGGTTTAAGAAGCTAGCTCTGTCCCTGTAAAAGCAATGCTTACATATCCTCCTGTAATCAAGTGATCAGATGTGAGTCCTGAAATATCAGGCCCTGCGCTCTATTAAGGAACAGAGGTGAACAGCAAGACTCCTTTTTTCAGGAGACAGCATTTGTAACACATATTTGACCCAATGTGACAGGGTCACAAGAGAAACATAGCACTGCTGAGATTGATTCAAGTATTTGTGAACAATTTATCTGAGATGGATTCTCACAAAAGTCTGTACCCTCATTCATCATCTGCTCATCAGAGGCTAGCATGGGAGTCTCAGTGAAGGAAATAATCAACAAGAGTGATTGACCCAGTTGGTCACCAAGTGCCTGTGCTAGGCTGAATGCTTAGAGGGTGTCCTGGACATCATGCAACTGATGCTACATGGAGTATGTGGGTTGCACTGATCACACAAAGAGCTCTAATAAGAAACCACAGTCATCCAGGAATTTTGAAAGCGATCATGGACTATCTAAAAGACATATATTTTGGACCCAAAGTCACAGACTAGATAAACTCAATGGACATTTTATAGGGATGGCCCATAGACTAAGGGAATGATGCCTGTGGGTGTATATCAAAGGACAGGAAAAGTGACAGTGTATTGAAAAGTATGGGACCTGGGCATGACATAAATATTATAGAGAAAGGGGTGGATACTGTCCTGGTTTTGACTGGGATAGAGCTAATTTTCTTCCTAGTATGTGGTACAGAGGTGTGTTTCAGATTTAGTGGATGAATCATGTTGATAATACACTGATATTTTTAGTTACTGCTAAGTAGTAATGGTAGTAGTGAGGTACTAGTAAGGGTAAGGCAAGTCCTGTGCTCTTCCAGAGAGGAGAGGTGCACAAGAGGCAGTGAGGGAGCACAGCCAGGACAAGGAACTGAACCGGCCAAAGGTATATCCCATACTACAAAAGGTCATGCCCAATATGTAAACTGATGGAGTTGACTGGGAAGGGGCTGAGTGCTGTGGGGAACTGGAATAGAAAATGTCAGATGAAGATACCTGCCACTAAGTACTTCTGGTTATTACTGGCTTTTTTTTGGTCACTGTTTAGTTGCTTTTGAGATATCCTTTGTGGCAAGAATTTACATGGAATATAGACTCTGATTACCTCACAAGAGAACATATTCAATATGGTAAAAATCTTTAATAGTTGAGATACTGCTGTTATGTTAAGGACTTTCTTAAAAATCTTTTCACCCTGGTGTGCCCTCCTTGTCCCAAAACGATCCCAAAAGCAAATAAATGTAATAATAACTTTTGTCCTTGATAGGCCCTAAAAACCAAAGTAAAGCAAAACAAACAGAAGAATTCTTTTTCATCTATTAAGCATGAAATGATAGAGAAATAATAAAAAGTAGAAAACATGTACATTCATGCTTGCTTCCACAAAAAGACAATATTCCTTCATGAATTACTTTTCTTTTGTTATCCTTGCAGTCTGACGACTAATGTCACTGTTTGCCAAGTTGATCTATTTATAAAATTCCAAACAATCCACAATAGCAAAAAAAATCATATAGAGAGTGGCAAAGCTACAAACCAGACAGCTACTGCTGATTAATTTTCCCCTAAATTTTCCCAAAAGTAGTCTGTGAGAAATGAGGAAGAAGATTCAAGGTCTCTCTATCATTCCTATAGAGAACAAAAGAGTTAATAAATGAGTAAATAGAAATCGATACATTTAATTATTTCTTGTTTTGTTTTGCAAAATACACTATCGTTTTCACTACCTGATTATCATTGATCTGTTAGGGAATAGGGGAAGGGAAAGAAGCAATCAGCCAAGACAATTCCAGGCACAGTTTCTTTTCTTTTTTCAATCTGGCATTGCAGTTTCTGTATGTCAAAAGATCATGCTTAGGAATTACACATTAGCAATCTGATCTTGAAAGTCTTAAATAAATATTATAGAAGAGAATATTTTTGCTCAAATAGGATTTGTTTTCTTTTGCAGCATGCCTGGAGTCATTAGCGGCTTTAGCATTAATCTCATAGATCGCATCTAAGACCTTAATGTTATTCTCAGAGAAATTGCTTTCTGAATGCTATTTGGAAGAAACTTCAACTCATAATTGTCTAGGAGGAGCTCTCAATCCAAGCAGCCATTCATTTGCATGTCCCAAATGATGAATATGCTAATGAAAAACAAAGGGAGAAGTGAACATAACTTGTCCTTACACAGATTTCATACCATCCTCACAAGCCTTTGCAGGGAGAGAATAATGCTGACATTTTGACTTAGCTTGCCTGTTTTTTAAAAACAATTTCTTCCCTTTTACTATTTTATAATTTCTTGGACTCTTCACAAAGCAAGCTGCCTTGTCCCTGAATTTACCCATAGCAGTTTGTAATTGCCACATTTTGAGAGGGAAAAGATATAAATTTATATTGCTACAAAGAACTGGGAATTAAAACTTTCTTTAAATTTCTCAAAAAGCATTCCAGAAGTTCTACTATTTCCTGATAATGGTGGTCTACTGCATGTTGCCTGGCATGTTAGCAAATATTCAGTACATGTAAATGGGGACAAGGATCCTAATTTCTTGTACAAATTAGTCATCCATGTTTCCAACACTAATGAAGGTGTTGCTAAGTCACCTCTGATGGTGTTTATTTGGATGTGTTGTGCTGTGATAAGAGGTGTACTGTCATTGTGATATGACCAAAGATGGTGGATAAACAGTTAAAAAACAAAACATATTTGCTTTAATTCACAAGTTCCACACTGAGTTTGTCATGCAATCTGACTTAACTGCCAGGAGTTGGGCTACCTAAACACTTAGATCTTCCCCATAAAATATTCCCAGGGGACCGAAGTATGTTTGTAAACAAATTCTGATCTATTACCAAACTGATGTAACAAATCAGCTTAGCAAATCTCTCAGGTCAAAGCCCTTTTGAAGACTTAAACCTACTTGTCAATTTTTTTGTCTTCCCTAAGAAATGCAGTTCACTAAGATAAAGAAATGGAAACACTTGACATGAGTTCTCCAGATAGCTGTAGATACCTAGTTTACCTAGAGATACTCATTTGAACTCTTGTACACAGGGGAGTGTTCACACTTTCACTACAAAAATCAGTTTTCAACTATAATCACTGAATTTAAGGGGCTGTGCATGAAGTATGTTTAGAAACTGAAGAAATCAGAAATTAAAAAATAATATTAAGTCCTAAAGGGAGATGTGCTAACAAAAAACTTCAGGAATTAAAGAAAAACAGTATGCAGTGGGAATGAAATCTTCACCTTACTTAAAACCCTCCCTGTAGCGTGCCAAAACTTATTTGATCTTGATAACAGGAGTAAAATAAGATTCTTGAAATATAAAAAGTAATACCTAGAACTACAACAGACATCAGGTGAAATGAGTGATCATTTCACTCAAAACTGTTCAGAAAAAAACCTGAATAATTCTATTGTATTTCTTCACTTTTACTAAAAAAAGTGGAATTTAGATTATTACTAAATATATGTACTTTACTGAGAAAATAGCATCAGTTGATGAGGACCTCAAATAAGATTAAAAATACAGGAGATTGTGCAACAGAAATTGAGTTGAGTTTCTAAATTTAGCAAACGATTTAAAGTCTTATCAAGTAATCATGTCTTAATTCATTTCATAAATTCCTGTCACAAAATGGTGTTTTTTCCCAAATGATCTTGTCAGTACAGAGTAAAATTTACTAACAGTACTAAAATGATGAACATTTTGAATACTGATCATTGCTTAACACTGAACTGCTTTCTGTAATGATTATGTTTCAACAAGAGCCACGAAATCTTGTTAAAGGTCTCATCGGTCTATAAAGGCAAAAGTCTTAGAAGTTCACTGAAAACACTTTAATTATACACGGACATCTTCATTCCACTTAGAGTTGAAGATAATATCTTCAGAAACTAAATAGAGCCTTAGGATCATATTCAGTTTAATATCAAAAATTCTTTGCTTTAAAAGCCCTATTCTAAATTTAACTTTCACACAAGTCAAATAGTACACCTTAATGCAACTTTTAATCTTTTTCTTTTGAATTATATTCAGTACTCATCATACAATTAAAACGTTAATTCAAAATCCTTGCAGTTTTACACAGTAGAGGTATAAATTCAGAGAGTCACAGACTGGAAGAGGTGGTAACACAGGTCTGAAGGTCATCATTTCTAACCCTCGTGCTCAAGCAGGGCACCTAGAACAGGCTGCCCAGGAGCACATTTGGATGGCTTTTGAAAAATGTAATGACCTCTCTGGGGAAAACCATTCCAGTGCTTGACCATTCTCAGAGTTAAAAGGCTGTTTCCTGATGTTCAGATGGAACATCCTGTGTTTCATTTTGTGCCCATTGGCCCTCATCCTGTCACTGGGCACTTCTGAAAAGAGCCTGGCTCATTCTCTGCAGCGCCTTTTCAGGCATTTATATACAATGAAGAGATTCTCCTGAGCCTTTCCTGCTTTTGGATGAAGTCTCAGCTCTCTTAACTTTTCCTCATATACTCTTGGTACTTAACCATCTTCATGGCCCTGTGCTGGACTTTCTTGAATAAGTTCATGTCTCTCCTATACTGGGGTGCCTGGAACTGGAGCCAGTGCTGTAGGTGTAACTTCCCCAGTGCTGAGGAAGGAAAAGGATCACCTCCCTCAATCTGTTGGCAACACTTCTCCTAATACAGTCTCCTAATACGATATCTTTAGACTTCTCTGACAGGGGCACATTGCTGGATCCTGTTCAGTTTCTATGTTATCTTTGAGCATCTGTCTAAAATCTTTAAAACTTAATTACAGACAAAAATATGAAGCTATTAATAAAATTATTTTGACATAGTGACCAAGTTGAATGTACATTAGAAGTGTGATCGAATTGCCATTAAAAAGAACATTTTAAAGCAGAGATAAAATTTGAAAAGAAGTTTGCAGGAAGCGTGATTTCTTACCTGCTGCATTATATGAGATTTTATAATCAGGTAAGTGTGTGAGAAAAGTTTTAAACTATTGTTGTGCTTACATTTTCATTTTTAAACTTTCTAATTTGACATGATGTTATTCCTTTACTCTTTACTTTATAGCAGTGACATTCTTTTGTTTTCCATAGTGGCTTTCTAATAATTTAGAAAGTTCTTTGAATGAATTATGAAAAAATATTGACCCTAAAGCCAGCAACTCTCTAATCTACTACTCTACTTCATAACAATTTTGATACATTTAGTGGCATTTTCCTGCTTGAATATAAGCAATGATTTGTTTCTTTTTTATTTTTACTGAATATGCAGATTTACTAATTGTTGTTATCTGTCTCTCAAACTTTTGTTTCACCTAACTTGTATTTGAATAGGGTAAAGAATTCTTATTTAGAATTTTTTTTTCAAGTATTATTCTTGGTACAGAGAAAACAGATTTAGGTAAATTCTCTTGATCATGAATTTAATAAGCAGTGTTCATCAAAACCCTTTTTTCCGCATTCCTCCCTTTTGTAGACATGCCCAAGTTATTCAGAACTAGAAAGTGGGATAAAAAAGAATAAGAGAATTGGAGAAAAATGGAAGTTAATTTAAAAAACAGAATTACAAAGAAAAAAAATTAGATTTTCCAATATTTCATTGAATATTTTAACTTCGAACACTGAATAGGAATATGGGAGTTTATTTGCAGAATAATCTGTAGGAGAATACCAAGTGAGAAAGTGATGCTGCCAAATATGCTATTTTTTCTTTCCTTAAAAGTCCTTTTTAAATCTTTTTTACGTCACTGATCTGTTGTCCACAATAAAAACACTCCAGTCATTTTTTAATCTCCTTTTAATATGTGCATCATTTGCTGTGACAGCAAGTAAAGAAAGCTGTTGTAAGAACAAAACCTGTTGGCTGTGCTTGTGTTTTTAAGCTTTCATTTTCAAAAGGACTTTTGCTGGAGCATTTTGATGTCAAAAACAAGTGAATGGATATAGGTCACCCTGTACAATAAGAACTTTCTATTCCCACACTAAAATTCTGGAAAGTATGAAACAACTGTTACCTGATGTATCAATTGATGCATCTAATGAACGTATCTGAAATTGAATGTAAGGTTTGGCAGTGACTTGTTTGTAAACCACAGGCAGTCACTAGTGCCCTACAGCCTGGTTTATCTGCTGTCAAAAAGGATTATTATTTAGTTCATCACAGGCTCAGTAAGGTTTAATGAATACACATAACAAGTCCTAGGAGCTCCAGGTGAACATCCTTGTACAGAAGAGAAAAACGTTATTATGAAATAGACTTTGTGAAGTGCAAGAAGACCTTGTACCAGAGCAGGGAGGTTGCACCAGGAACAGACAAATCAGACTAGAAGCCAAAGTTAACTGTCACTTGATATTTTTATGTCTGGACTTCGTTGTCAGATACCCGATTCCCTGCTTTACCAGGATTACAGCTCTCTAACTTCCCCCCTCAGTCTCAGACCTCCTCTGTCCTTCAGGAGTCTTCCCCACACTACATGACAACAGATAGGAGCTGATGACATTCTCCCTCCGGGTTAAAACCCTTATCATATTGTGTTAGGCAGAAAGTATTCTCTCAAGAAAAGCTTTAATGCAATTTCCATAAAAGAATTTCAATTATATTTTGTCTAAATCTGTTGTTCCCAGATCAAGCTTTTTCTATTCCATTCCTTGTCACTTTGCATGGAATAAAGCTTATTTGCCAAGGACCTATTGTGGCTTCTGCCCTTTGTACGAGATTTAAGCTTGTGCTCCATTTGCAATAAAAAGGGCTGTGTAGAAGAAGAAAGCACCATCTTTGAAGAAGGATGGGCTATTTTTGCAGTTAGTGGGGGACATTAGAGGATTTCTGTGTAGGGATCTTGACATAAATTTCTTCTTTACTTCTTCATCCAGAGAGATGCTCATTTCTAGTGAGCATTTCATTGTTGTGCAGTTGTTTAATGTTGCTTTCCTTTGACAAATGGTACCCTTTCAGCTAATAAAACAAGTTAAAAATGAACTGTGTAACTCATTAGCTAATATCCATGCAAGATCTACAAACCTGTGTGTAGAAATAAAGCTAAAGTAATAGAAAATAACTCAGACAAGTTAAGTAAAGCTGAAATTTACAGCAAGAGTTTTTTCGAATGTGTCAGTATATCATTACAGATATGCTATATGTTTATAAGTGTGTTTATTTAAAGTGTTTCTGCTCTAGTATTCATTTGACATGAGAGTCAAATCGTTGGGAGAACAAAGGTCAAATTCTGTCTTCAAAAAGGCATGTTCAGTTCCTGCTTGTTTAATGAGAACTGAACTTTCAGGGCAGTGTTGCTTCCAAGTGTTGTCAGTGCAGCTGAGGTAGTGAAGTAATAGATTCTCAGCAGAGGCTTTGTTCTTCTGAAAATGTCACATAAAATTCAGCTGGGGTGATTCAGAAGCTAAATCAAGCTTTTATAAGATATATATTTCATATATAAACCAATAATAAGCTATATCTTTACATAAAAATACATATTTTAAAGCAGCCAGACTTACTGTCATCTTTTTGGTTATTTGTTTTGAATAGTGGGTCACAAGGATATGCTCAATATTGTTAAATTGTGTGACTATATTGAATTTTATAAACGTAAGCAAGGGCTCAGCCCTCAAACTAGAAAAAAGTCATAATAGGTTGGGCTATAAAGGAAAGGATAATAGGATATTACATTTTTCATCATAACACCCCTTTTTGTTTTGAGCTGTTGAACTTAGGATCAAAAATGTCTCTGGCAGAACAGGTAACATTATATTTGGGTGGGAGAAAATACCTTTATGATCTTTAGGGAACTTTTGTTTACCATGGAAAGCAGTGTCCAAAGTATCGTTTGATAGACGTGTCATCCTGGTGGATTTTCTCCTGTATAAACTGTATGACTGGAAGAAACCTTTACATGTGAAGTCAGCAAACATTCAGTGGGACCACACCAGTCTTGAAGACTTATTTTGTGTGGAGACACCCTCACCAAGTGCCCTTCAGCCCTGCACAGCTCCTATGTGACAACCTGCCAGCAGGATTTTGTATTCTTCGTCACAAGGCAGCAAGCAGGAGGCTTGGATCTCCTTCACTCTCTGGTTCTGACAGAATTGTCAGGGGGCAAGAAGTTTCTTCTACACTCTGAGTAACCTACTGCTGGCAGCCGATGCTTAAGAGAGAAAACTGTTTTTTGGTGTGAAGAGATAGAAATGTGAGGAAGGGGGAGATAAGAATGTGTTGAGATGGACAGAACTAGGTTTAGGCATTGTGGCTGGTATGTTGGGAAGCAATGGATAGCTAGCAAAGGCTGCAGGAGCAAAGATGGGAGGAGGAAAAGGAGAAACACTGGATCAAATGGGATTCCCTTTATCATCTCAGAAATAATTGTAAAACATACAGATGTCATCAAAATTGTCATGGCTATGGTCTTAAATAAACAAGAATTGGCACAGATCTTTCCTGTTTGAGTGATCAGGAAACAAACATTCCCTGGGGGGAAAAGTAGATAGTAGTCTTAGAGTTGCTTTTTGTAGGCCTTGTTATGATTTTAGGTGAATTCTCTAGGTTAATGTATTCTTCTAACGAGAGATTGAACCTTTAAATTGCTAAAACCCTTTTTTTCCTTTTTTCATCTTTTTTTTTTTTTTTAAAGGACAACTATTTCCCTAATCCCTTTATAATTACAAAGGAGATGTATGTCAAAGGCTGTTAATTTCATCATGAAGAACATCTGCTTTAAGTCCCCTCACATTACTCATTGGAAGATGCTTCAAAAACAATTCCCTAATCTTTAAGAGCTCTTTCAAATCAAAACATCAATTCTTGGGCATTTGTAACCTTGCAGATCCTTGTAAGATGAAGATCTTCTGCCACCTTATTCACTAGTACATCTTCATGATCTTTTGTACCAGGTAGACAACCACAATTTTGTCAACTTCAGTGTTGTGAACATAGAAAAAGTTTCCCATGTGGAAAATTGTTTCAGGAATTTATACATTTTTTCAGATAAGGAAAAGAAGTTTCTAAGTTGCAAAATTGCTCTGGAAATGTTGAATAAAGGAAAAGAAAAAGGCAGGCATTGTTTGAGTAAATAAAAACATGCCGAACCAGGCATTTTGGATAATTTATTTTTCATTTGTTCTTTCAGTATATTTTTTGTATAATAGGTAAGCTAAAACTAGTAATAACTATAAACAGGACATAATTTTCATTGAACCTGAAACTTGGATTTTTCAGAAATTTCAGGACTCTAGTCAGCTGTAACTTGCAATAAGAAAATAAGAATATAGCTTTTTAAAAGGTTACAACATTACAAACTTAACCTCATCTTCAAATCCATTTCCATTAAAAAAGAAATTATTTTGGATTTTAAGGTTCACACATATACCTCCCTTATCCTTGTTCATGCTAGTTGTTCCCTATCTGACTAAAGCAGTCTAGATAAAGGCAGAATTGTTAGAATTTAGCGAATTTTTAAAATAATGATATGAAAAGTTAATAATTGAGGGTTTTGTTTTATTTTTCTTTAGGTTCACTATTAGTCCCAGACTAGCCATAGGAATCTCAACAGAAATATCACCTGTGTTCATTCACAGTAAGGGTGAGAAAGAGTGCCAACAAAACTCCTGGAAGAAAAAGCAAGATTGCAATAAAACATTAAAAGAAAAGAGAAATAAGAGCATAAGAAGACATGATATCCAACAAATACTTATGAATCATTCAGCAACAACACTACTTTATGTTTATTTTAAGTTTGATGACCTCTAATTCTGAAAGCAATTTGTCCTTCAAAATTTCCTATTTCATTCTCCAGAAGGAATGAGAAGTGTGGTGCCAATCAATAGCTTCATCACTTCAGTCCCTGAAAAGCAGTCAGGCATTCAAGGGATTTTTACTCTCATAAAATGTGGCCACATTACTCCACTGGATGTCAATGACCACCTAAATATTAACAGTTAATTAATTCAAGTCACTTCTCACTTCTACACGTATAGATGGCATGACATTTATAAAGGATTGTAAAAGTAGGAAAGCAGATGAAGCCTGAAAGCTCATAAGCAGCCCTTTTGGAGAATTTAATAAGTTCAATGAATGTTCTCAAATGCTGAATTAAAAAATGGCATCAGTAAGGAGAGAGAGAGAAAGTAATTTGTTAAAAAATGCATGTCCCTTTTGCTTTCCCTTGACATTTATAACATACAAAGTAATTGAAACCAGTTGGGGCAGTTAGGGTAGCTCTATAAACAGCAGTAGTTCAGCAGGTGGTAACAATAGTAATTTGGAAAGGAACAGACCTGACCTCTTCACTTTTTCTTTTTTAACTCGGGATTTTATTTTAATTTGTTTGAGAAAACTTCAAAGAGAATGTAAAAAAGCCTTTATATACTTTGTGAAATGTAAAATTAATTCTCTTATCACCCAGATACAGCCTTGATATGAGAGTAATGAATGCTTTAGAAATACAAAGAGATTAGATTTTCTTTATGTTTCTAATCAGAGACACTTAGTTTAGGTAGCTTAGATCCACAGTTTTGAATTTGCACAAAAACAAACAGCTTGTGTATTCAGAAAGATCTTATACAAACAAAACCCAAATGAGGTTTTCTTTTGACTCAGAAATGTAGGAGGATCCGGTCTCTAACATATCTTAGCAAACACAAGCAGCCCATTTTAACTCATTTTACAGCTCACATAGCTGCACTTAGGTGCATGAAGCACTTTTCGAGACATAACAGAAATATATCACCAGAAGGTAGGAGTACAGATTTTTTTCAATTCTGTAAAAATAAAGGTTTAACAGGTGTTTGTGACAAATTTATTTAACACCAGAAATCTAGGATTATTTTGGAAAGTTAAATCTGTAATTTTGAGTCTGAATCATAGTCTTGGTTTATTTGACATCTTTATAGCACAAATCACTCTGAGCAACTCTCAGTAAATTCAATGTCATTCAGCAAGTCATAAGAAATATGTCATTACCACCATATTAGAGATCTGAAGACCAAGCATGAGGAAGTCAAGAGACTTTCTGTTCACAAGGACTAAAAACATTACGACCTGTTGAAAGACTGCTCAAAATTTTGTAATCTCTGCCTGCTTTGCTCTAAGTCTAGACATGATGTTTTGCTGTAAGTTTACATCCATGAAGCATTCATACTTGAACCCCACTCATACTATCAATATAGACTGGTAAGAGCTAGTTTAATAGTCAGAGGTAGTGGTCTTAACAATAATTTCAGATAGGTTTTCTTTTTTGTTGAATGTTGCTTAGGTTTTTGGGTTTTTTTTTTCTGGTCACTGCAATTAATATAGTACCAAAGTCTATGTCTCCTTGTTCTGCTATTTTTTTTTGTTTTGTTTTTTGGGAACACTTTCTCTTCTGATATTATCTGTATTTACGGTAATTTTTTTCTCCCTTCTCCCAGAGAAGAACTATGTTTATCACAGATACAAATAATAAATCCATGTATGGGCATATAATTATCTGGTTTTGACATTTCTGCTTCTGGATGTTTGTGATCCAGTTGTTCTGGACCGAGATATACATCCTAAATGAATTGAGCATAGTGAACAACAGTCTGCACTTCTTCCCAGTTTTGATATTTCTACTTACATGGCTAATTTACAGCTGCAATTGTAAGCTCTAGCTGTAATGTAATTTTGTGATTGTAATTGCTTCTTCAGAAATCAATGTTTCTGTCATGATAAATAATAGAACCCGAACAAAGGTAATAAAAGTCCAGGGCATTTCCTTAGGTTACAGGTTTGTCAGGTGAATATACCTCTGTCCCTGTGTTTGCTTTGACAAATGTCATGAGTGAGAGAATAAGTGAATTTCAATGAGATTTAGCTCTAGAAGTGTGAGGGAGGGGAGAATATTACCAAATGTTTTACAACGACATATGTTCGTTACTAATGGTGTTACTCAAAATCATAAATAATGAAAGAAATTGATATCATGAGTGCAGTTTGTCTAGCATGTCTCAATTATACAAGCACGGGGTATATATCAAGTTTATGGTATTGTGTAAATCTTTATTAAACACTGTTAAAGGTTTACACTTTTGTAACAATATGCAAATAAACCATTTAATTTACTTACAGACTTATCAAAATAAAGTCCCCATAGGGTATCTA
The DNA here is from genome assembly GCA_013397795.1 of Orthonyx spaldingii. Classification (NCBI taxonomy): domain Eukaryota; kingdom Metazoa; phylum Chordata; class Aves; order Passeriformes; family Orthonychidae; genus Orthonyx; species Orthonyx spaldingii. The sequence continues at coordinate 952,545 of VZTJ01011332.1, read as the reverse complement.
GGCAGCAGTAAACAAAATCCTTTCAGGAGTTTGCTGCTGACCTTTTTATAACTGCTAAGCTTCCAGGTACTGCAGGGAATACAAAACTTGCTGCTGTAGCTTCCCTAAGCAGCAGACAATGACAGATGAAGTTTTGGAGTACTGTGCACTTTCTTATAGTATGAGTTAATTCATGATGGATATATTGTACATATGAATACATTTTTTCTGAACTGGCAAGTAGGACAGGGGTTGTTCTAAAAAAGCCTCAGGAACTGAAGGTGCAGATTGCTCTCCAAATCTTCCACTATAGTGACATAGGTTCAGTTGAAGCTGAATTTCATAGATACTTACCTATTTGTTTGGTGAATCAACTCATGAAAATAAATTTTTGTCCTCACAGGGAACTTTGGGCAACTAAACACCTACTCTGTGAGATATGCCACAGGATGTTATCTGCCTTCCTTCTTCTGACAGGGGATTGAAAAAATCAAGCAAGAGCTGCACTCAAGAAAATCTGAGGCATTATATATCAGAAAAAGAAGAAATGTTTTGCTGGAAAAAAAATAAAATTAAGACAGTGTTAGAAAGACTATGATAATAATTGACAATGTGTTTTTACTTTATCCAATGACTGTTAATAATTTTCACTTTCAGAGAAGCATCCTAACCCAAAGGACACAGGCATTACTGTTTCCTTTGCCTATATTTTAGACTGGTTCAGTTTAGTATTTGCACTGATTTTAAGGGGTGTTATTAAGGTAGGCTGCAGATACCCACTATTCAACACTGCTTGTAGGATGGTTGTAGAGATGTTAAGTACAATGTGGGAAGAGTGTATGCATATGAATTTAAGGTAGAGGCATCTTGGATCCTGAGAGAGTAGTTAATCTAATTTCTAGACTGAGCACTGTTTACTCTAGGCCAGTTGCTGTGAAATAGAAATTGAAATGCTGAAGGCCAGGATAGTGTTTTGTGTTGTGAGTCTTGTGAAAAGAGTGACACCTTTGACAACATCTGAGTCAGATGCCTAAACCCCAGTGAGAAATGGGATTTAAAACAGTTTCCTGATGTCAGTTACACATTTTCTTGGTCTAGTTAGTGTAGTGGATAGCACTGCATGTTTTTTATTTCTTTCTGGGGCACCTCAGAATTACCCATGTTTCACTTGTGTAACTATCATTCTGTTTCTAATCCAGCTCTAGTAAAGAATGATTTAACTGAACCAAATGTCCACTGCAATCGTCATTATTGTCATGAAGCAAAACTGAACATCACCCATGCCAGGTGTGCCAGTTTGTTACTCCAAGATGCCTCAAGATACTTTATCCTTCCTCCAGCTAAAAAAACTAGAGATGTGTGGTATTATTGGCCTAATGCTTCAAGTCAAATACAAGTCTAAATGCCAAAGTGATTCCAGAGTCAGTAAATAGAGCACTTCAAGATGGAAGTGCTACAGAAGTGGAAAGGATTATACCTACTGCCATTGATTAAGTAGATTCTGTTCCATTTATTAATGCATTTATATTTATAATTTTTAATGCAGTCTCCCTTGATTATCGTAATCATTTGATAGAAATGTTTGTGAAAATAGACAGCAGACTGAAAAACACAACTTTGCTGTAGTAATTAATGTTCATGGAGTCTAAACTCAGACTTTCAAAGAATATGGAATTATAAAAAGCAATTTGTTAATCGATAACTTGGCTTTCTTCTCTAAATATATCCAAGAACTGTTATACTTTTGTTATTTACAGTCCATAACTGTAATTGCAATGCTGTTAGGTAAATAACAGTTTTCCCTCCAGTTTTCCCTTGCAGGTTCTCCAGCTGTTGGAAACTGTGCTGCCATTCATCCTGGACTGATTTCAGTTGCTGGTTTGCAGGCTCATATCTAGACCATTGATGTAGGCTTTCAGGGTACTTTCACAGGAACCTTAGGCACCAAAGCATTTTCCATGCCTAGTAAGCTACCAGGGTGTCAGAAATCACCTGCACACCAAACTTAGGCCAGAGACACAATGAAGTTTTAAGGTAAATGACAGAAAGACCATTTTCCAAAGAAAACAGAGCTAGAAACTGTTGGCATGAATGTCTTTCAAAGCTCTGTATAACACATGCCCAAAAACCATTGCAGAATAAGCAGAGCAGCTCAAATGTCTCAGGACAGGATGACAAAAAACTGCAGGGTTAGAATGAAAGAACTGCAGATGGAAAAGGTGAGGGAAAAGAAAAATGGATCTGTATTTACATGTAGACATGCCAGATTTCCTTCTCCACTGCTGGCCACAAAACATGTTTAAAGAATTCACCACAGTACAGCACACACAAGCATGTCCTGCACCTGTCTTATGTGCTGATTCCACATTTGCTCCTGGAACTGATCAAATATCTCTGAATTAAGAAACCTTGCTAGCAAACTTCTCTAGAAGCTCTGTCCCAGCTCTTATTTGCCTCCAAATCCATAAGTCTCTTCAGAACCTATAAGGACATAACTTAGTTTTGGAAGTGACGAAAATTTATAAAACAGAACTATTTAAACCAAAATGTTTAGAATTCTGTGCGTCAATATTTTCCTCTTGATGGACCTGTGGTGAGGGGCTTATTCTTCAAGCACAGTAACTCATTCACTTTCACATTCATGTGTGTGGAAGAAATAAAGTCTGACTTGTATTTTCTATTCTTTAAGATGTCTTTTATATTCTGCTGTACTTTGGATGATGAAATTTGGACTATGGCAGACTGTTATCTGAAACACAGAAAATTCAAACTAGGGCAAAAAGACAAAACAATGTCTACTTTTAAATACATTGACTTTAAAGCCTTCTTCATAGGTATAAGTGGTTTCTCTTAGTACAAATCTTGAAGGCAGCATTTACTCTTTTTCTTGTGTGATGTGATTTTCTTTTTCCTAAAGGAAAATACTTTTACCCTAATTTATCAAACTGTTTATTCAAAGGCTAATACAAAAGATATTTCCATATTAGAGTCTAATAATAAAGGTGCATACCTGAGTAATACAGAAGGATTTAGGTTTACTTATACAAAGTTAGATGGCAATAAAACAACATGTATTAACATGTAACATGACTTTAAAAACATAAAGATGGCAAAAAGAATAGATATAGTGCTAAGATGTATCACAATAAATTCAAATAAATTCTAATTGTAAATACGAATACATTGGTTGACCAGGTAACTGCAGAGGTACAGAGTGAGATGAAATACAGACTCCACAAAGTTAATAGATGCATTTTTATATAAAGGATTGTATCAGTTTCTCCTGGAAAAATTCAGGTGCGAATACAGCTGTCTTTCTTTAATACTTATTAAATAACAACTGAAAAAGCCACAGTAGTTCCTGCAAAATTTTTTGGGGGATGTTTTTTTAACCTCATTTGGGTTTGATAGTTTAATATTTGCTTGCTTTTTCTAATAGATTTGGTGGTCTGCTAATAAAACCTATGGCTTCTTACAAATCCTGCCAGTTTTGAAACAAATCTTTATGCGTAGAGCAAGGACTCTTTTTTAAGAACAAATGGTTAAATCTATCTTTGGTTGTCTGAATTTTTTTCATTTTATAATCCCTGCTTCTTTGTTCTCTTGCTGAAGGTACATTTTCATTGCCAAGAAGTTCTCTCTTCTAATTATTTTTGAGAATTTATATGCATTTAGTTGTTACACTTTTAGTCCACAGAATAATTTTGTAACTCCTGCACTTGTTCTTCCACTTTTGAGTACCTGATAAAAAATACTGACAGGAAAATTCTTCTGAATGTGTTAGCTGTGATTAATTCACCACCTCCTTGCTTTTCTGTATAAGAATTTCAGATGCTTTTTGGCCATAGCACCATTTCATTTTGAGCTGGTTTTCCATTACTGCCTGCATAGTCTTTTGGCACCAGGGATTTTCAGACCACCTTTATATAGTGGTAGAGAATAAGGCAGTGGCATGAATCTCTTGTTTGAGATGCCCAGCTTTGCCATTCTGATAACCCCAGGCTGCTCAGTGATACGCCTCTCTAGTGTAAGCCTGTCCCTCACTGTTATTTGCAATTCTTACCTCTTATATACTAATTTTTTTTCAGCAGTGATTTCATATTTATTCCTAGATCCTGGATAAAAAAAAATAATTTTGAGTAGTGTCAGATTGAATATCAACTCCTCTGAAAGCATTCCCATTCAGTGATGAGTCTTCACTGACAGCTACTTTTGGAGACCCATCAATTTTTATTCTGTTTGGCATGTACTTTATTTTGATTGAGTCTAAAGGTAATTTTTAAAAATCTGAATGTCAGACGGTTAAACTAAAAAGTTTTACAGAAATCTAAACATATTCAGTCTGTAGCAATATCTTTATCTGCTCAATATGTAAAGCCGAAAAAAAATAAATTAGGTTTTTCTGACAAGCTTATTTTCATAAAGCCATTTTGACTAGTATTAATTATACTTATATTCTCTCATTCTTTATTAACTGGTTATTATATTACCTCTTCTATTATTTCATCCAGATGGGTATCAGACTAAGCAGCCTGTTAATACCCTGGTTATCCTGCGTGCCCTTTCTGCAGTCTGTTACATCCATAGCATTGTTCTTTTATTCTGGAATATTCCAAATACCTGAAGAGTATTAAAAATTAACATGACTCAGATATTTTAAAGTTGGGTCTCATGTTTATGCTTAGCAGCTAAAACCTTTTCAGTTCCTAGTAGGTTGCAATATAGTTCATCATCCTCTTAAGGTTAAATAAAACATACTGGTTTTTTCCATGTGGTGCAGATGTATTTAACAAATACATCTGCCAGCTCTGCAGCATTTTTTTAAAACAAATTTACCATTTCTATTTAGTACACGTACAAGAACACAGGATTATTATTCCATTCCTCTTTAAAAAACAACCTTTTTTTGTGGTTATCAGCAATGTGCTTAGTGTTTTGAATTTTTTAATCAACTTTCTACATTTCAGGACTTTTAGGTTTTTTGCCTTCTACTTCCCAGTTGCTCCTTTTTATACATTGCATTTTTTAATTTGTTATGAATTCCTTCTTAGCATCATCAAATTAAGTTAAAATATACAAGAAAATGGCCCTTTTTGTCATTGTGCTTCTGTATTTCTGGCTGTATTCAGTGTGGCTCCTCTGCGACTGCTGCTTGGGAAGTATCATTTAACAAATGGCAGAGAACAGGATGAAGATGTGTCAAGACTGACTCTGTGGAAAACATGATAGTACTCAGATTTTTTAACCCATCAGCTAATTAAAATAAGTATCTTTTGTCAGTCTAAGCCAACCATGTCATAACCCTTATTTAAAAGACAATGTGAAAAAACTAGAGAAGTCATTCTTCTTGACAGAATACTTTGAGTACTTAGTTCAAACTTGGTTTTGTAAAATATCTTTCCCTATGATCTGGAATCTGAGAAGCTTTGATACTTCAAATGCTTATGATTAAATAATTACTCTACTGAATATTTATTATTGTTATTATTGTTGCTGTTGTTGTTGCTATTATTACTATTATTATTATTATTTAGACCTTTATGTTTGAATGGCTGCAGAATCATTACCAAAGAAAGATCCACACTTTCAACAGATTATGTGTGAATATTATGGCAGGGAACCTGGAACAGCTGATATTGAATTGATCTTCCTTATCTACTCTGAACAGTTCAAATTCTGTACAAGCTGAGGTAATTTCAAGAAAGAGTTAAACTCAATTTAAGATGAAACACCAGCTATATTCAAACTTTAAAAATCAATTGCAGTTTTACAGTGAGACAAATGTAAAAAAAACCCCCAAACACAGGTCATAGAAACCTCTCAGTAACTGCATTTCAGAGTAGTTCCTATAAAAACCTTTGTTTTCCTTACCTGAAATCTCTGATTCCATTTGAAGAGAAGAAATAGTCTAATTTAAACCTACTTGTCTACTTATTAGTGGTTTATGGTTTTTTTGTCATATTGTGAAGGCTATGCAATTGCTTCTGAACTATGATGTTTTCAATTTTATATTTATGGTACAAACCATCAATGAGAATATCTCCATTGCTTTTCTAATATATATTTTGAAGCTTCTCACCAGTGTCTGTTAGTTGTACATATAAATATAAACAGAATACAAATGCACACATATGCAAACATTATGTATATTCAGTAAAAGTACTCCAGCTATGTTAAAGCAATTTCTCAAGTCCTGGCATACAACCTGCCAGTCCAGGAAAATTTGACCTAACAGTTCAACTGCACTCTGGTGGATCTTTCTTGCCTTTTCTCACCAAGACTCCTATTTCACAAATGAAGTTATTTTTTGGTTTAAGGACTCATCAAACACAATAAAAACATTGTTTAGATTTAAAATCTCATTGTTTATAATTACAAAAATTTCCATTTACAGAGCTACTTTTATCCAGATTGATTCAAAGCACCTTAAAAATTATGTCCAACAGGAATACTTGGATATTTGTGAGCAGAATGGTTCAACTCTTGATAATCATTTAAAATGCATAGTGAATTACATAGATGGAAAATCTTTCTTCACTTTTGTGAAAATAGGTGTTTAACAAAATAAGAAGTTTAGTTCAAATAGCAGAACTTGTACACTGACACAGAAATTTCAGTAAAAATTTCAAACACCCAAGAAGTTACCTAGGATAAAAAAGTGTCAGCCTGGACTTCTCTTAACATAAATTTGAATCTTCCCCTGGGAACTTCTGTCATCTACCAAAACGAACTTGACCTTTAGAGGGTTATCATTCATAGTGTAAGAAACTGCAATTTTTCTGGGCTCATGAACCTTCCCAAAAAGTGCAGGAAACCCTGTTTTGACAAGAGTTTAAGTCTCTTTACTGGTTGCATGTGTTCCTATTCATGTCATGTACCACAGAATTGGCACAAATGTTCATTTTTACCCAGGCTAAGTTCCACAGACTCCTGCAGAAGGTAGATTCTGATCATTTACATTGTGTTATGCCAGACTTGTAGGGAAACCAGTTCTCAGCATGTGCTCAGATATGTGCACTAAAATAATGGCTAATATACAGAAGCAAATCCATTTGTGATTAGTAAATTAAACTGAAAAATCTAACTGCAAAATAAAATGGGACTTTTCTGGTCACATCATTGATAGCTGCTAGTAATGCTATTAATTTTTCATTAGAGAGAGGATCTATTCAATATATATTATCAAACAGAAGGCATCAGTAATCTTAGAAATGTGAGAAAGGAGAATGTATAAAACCCTTGCTGCACAGTTACAAAAGGTATTAAACACATAGGAAGGTTAGCAGAGTCTTTTCATGGAAAATTTGCTCTTGTCAGCTTGATGAAGTTATCTCAAAACCAAAAACATACAGGCTTTCTCAAATTCAGAAAAACTAGCAGTGTCTTACTATGATGGAAAATAAAATAAAAGTAATTTTAAAACAAAAAAAAAGTTTGAAACAAGAGACCAACTACAAAATAATGTTCATGAGGAGCAAGGAAATAATTGATCATGGTCTATAAAACAAACGTCCTGACTGAAAGCTGTATAGCTGACAGGTGCTAAATAAATTTTCTTTAGTGTATGGGTAACTGCAGCCAGTTTCTGCTTTGGATACAGGAAATCTTAACAAGATTTAGTACTTGTACCTGGGAGCTTTAATGATAGGTTCAAGAGAGAAACCCATGGGAGTAGAGATGGAAAGGACGTTAATCTAGTACTGTTACTTTTTAAACAGCATTTAAGCATTGTGGGAAAGTATAAAATTTGCATTTTCAGTTCCATCAGTAAAAGAAGACTTCATCTTTATGACAAAGGTTCTTGAATATGTCACTCCTCTAAATTTGCTAAACATAGGAGTCCAGCCTCTTTGTTCCTCATGGACAGCAGGACTCTTACAGAGACATGCTTGCATACGTACTCAGAAAGACTGGGACATATGATCAGAGACAAAGGAGATAGCAGAAATCAGCTTTATGAAAGAAATTATGGTACAGGCAATTTTGCACTGAAAACACATTATGGGTGTCCTGAAGAAGTCCTGAAACAACAAGGGTAATACAATTGATTTGGTAGGAATGTTTGGTTAATTTTTCACAAGGTGTAGAGTCCTCAAAAATCAATAACTTTCTGCTGTATCTTTAGTCTACTGAATAAACTGTGTCTGTCTAAGAAACTTGATTCCTAAGCTCAGTTAGGTTCATAAAACATTCACAGATACACACAGCAGAAAAGAAACACAAGCTTTCCCAAGCAGCAGTGAGCATTTAACCTGAAGATAGGACAAAGTGAATTATTCTTCTTTGATAGAGTATCATCCTTGCACAGATGTGATTTCTCTTTTTTTCTTTAGTGCTATAATTTTCTTTCATTTTGTTGGCAATACATAGTCATCTACTCAGAAATTCTTTTAAAATTTCCATTTTCCCTATGAATATTACATTTAGTCTATCACATTTTAAATTTTTTAAGCATTCAAAAGAAAGATGACTACTTTTGCAAATGATACAAGCAGGGATGCACATGGTATTTCTACAGTAGGCTAGCAAATACTCTTTGAAGAAGGGATAACACAGCCAGAACGATAACAAAATACAGAAACTGTGAGAGATCAATATAAACCCAAAGAATTTTACCTAGAGGAGACTGGAGCAAACTCCACCTTGATTAACACTCTGTGAAACCTAGTTGTGCTATGTTAGCTGCTAAGTTAATCTTTCTGCATCTGATCTATTTAGGTCCATTGATTATAGAACATCTAGAGAAATAAATCTCTTGAAATAAGTGCCTGTATTTACCTGTCTGAAACTAAACTATGTAAATATCTTTCTTGTTTCATTGAAAAGGTACTGACCATGACTACACAACTGTATTACTTCTGATCTCAGTTACAATTCTCCAAATGTTTTAGATTTGCCTTTGCATCATACAGTTTACTCTGTGCTAAGTTCGTCTCCAGGAAGATTTTACATCATGCTAGGTGGACATACAAAGTAATCAAGACATATCTTGAGCAGGAACCTCTTCAGCTCATATGAAAGTCCATAGCCAAGAGTTGTATCCTAAGCAGGGTTTAATGCATGCGGTTTAATGCATTCTTTAAATGCATGAAAATCAGTTAGGCAATAGTCATTGCCATTCCTGTTCTTAGAGACAGTTAATTAAATTACTTTTGAACAGCTGTAGTGGGCTGACACTGTCTGGATGACCCAGAAGAAAAACCCTTTTGAGTAGGACCTTGAGTAACAACAGGTTTTTGAGCAGATCAAACAGGAAATAGCTCATGCGGTAGCTCTTGGGCCAGTTCAAACAGGACCAGCCATGTAAAATATACTCTACACTACAGCTGGGGAGCGGGGCCTCACTTGGATCCTCTAGCAAAGGGCCTCAGGAGAAACCCAAAGTCGACTATTAGGGTTTTGGAGCTGGGGTTATTGAGGATCAGAAGGTCACTCTACTCCAATTGAAAAAGAGATCCTAGCAGGCTATGAGGAAGTTCGGAAGTTGTTCGGACAGAAGCGTGTCTTCTCTTGGCTCCGCAACTGTCCATCCTGCACTGGATGTTCAAAGGAGACATCCCCTCAACCCATCGCACAGCCAGTGCAATATGGATTAGGTGGTTAGCACTGATTAGACGAGCCTGAATGGGAATCCCCACTTTCCCATGAACTCTGGAAGAGATTGTGGACTGGCCAAGAGGCAGAAATTTTGAAGCATTGCCTGAGAAGGTGAGTTGTGCCCAAGAAGCGCCACCATACAGTGAGTTACCAGAAAACAAAAGAGGCTATGCTTTATTTACTGATGAATCCTGCTGTGTGGTAAGAAACCATTGGAGGTGGAAAACTGATGTGTGGAACCACACACAAGTCATTGGGGCTGTTGAAGGGGAAGGCAAGTCAAGCCAATTTGTAGAAGTGAAAGCTCTCCAACTAGCCCTAGAGATTGCTGAACAAGAAAGGTGGCCTGTACTTTATCTCTACACTGACTCCAGGATGGGGGCTAACGCCCTATGGGGGTGGCTGCAGTAGTGGAAGAAAATCAATTGGCAGTGCACAGGTAAAGTCGTTTGAGCTGCTGCATTGTGGCAGGACATCACAACACAGTTAGAAAACATGACTCTGAAAGTACGTCATGTAGATGCTCATATGTCCAAAAGCTGTGCCACTGTAAAATATCAGAACAATGAACAGGTAGATAAGGTTGCCAAGATTGGAATAACTCAGGTAGACTTAGACTGGGAATGAAAGGGTTAGCTATTTACAGCCCAATGGGTCCATGAAACATCAGGACATTTAGGAAGGGATGCAATATACAACTGAGCTTGTGATCAAGGTGCGGGCCTGACCACAAAAGCTATCACACAAGTTATCCACAAATGTGAAACATGTGCTGCCATCAAGTGAGCCACACGAATGAAATCTTAGAATACAGGGTGGTGGCTGGGTTTCTAATACGGTGAGACCTGGCAAATGGACTACAATGGCCCACTCCCATGAACATGCCAAGGCAAGAGCCCATGAAATGGGAAAATAGTATCGGTTTGTGAAAGGATGGGGGCTGTAGTTAATGAAAATGTATGTTTGGTATAGAGATGGTTTAAGGATGTAGTTTAAATTGTATGTGTGAGTAGGAAGGGATTTCAGTAAAGACAAATAATGCAATGGAACAGCTGGAAGTTATATAAATTATGTGGAATTTGAGTATGACACAAAATGGTATGGAATAAGTGGTAGAGATTGTACTGGGTCTGGTTGAGGTGGAGTTCATTTTCCCATACAGCCCTCACAGTGCTGTGCTTTGCATGGGTAGCTGGAAAGGTGTTGATAAGAGGTGTTTTGGCTACAGATGAGCAGTGCTGGCACAGCATCAGCGCTGCCTCTCTAACATCCCTCTCTAACATCAAAGTGCTGGGAGTGGGCAAGACCCTGGGAGAAGACACAACTAGGCCATCTGACCCAAATTAACCACAGGGATATTCCATACCATGTGATGTCAGCTCAGATATAAAACTTAAGGGAGAGAGGAGGAATGGGGATATTTGTTATTTTGCTGTGTTTGCCTTCTAAGCCATAGCTTTGTGTGCTGAAGCCCTACTTCCTGGAAAGTGTCTGAACATTGACTACTGATGAGAGGTAGAGATTAATTTTTTCCCCTTTGCTCCTGTGTGGGCAAACTTTTGCTTTTCTTATGTTTTTTTTTTACTTTAGTAAACTGCTTTATTTCAACCTACTAGTTGTTTTCCATCTTATTTTCTTTCCTCTGTCCCAATGGAGAGTGATAGAGTGGCTTGGTGGACACCTGGTGTCCAGCCAAGGTCAACCCATTACAACAGCACTCACCTCTCCTTAATTTACCTGTCCTTTCCACCTCAGAGTCAGTCAATTACAGGCAATGAGAGAAAATGCTGGCAGATGGGACAACTTCACACAAACTGAACCCATTTTCTATAATAATATTAACATCTTCTCCCTTCAAAATTTGTATTTTATGTGTTTTGCATGTAATATATTCACATAAATTTGGTTACTTTTGTTATAGAAAGACTATTTAGAAAGTCTGTAACCAATTTGTTGTGACAATAGGGAGGGAAGGTTAGTTAATTACAACTAAAATAACAACTACTCCTCCAGACACTATACAATGAAGTACATGACTGGGATGCAAACCTGCAGCAGTGGATGTCACCTTGAGTACTGTTATTTAATTGTCATGTCTGCACAGGCACAAACACATCTTTACAGGTAGATGCAAGGCATGTTGCAACACACATTGAAGTGTGAGTGTGGAATCAAAGGCCCATGTAGCTACAACAAACTTGGAGAATGCAAAACAATTGTAAACCTCAGTGGATTATTTTTTCTCACAGAATCAATGACCAAGAGGGTGCAAAAATCTGGATATATCCTCAAACTTTCCTATCATCATGTTATGTCCAATGAAACATTGTAGCAGTGACTACAAATAACCTTAGCAGCAGAGATTACTCTGGTTAGAGAAATTTCCATTATTGTAGGCAACTGCTCATAATGTTGGCCAGAATATTTTTTTAGAAAATAAATCTCTAAATTCTAAAATATATCATTTTATTTTCTCTTATTGATTCAGTGTAGAACCATCTGAGGTTTGGTGGAGGTTTTTTTGGTTTTTTTTCAGGAAACTTATAGAAGCATGCAGGGAAAAAAAGAAAAAAAATACCATTAATTTTGCTTTCACTTACTATATGTCTTTTCTTCTTGGATTCTGATCTTTCAAATTTTACTTCACAGACTTTAATGGCCTTTTAAAAAGTTTTCTATATATGTGGTACAGAGAAATATAGCCTTAGTGCTTATCACCTCCATTACATACATACAGTTATCCTGCTTAGGTAGTATCTCAAGGGGAAATTGTAATTGGTTAGGAGCAGGAATGTGCATGAGCACTGAAGTATGTCAGTATCTGACTGGAGTGCATTTGTATGTAAGTAGATTCTATAAGACTGCAAAGGTTGCTTGAAATCTTACAACAATAGATTTTCTTATGAGCTGTCTGCAATCACCCAAACATGATACAATTTGAGTTACACAGGGAAACATCCTTTCTCACAGTTAGGTGGCACAGTGTTCCAATCCATATCCATGCACAGGACAGTAAACTGACTTTGCATTCTACTGCAATGGTTAGAGAAGAGCTGTCCTACAGGTAAGCCATTCTGATAAATTTTTGTTTCATCATACAGGAACTAACATTCCATGATAGTTTCTAATTCTGATGCTTCAGACAAGTGTAAGATATTTTACTGATTGTGGAAAAAACCCTTTTTGAATTCTTACTTCTTAATGGGAGAACGATGGAAGCAGCTTGATACTCATAGATATTAAATTCTCTGTGGAATTACATTAATAAGGTCCTAGTTATCTAATTTCTCCAAGGGAAAATCCCTGGCCTTCATAGGTCTGCAATAGCATGAATTTGGTTTTAGGATTAAAATTGTCACAAATTTTACCTAAAGTTTCAAGATGGAATGAAACCAAGGCCAGCCAATATCTACAATTTTTCTCTTGATTTAATGTCAAGTCCTTAAATTTCCTGTGGTTTTCATGAGAACACACATATAAGCCTGGTATTAGCAAAAAGAGCATCAGCACATTTGCTCTCTTATGCTTTTTGCTGCATTTTATTCTTAGAGTAAAATTCATGTTATGCTAAAGTTACACTACAAGAATTCTGTAGCAATCTACTGAAAATAACCAAAGTATATACATATATAAAATCATAGTACGGTACTTTTATTACTCTATGTATTTTTTCTATGCTTTTTTCCAAGTACCATTTGAAATTTCTCACTGTATGAAAAATTGTGTCTTGGAACTTCAAATACAAGACAAAAATGTATTTTTAAACTCTAATTTGTCCATAACCATTGTCATTGAACAAAGACAAAGCTAGTTTTTAAACCACGTTCTATAATAACAGTAAGAATGATAATAACACATGCTGAATGCATAAGCAAAATGCCAAAGACTGGAAGATTAAGGTTTTCTCTTGACTTCATGGAAAACATTTCACAGCTGGTATTTCAGCAGAAGCACGTTCTGTGTGAAAACTTGTTGCCAAGGAAAATATTTCATTTTAAATGCTTTTTTTTTCTTTATTGGTTGTTTGTTTCAGAGTACCAAAGGGCTTATGGAGAATAATTTTGTTTAGAGCTTATAAAAAAAAACTGATTCCTTTAACAGACTTGCTCAATTAATCTCTTTCTTTCCTCAAGTAAATTGCTTTTATTTTCTAAAAGCATATTGAGTGTAAAAGCACATTGAGTGTAGAATTTGAAGGACATGGCAAAGATCAGCTTCTGTTGCTCATGGCCAGATTCATCAAAGTTCAGCACATCCTGGACTTGGAAATCACTAGGTCCTCTTTTTCCATCCTTCCATCTCTTCTCCTGATGCTCTCTTTTCCAAATAGTCTACAGCACTGTAACTCTTATCACCTGTTTGCCCATCAAAAGTAAACACAAATCATTCTTTGAATCTTTCCCAAGTTTAAGATAATGGTATTTCAGACTGGTGAATGAGGTGAGATATTAGAAAGCTTTCACCCACATTAAGCTTTAGCCAGTGTTCCAATGTAGCAGCTCCAGCTTTCAGAGCACCAGCTGTTGACCCCACGGAGGCCAGGATTAGAGATTGAGTATTTTCTACAGGGTCAATATTTCATCTCGAGTTTGTGGCTAAATAAGAACTATACCTAAACTGTTTTTGCTTTTGCGTGGAGAGGACCTCTCAAGCTTTTTTGCAGAAAAATCAAAACAGTGTTTTTCTTTGGACTCCTTCATATAAGATATGTTATTCATTTCAAGAAATGTGAAAAATTAAGGCTTCTGCAAGTATTTGCAGGCTGTTTTCACCTAGTCAAGGATCCTCTGAAAGCCAAGTGGCATGTAAACTCAAAATGAGACATAATAGTAGTGGGAACTTGCTACAGTTCTCCCTGTTTCCCTTTGTGTTCCATCAAGAATAATTTCTAGCACATTACTGGACTTGGGACGGACATTCAGTGCTTCACTGCTGCAGTTTTGATTAGAAGAACTTTTGGAGCTTCCAAAAAATCCTTTAGTCACAAAAGGGTCAGAAAAGTGAATAACTGTCACACCACAGAAAATATTTCAAAGTTGTTCTTGTTGACAGTGTCAGTTTGCAAATTTTTTTTTCCTTTTAGCTGCTCGTAATGTTGGAGGGTCTCTTGGGCAACACAATACCAGTGACATCCAAGGTACCAACTTGCAGGTAGCTGCTTTTAAAAACTCAGCTTCTGGGAATTCCCATAGTTATATTCATAAATGGATCATCTCTATCATTTAGAAGTTCCCAGATGAAGTGAGAGTTAATGTGATTGCAAAGGACAGCTACATGAATTATTATCTGAAGAACAATAGAAACAGCCCATGGGAGTGAGAGAGCTGGTACAAGGAGATTAGACTTGAGCTAAATGCCAAGACAAGACAAAGGAGAAATATACTCTAAACACACTCTGTGATGCATAAAACACCAATCAAGAATATAACCCTAAAATGGCTTGGATTATTACATCTGATAAATCAAGATAGTCTTCATGTTTATGAGCCTCAACTTTGTACAGCTTCCATAAAAAATACTAAATAAACTCAACAAGCGTATTAGTTTACTATTATTATTGCAATGTTTCTAAAATGTAACCTACTCTTGTTTTCATTACACTTTTAGATCAGGAAAAGTGAAAAGTTTATTTTTTTTATGATTTGCAGCACCCAGCCTTGTAAGAGAAAAGGTACTACAGACTCGTGATCTTCAGATATATATTAACATATTATAGTTAATAACTATACTGATAAAAATGATGTTCCTGAAGCTAAGGCCTGAATATTAGCACCATTGTGCAGACAGAGGTTGTTCAGAGTTCTCAATAGCCCCTTTCACTGCACCTTAATCCGTGCTTAATCCCCTGGCTATTATGGGCCCACAGTTTTCACACAGTGCATTGCTAACATACATCAATCCTGATCTGTGAAGTGCCCCCTGTTATTCGTGTTCCACACCTTTCTTTAGGAGAAAAATATATGTCATTCTTAATGGTATAGTGAAATCTGTAATGTGGATAAACTGCACCCCGGGGATCAGATTGAAGCCATTAGAATTATTTTCACTATGATGGGTCCTGATGCAGAATTGGAGCACTAATCTCCAGAGATAAAAGGCATCTAGCTGATTTACCACTTTAGTCCACACTTTTAGCTTTGATTTTATTATTTGTTTGCTCTGTAACTTTCATCTATATTCTAGGCCCTCGAGCATTCAGAAGATTTTGGCAACATAACTGTAGCAAATGTACTGTGTCTGACTGATAGCTCTGAAGTGTTCAGAGCATACCTTCATTATCTGAACTGGAATTAGCTGACTCTTTGTAGCTCAGATTATATTGATATGAAATAGCCTATTATACAGTAGGAATACAGCATTTAAAAAACTTGTGAAATGGACACAATGCTTACTAGATTTGTATTGATTTCTCCAAGCAGGAATTATGATCAAAAACTAATTTCAAGCTGGGTTAAGTTTCTCTAAGATTGAAGAAAACTTTCTATTAGTTCAATTACTACACACCACAGAGTGAGATAGCATTCAAAGAATAGCCGTATGCTCAGAGTGATTTCTAGATCATTGAGATTCTCTTAAGAACAGCTTCTAGGATTTACATTCAGAACATGCATTCAGAAAAACCTCAAAGCTTGGTGCATCACTTTAAAATTATTCTTTTGCTCCTTATAGGTAGTAACTTTGATTTTCATTTCTTCTTGTTAGTGGAATAGATGGAAGAATACAAATATTACGTGCTTTTCTTTGCATGACTGTATGCTTTCTTCTACATAGGAATAAATTGATTTTAAATATTTGGAATATCTAAATTAGAGAGGCAATTAAAAGAGAAAAAGTGTAATTTTTCTTATGGTTGAAGTCTGGCAATGAATTCAATGACTTTACTATATCCTTAAGGGATACCAAGTGTGAAGACCAACACTTCTGGAGACAGGTTTTGAAACATTGCATAAATCATGGTCTCCTGAAACAGTGGATGTAAACTGTTTAGATGGTTCACTGAAAAATCTTTCAGTGGCCATTTGGTATAAGAAATGCTATTTTCCTCCCTTTCTATTTGTCTTGGATGAAACATATAAGGACTTAGACATTAATTAATGATTTGGGAGAACTTCCAAGAAGAAAGCAAAAAGGAGAAAAGGTACAGCAAAGGAACTGCAGTTTCTCACAGACATCTCTAGAGACAAGTTATGATCTTTGTCTTTGTCATTTTTCCATCAATTATTTCCAGATATCTGCAATAGCATGATTTTATTGTCAACAAATACCAGTGCATAAAGTATTGCATATGGTTATGGACACAAATCCTTGTAATGACTAAAAGAGTTGATCTTGGTACAGAAAGGTTCAGAATAAATTCTACAATTGTGTGCTTGTAATTGTGTCACAAAAAATGGACTGAATGTAAAATATTTCCTCAATAAATTTCTCCTTTGGACCAAATCAATTTATTCTTCTGAGGTATGGGTTTCATACCAAGAGTTTTGATTCCTACTGTAAACAAGGCTAGTGCTAGTCAGAACATGTCAATCTTTTATCAATAGCATTTTCATTCCACAGGTTGCAACAAGTCACAGCTCTTTTCCTGTCCTTGGATGAATTTAAGTTTCATCTACAGAAAGATAGTTTTATGCATCTAAGTCCTACATATGAAAATGCTCATGCTTTTAACTACGCTTTAGATCTCATCATTCCCTACAGTTTCCTGCAGAGGGGAAGTGGAGAGGGAGGCGCTGATTACGTCTCTGGATCCGGTAATGAGACATATGGGAATGGTTCAAAGTGTCACCAGTGGAAATTCAAACTGGATATTAGGAAACATTCCTTTACCAAGAGGGTGGTCAAACCCTGCAACAGGATTCCTGTAGAGGTGACAAGCCTGCCAGAGTTTAAGAGATACTTAGACAATGCCCTTAACAACACTTTCAACTTTTGAATTTGTCAGGCTGCTTGACTAGAGGATGGTTACAAGTCCCTTTTCAACTGAAATAGTCTAGTCTATTCTAGTCTAGTTTAGTCTTTTCTATAGATCTGTTGGAAGTGTTCATAATTAATCCATATTTCTTTAAGTATTAAAAACATGTTCATGTGAATAAAGTTCTTTATGTATATTATTGACTGAAACCCTCTAGTTTACTTCTGTACATAAAAGAAAAAGACTCAAGAAGAATCAATGCAAGATTTTTTATATTGCCTCTTAGACAACTCATTCTTTCTTTCCTAAGGACATAAGATGCATCTTCAGCTGGGGAATGGCTGTTTTTTTAATGGAAATTTAATGGACGAAAGCTGAACAAGAGAAATAACAATACTTCAAAAACCCGAGCCAAATAACCTAAAAACATTCTCAACTA
Source organism: Orthonyx spaldingii (assembly GCA_013397795.1). Taxonomy (NCBI): domain Eukaryota; kingdom Metazoa; phylum Chordata; class Aves; order Passeriformes; family Orthonychidae; genus Orthonyx; species Orthonyx spaldingii. The sequence goes on along the minus strand of VZTJ01011332.1, from coordinate 934,618 downwards.
ACAAAAAACAACACCAAAGAAGCTCCACCCTACAACAAGCCAAGAAACCAAACATCAGTTTATAAAAATCACTGTGATGAGGGAAAGGTATTGAGCAAGTTAACTGTGAGGTTGTTATCACAGCTCCTTGTGCTATTTCAACTCTACTTTCTGTACAATTGCTGCTATTGAAGCAATCCATGGGAAAAGTGAAAACAGGCCAGAAGAGAGCACTGCAGAATCCAATCGGATTACCTTCTCACTTGGTATGCAGTTCTACATCGATATTCCTTGACAGAGAGCTTTGTGCACTGTTTACTGAACTGAGGAAAGTAGCATTACTCTGAGGACCTGGAAATTTTAAGAGGAACTGAAATTAATGTATTTAAGATACTAATTAGGAGTTGCTTGTAGTCACAAAAGAATAGGAAAGAATAGTGAGAACAAACCCCTCCCCCAAGCCATCTGTAGGCAGTGTAATGTGACATTATGAACTACATGTATAAAGCACTATGAAATAATTACCTGCTTTTATGAGAATTGAATTCACTGACCTTGGAGGTCCTTGTGAGCCTATGTTGGTGTCTGTCTTTTTGATCACAATGGTGGGAAGGATGTTTCTGCCTTCAGCCCTTGTCTGAGATTGAAACTCAATTTATCTTCATTACAAAATCATCTAACCCTGTTATTTGATTTTTTTCCTTTTCTTCTTTTTTTTCCTTTTTCTTCCTCTTTTTTAAAATTTGTGATTTAAAAAAGGTTTTATAACAATTCCATGTTTTTCACACAAGATTTTCATGTATTTCACATCAAAGTAAAACTTAATTTTATTTGCTTCAAGTCTAAACTCATATATAGAACAAGGAGATTCAGAATCAGACATAGCATAGTTCTTCATCCTTGTTTTAACACAGGATACAATGATAAAAGGTGGGTACCTGGGAAATCTAGAAATTTTGTTGCAAAACTGTGCATTTTAACTATGTCTGAGACACAAAAGTAATACATTATGAGAGAAGGGTTTCACATAATAACTTTGCTATGTCATGTTGGTAGCATGGTAGCAGCTAAGTAAATATGGATGCTTAATGGAGTATACTGCTAGAGCATTGTATATCAAATTAATGGCCCTATTTATAACTTGCATTAAATTTTCTATCATCTTGCTTTAAGACTGGAGGCTATTTTTTTAAGCTGGTATGGAGTGTTCTTTTTTTTACCTTCCTCTCTCAGTACCAAGATTAAGCACCACATTCTGAGCTGGCATAAATTGCTATCACCCTTCTGAAGGCAATGAAGGAATTCAAATTTACACTAACTGAAGATTTGTCCAAACAAAATGAAGAACCTGATCTCTAAAGGGAAGTAGGTACACAGCTTCTCTGACTACAGCTGTTGTTGGGAGTGTGAGAATATTTTAGGATTTAGGCAAAGGTCACTTATTTGTACAACGAACTTCTCTAATTGTGAATTTTATTTCCAGTTTAGGGAAAGCAAAAGATAAGATAATAGCAATTATAAATAAGTCACTTTTGTATACTGGCAGTAAAAAGGAAAAAAAAAGCAAAACCAAAAAACATCAACCAAAAAAACCCCACAATTCCCTGTCCCCCACAAAACCGAAAAAACACCACACAAAAATCCTGAGTTTTAAACAAGAAAAGTGTCTATTCCTGTGCAGTATTCCCATCATGTATCAACTTGAATAGCCATGCCTAAGACAAATGCAGTTTAATAATTCATTTTATCATACTATGACATTGCTGTGCAAAGTTCTGCATAGTTCCCACCTACAAAGGTCTAGGCATCAGCACAATACAATGCACTATCAATGATCGACTATATTTCTTAAGTGATAAAAAAAGCATATGAGAGCAATTCTGGACACATACTTGACTTCATATAGTTTCTCCATTCACAGAACCTTACTAAATAATCAAAATGGGTTATAAGCCTGGAATGATGACATGAAATCCCAGAGTCATTTGTCTACAATCAAACAATGTGACCTTTACATAAACTTGAAGTCCTGACAGTCACAATGACTGCAGATCAGTTTACAGCATCACTGTGCTGTAGTAGCAGATGTTTGCAATTGTACTTGTTCCACCACCTCTCTAATGATGTGCAATTGTCTTGAGGGAAAAAAGAAAAGCCAACTTAATTTAAGGATCGGAAAAGTGTTTGTTTGAACAAATTAAAAGAAGATAGACAAAGCAGACAGTATGAGATCTCTAAATAAGGCAGACCTTCAGGGATAAATTACTTTGACTATATCCTTCGTTAAGCTTACAGAAAAATAGAGATGCCAAAAGTGCATAATAATATTAATGAGTATATCTTTCCATGTTTTGCTGTTTCATCTCAATCAATATTAACTTAATATTAGCTCAACATAAATCTAGCTATTCCTAAATGTGTTTCAGATTCACTTCCCTGCAATGAAGAATGCTTTCATTTTATGCTTCACATAGCACAAAGGGATGCATTTGCATCATACCTTCCTCATTTCACCTCACCTTCCGACACCGTTATTATTTTGGTGACATCTTATCCTGTTTCCAGTGATACACAGCCCATAATTGTGCTCATGGGCCAGAAGCAAAGGAAAATACATCAAGTTAACAGCAAGTTGGTTACTGACTTTTAAGAAATGGAAGAAATGAGGGGGAAAGTAAAAAGAAAACCTTCTTAAAATACTTTCATTAGTATTTTTTAAATTTTATATTAGGAAAGGTTGTTTCATCAAGAAATTATTTGCTGTATGGTGTAGTAAAATATCTCTTTATATAGTTACATTTTGAAATAATTTAAATATAATGCTTTTAGATTTGTATTTCATTTCCCTCTTTCCCCCTTACTTCACTCTCTATTAGGACTCTTTGGGAACCAGATTAACAACTTAATGCATCCTCGTGTTTTGATCTCTCATCAAGGTGTAACCCAGAATTTGTTAATATCAACATTAAAAAAAAAAGACTTTTTAAACACAGATATTTCTTATTCTGAAAGTCTTAGAACCACAGCAGAAACAAAGTCAACTAGCAAAAGAGAACATTGAAAACAGACAATTTATTTTCCAAGCCTCACATATCTAAGAGTCCTCACTACCCTCTCTTCACTGTAGAGCATAAACTTGCAAAGCAGCAAATGCCATAAATTCCACATGGCAGCATTTCACCTGCTTGGGTCTCTGAGGCCTGGAAATTCCACATAAATCTTTCCAGTACTCAGAAATACTTCCTTCTGCAATTTCTTGGTGGGAATTTGCTGTCAACTTTTTTTCTTTTTTTTTTTTTTTTCCTTAATACTAAAAATCAAACCAATGTTTGAGAAAGAACAGATGGTGACAAGACTTTCAAATCCAAAAACTGTTGACACATCTTCTGAACTTGTACCTCAAATATGAAATGTCCTTCTACCAAGTGGTCTATGTAATTTCTTCCCAACCCTAACTCAAAGAAATGAATATGCTTAAAATGTGCACACACACACACACACACATACAAATCTATAATTTTTCAATTATCATTCTTTAAGTCTCTTTTAGATGTTGTGTTCCAGGTAGAAAAAGCTATGAAACAGTAGCCTAGCTAGGTTCCTCCAGACACTGAATTAGCATCAGGCCACCAAGCTAAAACATCATCTCCTCTGTCTCACTTCCCCCTATTTACAATAACTAATTCACTCCTTCAAAAGACTCTTTTCACCTCATACTCAATACGTTTACTACATGAGAGTAAGAAATTCAAATAAATTAATGTGCCCCAGAAAATAATGTTGTCAATGGAACAGCCTCCTGAAACAGCAGACACCGACAGAAAATGCCGTTGTTATCCTAGGAAGTGGACTTCACTGTCTGCTACAGAAAAAAAGTCTATAATGTCACTGCCATTCTAACCAGGGAAAGAGAAAAGGGTAAGATGGGACTTTTTCCTAACTGCAAATCTGGAAATGGGTCTAGCTCTGACATATTATTGGTTTAAGAAAATTAGACTTAACCATAGTATAACATAATGAGCAAAGCACACCAATCAGTCCAGCTAAAAGTTTTCAATACTGGTAGATTCACAGAAATCTCTTACCTATCGACTGACTGGGATTCTTGAAATATCTACAGTACAGTGTCCAGGACTCGGGGAAACATTTCTTTCACTTTAGCTCATTCACAAAAACAACTTTTTCCAACAATAAATCATCAAGGACATCAGTTTCTTCTTTCAGTGGCAAGAGTCCTTCTTCCAGTAACACATAATTCAATACACTGATAAAGTGGATCCAATGCATTTGAGTTTTTTACCTGTGCCAGACTTGAATAGATCATTTATAAAGCAAGCCTATGGTTATAAGAAAGGACACCACATTCTCATTTGTTTTTACACTGTGTGAACATTTGGGTGTTATACTGAATTTATGAATAGCCCAGTGTTTCCTTACAATGTGCATTCTGTGTGTTAAGGTACTAAACCACTACAATGCATAAATATGACTGAACATGTGAGTTGACTCTTTGACAATACGTTAAGCAGGACTGGTCAGAGAATAAAATTTTCTATGAAGTTTACACCTCTAGTTATCATTGAACTACCAGACACATCAATAAGCAGAGAGGGCCCCACAGCTGCATGGAATGCTGTTGTTCTTGATGGGTATTTAACTTTCTTCAAATTTAAGGGCAACAAATTACTCAAAGTCCATATTCTCATCAGACTGATCTAATCTCAGCAATTTGGACTTGTGGATGTTGATATGCAAAAGAAAAGAAAAAATTCCTCTTTTGGCTCAAGGTGCTCATCTGCCATCTGGAACAGCTTCCCCAGTCTCATCCATTATGTAAATGAGATGTAGTATTCGTTATGTTTCATCTACTGATGCTAATACATTAATGTGAATGTTACAGCTTAAACCCCTGAGAAGGAATTGGCTTCACATCACTCACTGGCTTGAGATCACAACCCATTACTTTTAATGGCCCTGTGGCATTTAAGGTCACTTGATTTTTAATAAAGCAGATTTCTCTGATGTCAGTAAAATAGTAGCTACCCCTCTTAATTTCCTTGTCTTTCTTTTCCTCTTCCCAAAAGATTATAGTATTTCAGACTGTTGCATATCTTATTTGTTCTATGAAACTAGTTTCTTCATTTACCTTCATGTCTTTTTACTGTTTCAGAATAACATGGATGAAAAGCTTTTTCTCTATTGTTAGGATAAAGAAGGGGGTAAAAGTGTAAGAGAAATTGTTGACAAAATTAGTAAGGAGGTATAGACTGGAGCTGAAAACCAGTTCTGTTCAATGTTTCATTTGTCTTTGATTTTTGATATGTTAAATGAGACAAATTCAATCTGGTAATATCATACCTGTGCAAGCAGCCCTTAATCACTCAAGTAAGTAAGTTGAAATCAATGTGCAAATAAGAATTATGGCTATGTCCTTGAAAGACATTGTTTGAAAGTGCTGCCAAGGCAGTCAGTCACATTTACAGCTATGAAGTACCATCCGGGATTGAGCCCTGACAGAATAGGACAGCACACTTTAAGGAAACAGTAAGCATATTCCATTCCAGTACCATTTACCTTTTAAATGAATACTCACTACATGCCAGGGATTTAACACGCTTGCTCAATATTCCAAGTCATCATAGTGTAAAAGAGGAAAGAAAAGTATGAAGTGCAATTAAAATCTGTCATTTAGCCTGGATAATTTAAATATGATTCTTCTGTATTAAAAGACCGCTTGCCAAAATCAGGGTGGAAATGAAATTTAAATGCTGTATGAACTTTCACTAAGCTTTATGAAGAGAACTATCTGACTAGAAAATATAACCAAATTGGTTTTTTAAGTTATGGAAATGCACTGCAATCAGTAAAAGCAAAAGTAAAAGTAGTAAAAGTAGTAAAAGTAGTAAAAGTAGAAGATGCAGCTGCATTGAATGAGGTAGACACATCTGTTAATGATAAATAATTTCAAAACTATTTTTTTCGGATTCAACCCTTGACTACTTGAGCAAACCCAGAGTCTCCAGCAGGACTATTTAAATGAAGAAGACAACCAGGTGTGATTCCAGAAACTCTTCATTTGAAGATGATGAGTTTGATAGAACATAACAGTTCATAATTTATAGCATTATATGAGTATGCAGCATTACATGCATTTAATAAAAATACACAACTAGGTTTGTGAAGGAATTAGTTGGATCTCAGTTTTTCCATGTTGAGATTGATTCATCAGATCATAAAAGACAAAATGTAATAATATACATTTTAGTATTAGGACAGATATAACCATATTATTTTCCTCTTTTGGAATATTCTTCCATTTTCTATACTTGCCATCTTGAAACAAGTCATACTGCTTTACCTAAAAATGAAATTGAGAGAAAAATACCTTTTTTTCATTCTCGATTTTATTGTTTAAAATATTGTTTAATATTTTAAACAATATTAGCAGACATTCAATTGCATTTTAAGTTTAAAGTCAAAATTGCAATGAAAGACAGAAAATATGTTTCTGAAGAAATTATCTCCTTTCACATCTTAGAAGAACAAATTCTCTGCACTGATATCAGGAACTGCAAACAAGCTACATTATACCATTCTGTAAGACTACCTTTCATATGCCCTATAGATGATTTAAGGATGGTTTAATACTAGCAATTTTTGCATGTCCAGCACAACAAATTTTCTTTACACCATGCTTTAGTTTAGAAGGGAGAGGGAGATGTTAGCAAATGGTGCTTTGTCTTGTTTGGTAAAGACAGGTTTCCTTGAATTTTAGATCTGCTCTTTGTCTGCCTTTTAATTTTTGCTGTACTTTTTTTTTTCATGCTTTCTGAATTGAGTCACAGGTGTGGCATTTAGTTTCATGGCTAAACTATCAAATTGAGTGTTGTTCTTTACTCCACATACACTATTTGAAAATTGTTTGTGTGGTAGTATATGATATGCATTTGCTACCTTCAGTAATACCTAATTACAAACACAGTTCTCCTTCAAGAGAGAGCTGGAGACTTTTGAACAAAATATGATTTAACATTATCATCAAATGAGCTTGCAAAATTTAAAGCAGAATTGGGTTCAGAATTTTGCAAGGGAAAAATAATGCTGTTTCTGTTGCTTCTGTTTACTATGTTGTTATTCACTGATGTTAAATGGCAGGTATGAAAAGTCACCAGTACCAATTAACAGTTTAATTAGAATTGCAAAGATATCTTATGATTGTGCTCTTATTTCAATAGGCTGCAAAAGTCTGCTACAGATCCAAATAAAGCAAAAAATAAAGCAAAACCAAACTATTTGAAATACATTCTTTGAAGCTGTCATGTTGAAGTTAAAATACACTGATTAATTCTTGACTGGAACATTTTACAGAACAATACAAGCATAGAAACAGAAGATTACCAAACATCATGGCACAGTTGGAAAGAAACAGGCTGGAAACACACTGGTTTCAAAACAGGCTAATTTGATCAGAACTGAACTAATAGCTTGGAATTTCTACAGCAAGTGCAGTTTGCAAAGTCAGGTTAATCTCACTGAATTCAAGCTTGTATTGTACTTGTTCACAAAGAAACACGTTCATTAACTCAGATTCAGCTTGTAAATTAGGAATAGAATCCAAATATTTGAGACCTGGGACATTATTTCAGTTTTGCAAAAGCAATTAGCTTTCCATTCTGCAATATACTGTAAAATAGATTGTATCCATGCCAATAAATATAATGAACACAGGAAATAAAACCTTTGTTTTTGTATATCTGAGTTTTGTATATCTCCCTGTTTTCCATTTTCTCACAGTGCAGAATGGGTTATTTTGGTCTATATTAATAGAGGATTGAGTATCAGCATCCTCCTAATCTTGAGCATTCTCCATGACAAAATGTGTTTTTTCCTCCATGCAGTGTTCAGGCTTGAGAATGGGCTTAGAGTTATGCTTAAAAGCCATGTAGGTAATCAGAAGTGGCCTGCTTTGGTTCCTCAGGTAAGTGAATCAGTATTATATGCTTTCTGATGTTTATATATTTTTATTTGTTCTGTCGGGTTATAGACATTATCCTACAATGGGTTGTGTGGGAGGCACTACATTATCTGTGCTCAAGATCATGGTATGTTTTTAAGTATCAGTGTTAACAATTTTATATGATGAGGGAGAGTTTTTCAACTCTGGTTACAGACAAGAGTTTTTTGTCTATTTAAGAAGGATTAATGAAAGATAATTTTATGGAACATGAAGGAGCTTGGCAATTCTAAAGCAGGCTTAAAATTCTATAAAAATCCAGGTTCTATTTGTATATGCACAATGATGGTATGACTGTTCAATTTTTTAAAAAATAGTGCAAGCAGATTATAAAGATCTCTGAATAATTGTTCTGAATTACTGGTTCTATATAAAGAAAGTGAAGATAGTGAAAGTGGTTTGTGAAAGAAGCAGATCCTGAAGAATATCTTAACCTCTGCTTGCAAGCTGGGGAAGAAAAGTTTCCAAAGAAACAAGGCTGCCTGTCTGCAGAGCAACTTAGGGACAGTTCCTAGGAAACTCCCAGAAACTACACACTGAAGAAACCTCCCTGAAACCATACTGAAGCATTTCTGGATGGATGGGACAAGGCAGATTCTATGCGTTCACACCTGTCAGTCAGCTCAGAACAGTGCCATACCCAAGTCCAATGTGTGATAAACGCATTGATATTATGTGAAAAGGGGTTTGTACTCTCTGAGAAAATGGGTCTCTAACTCTCATCTTGCTTTTCTGTCTTAAGTACAGATTCTTAATGAGGTTGACATATGTTGCAATTGCTGTGCTTACTCCTAATAACAATCTCTTAAAACTTTCTGGTCTTTTTCCAACAAACAAATTTTAAAGAAACTGCTGGGAAACAATTAATGGCTCATGGAGCAGAACTTTTGTGTAGGGAAGGACAGGGCTGGCTTCTCTTTCCGGTAAAAACAGCCATTCAAAGTCATTTGTCCAAGAATCATCTGGGACTGGTGAGTCTCTTATTACAAAAACACAGATGTTGGGGCTGGAAATTAATTTATTGCCTTTGTTTGTCACCTTCTGAAATAGAATTAAACCAGTGCCCTGAAGACTGCTCTCTGTAAAGACTAGTCTGTTTTCTTTTCTGCTGGTTTGTTCTTCGATCTTCAACATCCGAACAGTGTGAAAATGAAATACATCCTCCCTGCTTCCGTAATGCTGAAATCCACTGGTGCTCTTGCTTTCAGAGAGCAGGAGGAGGCAAAGATCTGGGTCTGCAGAAATCTTTCGCATGCCAGAGTTTACTTGGTGCTACCTTTTGTTCAAACAAAGCCGTGTATTGAATACAAAGGCAATTCCAAATGTCTGCAGTCTGTTAATCAGCATCAGTACACATCACAGCAGTTTCAGCAAATTGTTTATTTCGGTACATGACTCATTGCTGCAGGTGAGAAGTGCCTGAGAATGTACTGACAAGATTGCCCCTAGATAGAGAGTTGCAGAGAATGCCCCTACTTTGAAAACACTTCATTCTCATTCTCTTTCTTTGCAAACAGTTCTAAATTGAAGATTATCAGCTGCGTAAAATCCAGACAGGGAATTTCAAGCTGCTGACATTGTGGCATTGAATATACACAGCTCAGCAGCAAGACGCCAGCAGCAATCTGAAACAACCTTCACTAGACCCCCCACCTAATAACTACAGTTTCAGAAAGTCATTGGATGTGCAGCCTCCCAAGGTTATTGAATAACAATCCTATTTCTGCTAATAGTAGATGCTCCCAGTTCTTTTATAATTAGTCACTGTGGAGGTTTTATAAAGGGTATTGAATTGAAAGTTATCACTGTGAGTGAAAACACGCGCATAAACATAGAGCAGAGGGAATTATTCTTCTACCACTCATTAACAATAGTCACAGTTACCTCTGGCACTTTCTGTGTACATTGAGTGCCTTTCATACTCTGCATCCTCTGAGTGATTATTGTTCTGGGAGAGGCTGGGACCTGAGCATCTGCATCTCCCCTACCGCCTGGTAAATCAGTTTCCTCTGCATGATCTGCAATGGTCACCTAAACTGAAACACAACAGATATTCCTGGATCTAGCAGGGAGAATAATAAATCTTTCCTCCAGCAGAAAACATGGCAGTGCTTGCCACTCTGGGTGACTGAGCCTGTTCTCTCTGCAGTGTAAACTGTAAATGTCTGGAGAGCACAGAGATCCTTAATAAGTGGTGATCTTTATTATTTATGCTTGTTTAAAATAAACGTTTCACAACTTTGTCTGGTGGTTCAACAATGATGTGGTCAGCAGGCTGACATGACATCAGATTGGTGCCATGAACATCAGTCTGTTTCAAACTTCCCCCTAAAGGTCAAAGGAATGAGGCGTGAATAGATAAACAGGCTTATCAATAAAAATATCTTTTATTTTCCAGACTGATGAGCTGTAAGTTAGATTGTTAGCACACTGTGATGTGTGGATGCTGGCAGGTTTTAATACCCATAAAGATAGCTGTATCTGCAACATGGGAAACTTAAATTTTAGTGTAAATATTTGAAGAATGAATACTGAAATGGGAGGTTCCATAGTGCTTCCACCAAAATAAGCACTGAATGTCCTAACCAAACTAGCACAAACTGGGTTTGGGTCCTTAGCAGTCTCTTCTTTCACTGCTGAAGAAAAGTAGAACCCAGTTCTGGTGCTCTGCAGAAATCCGACAAAAAAGTTGTTGCCTGGGGAGGCTGCATCTGCATGTGCATGTGCAGTGCTACAATTATGAGTGGTGGGCACAATCTGGAGGATGTGTGCTTGCTTTGAATGTTCAGATCTATGCAAACACATCAGCATCTGTCTGCCACTGCCCTTGACTTCATCAGTGACTGCATCATTTGCATTTTAATGCAGAGGTTATCTGCAGAGTTTGCCTAAGCAGCACCTTTGTGAAAATTAGTTCAATTGCTCTTTCTTCTTGGTTCTTCCAAAGTCTCAGAGAGAACCATGCAGTAAGATTTCTGGCTGAGGATCAGGAAACACACAAACTTTTTTATAGTCGTGTAATGCTCAGTGTTTTCAACATTTTCTGTTTGCAGGGGTCTGTGTTGTGTGAATAACCACAAAGCTATCCAAACCCAAAGGATTCATTGCTCTGTAATAATATAATTTGCTTTCTGAAACAACCAGAAAACATCACACATTTTCCCGGGAGATAAGTCAAGCTTCTTTTCCTACCATATTTCATTATTAACAAGATTTCTTCCCTAAACCACAGAAATTAAACTATTTGTATATTCTGCAAATTTTTCAGCTCATGTTTTGCTAAAATAAACAAGTATATTTATAAATCTCAAATGAAAAACCTCTTAAAGACACTTTTACAACCTATATATTTCTGTCATTTGAGACCCAAATTTCTTTTCTCATTGTCTGTGTCTACATTTTCACTTCAAAGGCTGCTGTTTTGCATTCAGCTCCAGCAGGCTCAGCTATTGTTTCCCCTATCACTCTGCTGTCGGGGGTTCTGCAGGCTGACAGTTACTACCGTGGGCCAAGAGAAAACGAAGTCAGCACAGTTACGTGTGATTTTTCTGCGACTGGCATGCCTGATATCATCCTAATCAGTTATCATTCAGTGGTCTTCTCACCTCATTTCCAGTCTTGATTTAAGATACACTTTGAAAGCACAAAATCAGCGTGTATGACATTCTGTTCTTTATCTATTCCACTACAGAAATAATTTAAAAAGTTACGTATTGCTGAGGCTACCTGTGATTCATTAATGTTTTGCTCTTGGCAAATGACCTGTGTCCTATGAAAAGATATAAAATAAGAGGAAGTTAGACTTGAAAATTTCTTTCTTTTTTAAGTGACACTGGAAAGATAAAATTTGTACATGAAATGTGAGGAAAATTTATTGCTAATATACAACAGTACTTTGTTATTCATAAACATTTCTTCTTTGTATTTCATCTCCTTAGACAACGTCTCTAGATTTTTTTCTTATTTCTTTAACTCCTTTTTTTTCCCCTTAGGTGTTCTTTTTCTCAGAGACATGATATTGCAGTGTTCTGACATGCCAATATATGCACTTCTTAAATTTAAATACAGTATTTAATAAAAAAAAATTGAAATATCTTTTAAACCAGTAAATATTTCTGAAATGGAGCACTGAGAATTTAGACTGTTGACATAGAAACTTCAGATATTGGAATTTTTCCTATTTTTTTTACTAAACTGTCAATAATTATTTCTCCCAGAACCCTTTATTTTAGAAGGCTTAAGAGTGAGTACTATGGAACTTAATTTTTCTAAGTTTTTAAATAGCAAAATTTTGGCTTCAACTTATGCAAGTAAAGAAACGAAAAATAAAGCCTCTTATAGGAAATAAAAGATGATTAATAAACTACAGTGTACTATCGGCATATTATTAAATACACTATTATGATGTATTTAATTTGATAAAGAAACATGTCAACAGGAAGTTTCTTGTTCTGAAAAAAAAATAACAAAGAAAAACCATACAATCCTCCTGACTTTGTGGCTAAAAAAGCAACAGATCTTGTGAACTGGGCTTCATCTGCAGAAAATTGAACACCTTAATGAAGAAAAAAAGATCTGTTCCTCAAAGCAAGAAATGCTGGAAAGTAAGGAGGGTTCACCATATTATTTATTTTACAGCTCATTTCATCTGGCTGCCAGCCCAATGGTCAAAACCAACTTGTGGCCCATAACTTGTGTCCTCCTTTGCAGTGTAGGAGGAATTTCAGGGCCTAATTTTCTCTTTTTATCACAGATCAAATCATCATGGGACACTGTACCACCCCAAAGATTTCTAAGAACAGAATGATCAAAACCTCACAGTACATATTCATAGTCAGTGTAGGCTGGAAAACAAACAAGAGAGCCTCCTCTCCCTCGCTACTGCTGCCAGGGCCGTGAGAGCACCCAGGAGGCCTGACTGCCCTGACCAGCCACCCAGGACCCCCCACCCTCTCTGCCCCTTCCCCAGGGCTCCATTTCAGCTTCAGTCGATGACATTCAGGAATATCTCAAGGGAGATCTGGGCCTCGGATGGATCCTGGCACTCAGTTTGGGTGATAGTACATCAGCTGGGAAATACAAGGAGGGGGAATGGCACAACCTGCCTGACCTTGAACTGTGTCCTTTGCTCTCAGGCACAAAGAACAGGCTTTGGTCTCTTTCATTTATCAGTGTAACGTTGGCCTGAGGACCCTCAGGGTCTGCTTCTCTTGGACTATTTCTTTTGGGCACTGTGAAGAGTAAATGCTGCTGAGTATGTGGCAGTCAGACTATTGTCATTAAGGCTCAATAACTTTCAAGACAACAGTGAGAAACCTCACAAACCTCAAGTCCGAGCTCTCACTTCTGGGCCAGAGTATTAGCTTAATAAAATAAAGGAATGCCTCTTGCTGTTTAGGATTCATCAGCATGTGTAATTTGTCTGACTTCATTTTTGGCATAGTTGTCAATACGCTACTCTGTAGTCCCTTATGTAGACTCCAGGTTGAAATACTTGGCTGTACTGAGGGTGGGAACCAAATTACACCACAGATCTTTGCTTTGTCATGGAATTTGCCCACCAGAAACACACATGAAGAGCTATAGGCTCACTATGGAAAAGAGAGACTAAAAGAAAGAAAACATGTATTTCTGGTATTTCACAGTTAGTCATATCAAATGAACTTCCAAAAATGTAACACAAGCAATAAACTTCTGCTGTGATGCTCCCTGGAAAACACTTCAGAAACCAACACAGTTTGCACATTTTAAAGCAAAGTGCAACTTTGTAGGAGCTTGTCTATTAAACACTCAAGTGCTTGTCACCATTCTCCTACAAAACCACTCCTACTCTAATCACTGTAATATGAAATAATTTGTATTTGAGAATGAAGCACTGCAGAGAGGCTAAGGCTGGATGTACTTTACTTATACTTATCAACATGATTTATTATACTATTATTGTGCATTTGTTGAGAATTAATCCCAAATTGGGTCATGTTTGCTACAGTTCTAAACCTACAGAAATCAATGTGATATTACAGTATTTGCTTGCCTAAAAACTTTAGAGAAGTTTTGCTGTTTGTTCCAAGATATGACTGCTATATTTGGGTGAAAGAGGGCATAGAGAGAATGTGTCTGTGACAGATTTTTTAATTACTTCACCTTTTCAGCCATGTAAATAAGAAATCAGTACTGGTATAAATTACATTTTCATTTACTTACTATAAATTCAGTGCCCGCTATCTCTTTTCTTCTTTCCCCCTCAACCCAAACCAAACCTTTACAAAATTTAGACCCTGTTTTATACATTTCATCTGCCAGATTGTTGTTATAAATAGTGTAAGGTAAAGAACACAAGGTAAAAATTAGGGATATACTTCAACACACTGCAACATATTCTAGGAATAAAAGAATCGAGAAATTCCAATAATGGTTAAGTTGAATTTTTAAGACATTCCACTAAAATTTTTCTGGCTTAGACAGTAGAAATGTTTCTATGAGAGTACAGCTTCATGGCCCCAAGACTCAGAATAATCCTGACAAATATTCAGTGTTAACTATACTGTTTAACTTAAGAATCAAATTATTAGTTTCTTGTAAACAATCATAAAAAATGGCACCTCTAGAGTTTGAAATTACCTTTGGAACCACTTTGTGCAAGACTGTGAATCCATTGTACCTCCACTGTCGGCTGCTAAGGGTGTGTTAAATGAGGTGCATTACTCACAGTCCTTTCTGGCAGACTAGTAGGTTACTTAGTCTCACAGACTCCCTGCATTGAATATGGGCCTGAAAACTTCTTTTAAGCACTTATTTTCATACTACATTTCCTAATTTCTTTGTTCAATAAAGAATTCAAAGTTGAGATTTGCTGCATTGTGATCCATGCTTCACGTCAAATTATTTAAGCCAACCCTCAGTTCCTTTCTTGGCTTTGAGTAAGAAATGTAGAATATGTTTACCCACAGACACTTTTTGTCATACCGTGTTCAGAAAACACTTTTCAAATGCCATTCTGTGGACATGTGTAGTCAATTAGCTATTTATCCTCTCTTACCCTTTCTAAGGTAAGAACTGATAGGGGTGTGCTAAGATAAGGATTTTCACAATGCCTGTTGTTCTTAAGACTAGTCTAACTTTTTCATGACCTTTAGCAGAAGAATTGCTTTTGATTCTTTAAACCTCTGAACTGTTGTTTAACTACTCCTTTTTTGACTTAGGAAATTAAAAGATATTTGAGACTTTTTTGTAGAGATGCAAAATTACATGAATTCCCCAGGCGGGTGCAAGGAGGAATCAATTTATTGCAAATACCAGGTCTTTTTAAACAATTAGCCCCTTATCAGTTACATTCTTGTGAAGCACAACAAATATGTTTCAACCAACCACCATGGACCACTATGTGAACACCGTGTTGATTATATAACTTGTTTTCTAAAGTTAGACAACTTGTTTTTTACCTCTGTTTTAGCTGAGTCATGCCCAGAGTGCTTTTCTGGTTAGCTGAAGTAACAGCAGTGAGCACGGATTTTTCAAGGGTGACAAGGCTCTCATTTTGTAAAGTTTTTCTTATCTGCAACAACTTACACCTTACTTAGCACAGATATTAATTGATCAAAGCATTGTTACAAGGGGTCTGTGGAAATCATGTTTTAGGAAGATTTTTCATCTTTCAAGGATTAGAATTAGATAATCCTATTGTGAAATCTACAGTTGGAGGCAGTAAACAACAGATTTAAAAAGTAGCTAAGTATGTGTGACTGAACTATACTCTCTGTTTTTGTCTTACAGCAAACAGAGAAATAAAGGTAAATACAGTAATTCAGGTTATGCAGGTGAGCTGATTAAAATGAATGTATTCTCCTTCAGTTTCTCAAAACAGTCACTGGCACCATAAAGAGAATTAAGGAGTGCCAACCCTTTCTGTCATTGTGTAAATCACTTTGAGGGAATTAATTTCCTTGAACTTCAGACAAACTGCCTAGCTCTTAAAAGGCTAAAGCAGTCATTCAAGAACCTTTAATAGGGGATAAAAATGACCATGTTCGAAGGCAATTACCCATTTTCAAAGCCAGGTATGCAATGCTGTAGTTTTACAATCAGTTTAAACCAGATTAAGCTGTCAGGGTTCTATTTCTCCCGTGTGCCAGCACAAGCATTTACCTTCCGGTTAAAACTAAACAGTTGATTTTTTGCTATGTTAGTTTT
Source organism: Orthonyx spaldingii (assembly GCA_013397795.1). Taxonomy (NCBI): domain Eukaryota; kingdom Metazoa; phylum Chordata; class Aves; order Passeriformes; family Orthonychidae; genus Orthonyx; species Orthonyx spaldingii. Next base: position 918,435 of record VZTJ01011332.1, on the reverse strand, counting down.
AAGCAAGATCAATTCTCCGATCTGGTTCACTGTACAGCTGTACAAATCTTTCCCAGGAGGGAGAAGATGGCAGAGAGGTGAAAGGGGTGAAAGGAAACACTTCTCTTGGCATCAGTGCCCGTGGCTGCTTCTGCAAATTGACTGTGAAGTTATAGCATTAGGCGGAAAAGGTTGCTGCCTCTATTGATTACGGATGAGACCCTCACTGGCTGACCTGGGCTACAGGGCAGTAGAAAACACCCTAAAGATACATGTGTAAAGTAGCTAAAAAGACTAACTTTAAAACATTAAAGTTTTCATGTAAAAAATATATTTCTTAATGAAATGGAAAAATATTTTCTTTTTCCTTTTTATCTTAGAACACTTCCAAACCTTCTGTGTGCACAAAACTATAGAGGGTAGTTTTTTATACAACAAAACATATTCATTTTCAGAATACTAAATGGACACATATTGTACTTATATTTTAATTTTAACTATGCACAGGGGAATTAAATTTACAGTCTAAGTCGAATAGAAATATGGGAGAACTAGACCCTCAGTATATCTTGACTACAGTCTCTATCAAAGGCTGAAGTCCTTTGGGCGTCATATGGATTGATTAAAAAAATTAAAAAGGAAAAAAGTAATAAACTGTAATGGAAACCATGTTTCTGTTCTGTTGCCAGAAAGGATTATAATATTCTTAGTACTACATATCTCTCCGAATGGAAAGTGGTCACCAAAAAAAAGGGGAAAGATGCAGCATGAGGGAATGGAAGGAAAACAAGCTTGTATTTGTTTTTATATCTTACAGTGTTAATGATTTGAAGGGGATAATTTGATATGACAAATAGGTTTTTCATCTTTTAGCCCACCAAAAAGTGAAAAAACTGAGACTAGTGGCACAATATTTTTAGAACAGAGTAATGGAGTAAAAGCCTCCTCTTATTTTGGAAATGGCATTTAGATACATTTTCCAGAGACAGAGGATGGTGTTTGTAAGTCTGACTTACTTCTCTGCCCTCTAAAGACTTAGTAGTAAATTTCCTCTGGCCATGACACATACTCTACTCTTAAGTACAGTGGACTTGATCCAGATCCAGGGACAGAATTTCTCCACCATCTAAGGAACTGATAACTAAGTTCTACAGGAGCCTTTGGCTGCAGCAGTCTTTTGTGTTGCTGAATTTTATTATTATTTGTAATTTAGCTACAACTTAGGGACTACATCTGCTATGAGCAACTCCTGTCCCATGCATGGAATTTGGGTTTCCATGGAACTTTTTCTTCAATATACCAGATTTCTAGTGAAATTCAAAGTTTGTTACACATGTAAAACTCAGAGCTTTCTGAGCTCATATCTTAAATTAAATTTATCTGGAAGGTATAGATAAAGGCAAGCAGTTAGTTGGGCTAGAAGAAAGGCACTGAAAGATGCAACTGTAGAGACAGCAGTTTCTTTTTCAGATTAAAACTTAATTTTTAGATTATCATATATCATGAGCTTCAGGTGGCAGTCAGATATGAGGTTGGTTGAACTAGCTTTGATAAGATCTGAATTAATTTGTCTTTTTAGTCCATTTGCCCTGTGCTGTAGTTGATCCTCTTCTGGTTGTAGGTACCAGCATACTTCAAGACCTGTGGTTTTGCCCCTCTACTCTGCTCTGGTGAGACACCACCTGCAGTGCTGCATCCAGCTCTGGGGTTCCCAGCACAGGAAAGACATGGACCTGTTGGAGTGAGTCCAGAGGAGGCCACCAAGATGATCAGAGTGATGAAACATCTCTCCTATGATGAAAGGCTGAGAGAACTGGCACTGTTCAACCTGGAAAAGAGAAGGTTTTGGGGTGATCTAATTGTAGCCTTCTAGAACCGGAAGGGACCTTGCAGGAAAGATGGGTCAAGACTGTTTACAAGAGCATGTAGTGACAGGACAAGGGGAAATGAGTTCAACTTGAAGGACAATATGACTGAAAAGATCACTTCTGCTACTTTTCTCATCCCTCACCTTCTGTCCTGAACAATTTTCATTAGATAGGAGAAATTCTACAACTGTTTTTGATTGCAAATTTACATTATGCTCTCCACATAAATACCAAAATATAAAGGATATCAAGTAGCAATGAAAATTCATATTTGTTGAGCTGTAATTATTGTGATTATACAAATGAGAAATGGTGGAGAAATGCTGAGATACTCCCTTTTAAAAAAAGTAGCTGGAACAACAACTAGAAAAAGGGGACTATGTACATCTGAACTGTGATGCTGTGATTAATTATCTTACTCACAAGAGGATGAAAACGACTATTATCATGGTAAGATAAGTTATTTTTCAGTGGGAAATTATATCAACAGAAGCTTCAGGGGGAAAAAAAGGAAGCTTTTGTGTGGTCTTTGGCATGAAAACAAAATCTGGATCAACTTATAGCTGATATAAACAATAGAAACTGAGATAGTTATGACATCACTTACAGAATTTTAATTAATACAGAGAGTCATGAAGCTGTCAGACTACAGAGACTGAAGCAGAAAATTAGGAATATGGAAATACAATGTGTACAACTCCATTTTTTGTAATCTATTTTGAATGCTATAAATTTGTATTTCAAAATAATACTATAAAATTAAGGTTTCATTGCATCTATGATAATCTGTCTTTTCACAGTGGTGCTTTGGCTTCCTAAATGTTAATTTAGAGTGCAATGTGTCCAACATATACAATGAAAAAAATGATGAACTATCTAATATTATTAAATTTTTTAAAAAATATTATTGTGAACTGGTATTATGACATTTGTTTTACCCTACAGAAACCTTTTGCACTTTTAAGGATTTTCACTGTTTGGAAGACACTGAGATGGCCTCTGGGACTTTAAAAAACAGGTGGAAAATAACACAAAAAGTCAAATCCAGCTCTCATTTATGTTAATGTGAATTGAGCCTACAATGAAACGATTAGGAAGGGAACAAAACAAAACCCCAAGGAATAAAATCAAATACCGACATAAGTTCAAGTAACTAATGAGATCAAACACTGATTTTTTATTATTTTCTTTCTAAACTGAGGATGTTCAGTCTGTGTGGTATCTCAGGCCCTCAAATAGAAACAGTGCCTGACATTAAAACACATTCGTCCTGAAGAGCAGTGCTATCTCCTTTTCAAAGGCAGGAAACTACATGGTATTGTGTCTTCTCAAGTTCAAAAGTAAATTTGATGTTGAGGATGCACCCAAATAGAAACTAAAGCCTTCTGATCTAATCCTTAGTAAAACGTGAACTTAACAGAAAAGGTGGCCTGTCCCCCCATCAATCAAGCTGTGTTGTCTTCTGAAAGCAGGGTGTCTATCCGTACTGAGGTATCTTTGGGAAATGCACACTTATTCTTGAGAAGATACTAAATTACACCAGTCTGACTGAGAGTAAGCCAGAAATACAGTTTATTTCTTGTCTTTTCATTACAGTTACTCTGCTCTTTTTTATGTCAGAAAAACCTAATGTACCTTATTTGCTCTTTAGATAATACTCCAATGCCAGCTCAACGGTGGTTGGAAACAATAGGCAAACTAATTTTATTTTCTGTCTTGTAAATCTATTAACCTAGGAAAAAAATTCCAGTTTTAAAATGGCATATGCAGTCTCTAAAGTAAAAGAAGATGGGGATGCAGTTTGAATCAAAATTAGTTAACTAGCTTGAAATAGTTAACTAACATGACCAAGTGAACCAACCTGAATATTTGTCTGGTGTAGGAAAATTAAGGACAATATTAAGTGATAAAAGGTGAAAAAAAATTAAAGAAATAACTATAAATAAAAAAAGAATGTGGGGATTTTCTAAAAGAAAATTCAAAGGCAGAAACATAAAACACACAATGAAAGGGAAATAAACAAAAGGTTTGAATCATGTGACATAGCACCCTGAAATTAGAGCCACGAGTGACAAATGGATGGAACAAATGTAAGCTAAAGAAATACTGTTTAGTAAGATTTCGGATATATGTGACGCTTGGTCTCACAGCTTGAAAAAAAAAAGGACAGAGTGAAACAGAAGGACAAGAAAGGGTGAATATAGGAATTACAGGTCAAAAGTTCTGCTTTTGGTTGTTTATTGTCAACTCATGATGTTAGATTGCAATAGAATAGAACAGCACACATCACTATCACATGCAAACTTTATCAGCATAAAAGAGGAAATAATTCAAAAGCACACAGCTTAAATGTATACATACACAAAGCCAAAAGCTAGCAACAACAAAATTATGGACATGAACAAAAACCATTTCGGTATTTTCAGTACCTGTTTCTTTTATTACCAATTACAGGGATAATATATGGAGTAGAGGGTTTCTTTTTGATCTTAGGTGACATGTGGCTTTTTGCAAAGAGCATGTTTTCATCTATTTCTACACAGTAAGTAGGACAGCTAAAGCATCTTTTGAAATATGTAAGTGACCAAAATATGGGTGGATGTGTCATTCGGTGAATAGGAACTAAAATAAACAACTTTAACAATTACAAACAAACATAGAAGAAAGGACCTGGAGCAAATAAACAAAAACCTGAAACTACAAATTGCAAAACCTGCTGAACTCACCAGAGTTTTCTTAGTGATTCCAGCTGTCATCCATAATTAACTCAGAAAAAATCCCTTCTCTATAAAAGACAAATTTAAAGAGGAAAAGATTTTTAGACATCTGAGCTAAAAGAAAGTAATGGAAAGTGCCATGGTAGAATAGGAATGGAAAAGTACAAGAAAGAACACAAATTAAACACAGATATGATAACTCATATGCAGAACAAATAACAACAAGGAGCATTTATCAGTTCTTTTGAAGACAGATCATGAAGGTAGAGACAGTTAAAAAACATGAGAGAGTGCTATTTTATGCACATAGATGGCATTCACAATTCACAGGACAGAGAGCAGGAGATGCTAAAACAGGCAAAGGAGCACACTGGGAATTCAGATAGACATCTTGAAACGAACCATGTCGGAAACAATGAAAATATTTCAGGTATGGTTTGCTTTTCTTCTCCAACATGATGATAAAATGAAAAGCTCACATTTTCAATAATTGGAGAGAGCAATGAGGACTGTCAAGATGATAATGTCTCTTTAAAAATCTTTATTGCATCTTCTGTTTTTTAGTATGTTCTTGGTGTGTTTTACAGGTAGTATGTATATTATGTAAATGAATGCTTGAATCTGGATGTTCAAAGGATGTGAATGCCTTAGAAGACAAAACACCACTCCCATTTCTATAATTGCTTTATCTCTGCCGCAGATACTTAGCATCTGTTTTTGGTAACACATGTGAAGTTGTCTGGGAGCTTTGACTCAGCTCATTAGCAGGCTTACTGCAGCCAAGAAGTCAATGGACCACAGAGCAAACTGTCTTTTTCAGAGGCAAAAGGGAAACAGGCATGTGAAAATTGACTAATGCATACACCACTAGAAAAGTTCAGTGTCACCACTCTATAATACTTGCACTGCTCATCAATGTAGCAATGGAGTATCAGTGTGTTAATGAGGACTAAAGCCAGACAATAGGACTTGTGTGCTTCATCAGAGTCCCTGTATAAACTCAGGCCTGGCACTGAACTAGGACAACAGCAATAACTATCCAGATTTTAACCTCTCTGCACTGGACCGCAGCATACATCTAGTGTGTCTGCTCTACCTAGTAGGAAGTTGGTACATACATACTGGCTGACAGGCATCAGGCATTCTCTAGCTTACAGAAATTAAAAAAATTGATCTTAAAATTAATTTAATAATGCATATTTTTATTTCATACAGAAAGAACTTGTAGCTCTGAAGCTAAGCTGTTCCTGGGCCTTATGTTCCAGCCACAGCTGAAGGCACATTTGCAGCTAATACTATGTGAGTGACATTAAAAGCTTCCAGAGGGAAAGGACATAGTAGAGAAGATCACAGTATTAGTTCTTGTCAGCAGTTGCTGGAGACCTACATCATATTAAGTATCCTAATCAGGCTGAAGCAAATTTCATTGAAGTACGTTCCATATATTCTTCGTCTTTTACAATATTGTTAGTGTTATACATATGTCTTGCTCAAGTGGTCGTGACCTGTTGCAAATCCTCTCTTTTGTCTTGAAACCTATTTTTTTGGTTGTGAATTTTCATAATTTAAAATCACTGGACAGATATTTTCATACTGGAAATAAAAACTTTAATTATTGATACCATGGAAACAAGGATATTAAAGTATAATTTTCAATACTTTACTATTTATTGTTACAGCATTAAGCTAAAAGTATAATCTAATATTTTACACATGCCATCTTTTTCTTCTAAGCACTGTCTAAAGACTGCCTTGACGTTTTAGAGTACAATTTATTGCTTACCACCCATGTCATATTCAACCAAAGAGAAAAAACTTTGGGTAGGTTTTCTTCATCCAGAACCACAGAGTAGACTCAGTTAAGACATTTTCCTGGCAAAGCTGCCAGTGATGCGCAGAATAGAAGTGACTCCAGCTTGCTTTTGGGCTGGTGATGTGCATGTCGGAATGCTGGCAGCAGTACACCTTTCAAGTTGAAGGTGAACTAAAGAGCTCAAAAACGGATGCAGTAGGTATGAAATAAGAAGAAACTGCTCTGGAATACTTTTATGAGCATCTGTTTCACCATTATGTGAGGCTAAATTATCCCTCCCCAGTATTATATATTTAGAGCTAACCTACTTCCAAGAAAGGCACGCAACTCAGGTCCTTGTCTTAAACTACTTTGTGCTAGAATCTGCCAAGATTTATTTCTATGCAGTACAGTTCACACAGCTGTATTTAGCATTGACTGTCAAAAAGACAGCCCAGACATAGACATGGATTCAAAAATAAACATTCTCCTAGCTCTAATAGAAACAATGTGGTCCGTACAGCAGACAAATACACAGCTTGGGAAACAGGCAGGGCTGCTGAAGACTTTCAAGCTAGGTAACTGTTTCTGTATTTTTTTCCTGATACATCTTTGATTAGTGCATCGCTTTACAAAATACAGTCCTATGTAATCTTCCAGAGCATTACTGTTCAGGGTATGTACTGTAGGTATGGAAAGCTGAGTTTCCTCACCTTACTTCTACAAAACTCCACCAGGCCTCTTTAATCCATGACCTAACAGGTAACTAGAATTCATGGTGAACATTTTGAGGGCCGTTTTAAAATTTATCAATAACTGCAGGATCTATACTATATATCTAAAATATTCATGTTTGACAAATGCACAGAAAGCAACAAAACCCCCTCTCAAAGCAGGTTTTACTTTACTTTATTTGACTGTCCTCATTTTATGCAATTTCTCTATTCAGAAACGTGTTAGTATTTTAACACATTATTTAATCCCACTTGGATATTTTCAGCATACATAATGGCATTCTGTGATTTTTTTTTTTTTAATCTCAGTCTAGTTTGTAGCGGAAACCTGACACTGGAAATTTCTGTATTAGTGCTTTATGGCATCTGAAGATTTTTCATCACTATTTAGAGTTATTTGCAGTTACGATGATTTAAAGCTACCTAAGGTACTGCATTACACAGCTTAGACAATTGTTTCAACAGTTGAATCTCAATGACGTTTCAAATCAGCAATTTTGTATGCCTAATTGAAAACTTTTTTCCCCTGAACTTTCCTCTTGACAATAGACATCCTTACAGGTTCCCATATTACAGATGAGGAAATGCAATGTGAAGATCAAATCACTTGTCCAACATCAGACAGACAGTCTTTGACAAAACTATGAACTCTAAATCCCAGGATACCAGTGTAGTCATTGGACCGCTCTCCAGCATTTAAAGAACTACCCTTTCTGTCAAGTATCATCTTTAAACTTGTTGACTTTTGAAATTACTTGTCCCTTGAAAATGGCAAAGTTGCGTGAAGTGCTTTACAATATTGGGAAAATTGGATGTTATTCAATTTTCATCAAAACTAAATGAAAACCCTGAAATATGAAAATGACAGCATTTCCCTCTAGTGGCTTTCTCAATATTTCATAGTGTCAGGAAGACAATTTTTTTCTTTAGCTTTTCTCTTTTGACTTACTCCTTCCATACACTCTTTTTTTCTCTCACTAACTCAGTTTTTAAATTTCTTCCAAATAAATCTTATTTCTTGAAGACTTACTTTGCACCAAAAAGAAATTAAGAGAAAGAAGAAAGAGAAATTTTATCTTTTTTTTTTAACTCAAACACATTTGACTAAATTCATTCCCATCCCACATACAGTTAAAAAAAAAAATAACCCCCCAACATGATGAAGAGTAGGGTTCTAGCAACAGATCTTTCCATTCCTCTTCTGATTTCTTCTTTCTCAGTTCATTGCTAATCACTATACAAAGGCATTTGATCATCCTTAATGCATCCTAACATTCAAGAAAAGAAGTAATTGTAAGCAATTAACAGAATCAGACTTTTTCAAGAACCTAAAGTTGCAAAACAAAGAAATGAAGAATTTATATCCATAGGTGTTGGTAAATCAAGTCTTCAACTTTTGCTTTATGAAATAAGAAATATACCAATGAAAATGTAAAGTTTATTTGGCTTTTTTTTTTTCCTAAAATATGTAGAGTATAAAATAGAGGTCTATTTTTTACATTTCAGGATAATGAAATGCAAAATTCTACAAAACTCTACACAAAGTTGATATTGTCAGTTGTTGTTGGATTTTTGGTTGGATATGTGTGTGTGAGCTTTTTTTTTGGTGTTTTTTAAAAATTCCAAAATAATTCAAAATGGATTGCTTCTTGAGCAATATGAAATTGGTAAGCATCAACAGTTAAAGATGATAGCAACAAAATTTTCACCAGAACTTCATCCACCTTTACCCCTGTTAAATCCATAGATTTCTAACTCATCATAATATTATCCTCTAAACCCATAACACGGTTTTCTGATGCTGATCAACCACCTACCAATGCTTTTTCCTTCTTATTTTTCACTACAGAGAAGAAAGCTGGGCTTAACAATAACTTGATGCCTCAATGGGCTCTGCATACCAGTGTATTGTAATGTATTTTTTCTTCATGCTGTTTACTCCGTAGAGAGTGTGTTGTTAGAGATAAAGAGCTTTAGTATGGCACTGAGCTTGGTTAGTTTTAGGGATCAGACAGGAACATCAGTAGCTTCAGAAGCATAAGATAAAGAGTCAAACACTTTTCTAGAAAACCTGTGAGCAATTATGGCTACTGTGCACAGTTTTTAATACCTTTTCTACGGAGACCACACATATATTTGGCACATTGCAGAGTATGTAGAGGGAAGGGAGTTCAGGCTCTTTAGAATATATGTAACTTTCTCCTTTGGCTTTTTAAACTTATGAAGTGAAGCAAGAAAGGAATCAATAACAAAAACAAAGATAGAAAATTATTCCACAGCTATCATGCATGGGAATCATCTGATAATGACCATCCATATTCAAATATAGATGAGTGGTGGGATTAGAAACTGTTGGTATTTTAACGTTATTTCTTAACAGTTCTGTTCTCAGGAATATCAATGCATCTGCCACTAATTTCATGTAACATTCAAGGTGACTCTGGAAAAAGTCAGATACAAGGATCAAGTGAATTATAGATATTGGTATTGCACAGAGAATTATTCCAACAATCAGCTATCCAACAAGAACAAATAATTTATCTATAACACCTTGTACATTGCAATACAAACTAGTTACCAAACGTTTTTTCATTGAAAAAGGCATGCGGCAAATGACTCGTGATCTGTACTCATAACCAACCAAAGTTTCATGGACTGTTTATTTCAAGCAGTGTTTTAAAGATAACAAAGCATCTTTCTGTGGTTCATCATCTAAATAAAACATTGTCTAAGATATTATGGATAATAGTAATTATATTATTTCAATGAGTGAGTCCCTGGAGTTGCTTGAACATTTCTTTGCAAAAACAGCTATAATTTTGACTAAGGCACAGCTATTATCCTAGATGGGCCAAAACATTTAAGGTTATGTAAGAGAAAACAAAAATTGGAATCATCATTAATTCTGATATCTGATTGCATTCCAATGTATTCCTTAACTTTGTAGCCTTGAATGTTTTATAATTTTGTTGTCCTGTCTAAAGGGAGAATACATAATCTTTTTTTTTTTTTTTTGAGATTCTGTTTGTTCAATTAGCTTTGGTGGTAGTTTCAAATTTAAAAGAAGTTTATTCATTCTCAGAGAATTTGCTCCTACTGCTTAAAGAAAAATGGAGAAAGACAGGATGAGATGAAGGTGCCTGAAGCTATTGCAGGCTCCTGTTGGCTTGTTTGACAAGATCTTACTGGTGCAGATGGGAAATAGGCTATTGCAGAGATGAATATTAGTACAAGAATCAGAGAAGAAATGCATTTCATACTGAGCCTGATCAAAGACCAAGAGTAAAGGTATGAAACAAGAACAACCTTTAAAAAAAATGATGCCAGTCTGGTTCTTATGAAACATACAGAACAAAAGAGAGACATCTCACACTGGGCCTGGTCCAAGATAAAGAATATAAATATAAAACAAGAATTCCCTTAAAAATTTATTTGTACCAAGACAGTCTGGTCCTTATAAAACCATAAAAAGGCTACAGAAATTGATTTGATTTTTTAAAAAAAATCTAAATGAAAGCAAAACTTCTATGTTAATGAAATAAGTTTGGAAAGTCTTCAAAGTGCTGAAGGAACTAGCCAAATAAACTAGAACAAAATTTCATGGTTCCTGCTACATGTCATTGAGAGCCTGGTGGTGCAATGCATACTTAACATTAAGAAGCTATGCAGAAAGAAAATCACTGACTGCGTATCAATGGTCTACTCTTGCTAAAGCTCCTCTGGGGGCAATGAACGATTACTTGTATAAAAAGTTGAAAGAATTTGTAATGAATTAAGTCATGCTGTCAATAGTTAAAAAAGTGAACAGCATTTTGAAGATTCCTAGCGGTAGTATGACATGAAGTGCTTGCTGTTATTCTACTAAATGCTATCAGAGAAGAGGGGTAAGACTAAGCACCAAAGCAATTTCTACCTTAAAAGCTGTCTTTTTTAATGACTCAATTTCTTAACAATTAAAATATATTTTCTTACATCCTAATTTCTGGGCAATGTGGTTGAAATTTGTGAGTAATTTTAGACAAGTTTTTGATAGAGAAATTATATTGCTTCTGTAGTCAACTGATATATATTGGATCCTTTGAGTGGTCCTGAGCACAGGTATCAGCATCTGTACATACATGGGGAATAAATTCCTTGTCACACTCAGCCTTCCAAAGGTAACTGTGTTTACTGGAGTCTTCTCAATAGCCCATGTTTTATTCTGGTATAACTTAGAAACATTTTATTAACATTAGTTGAACCTACCATTTTTTATATTCAGATCTAAAGCACCAATTTCTAAGAGATACAAATAATCTTTTGTAAGACAGATCTTTGTAAGACATAGATTTAAATATCCTCTTCTTGCTCCTTTTGGCTATCTTCATAGCATGAAATACATCTCTTCTTTCTTATTTTATCATGTTCTTTTGGGTCAAGGCTTGTACTGTATCAGAAAACAGCATGATGGGAAAGGGGGAGAGAAACAGAGATGAAATAAGATTTTCATAAGGAGTCTCCTTGATGCATTTATGCAAGCAAGTAAATGAAATATTTACAAACTGGGGACTCAAGAGCACATTTGGAAGTGAGACACCTCTTTATAAAGTAATTTGTTGCACTGTATTTTCTGATTCCAAAAAGTCAAGTCTCTTAAGATCTGTGTCTTGGTCTTCATTTCCTTCTGTACTGGTGAAGTAAAAATATTTTTTTTATCAGCCCTTAGAGAGAAAGAGAAAAGGAGTTCTTGAAAATTTCAGTAGGTTCACAAGGCAAAAGAGAACCTGAAGGTCTTTTTATACTAATGAAACTCTGGAGTTCAGGTCAGTTACAGAATAGAGTTTGGAATGGGAATTGAAATAATTTGAAAAAAGTCCTATTTTTCTACATTTTAAAGGATTTATTTTTACTCTACTTGGTCTAAAACATGTTAATCATATACTTCTTAGTCTTTTAGTTGTTTGTTGAGGGACAAAAGTTCTTTTCAAAGTAAAAGGTTTTTATAAGAGTTCATAGCTTAAACTTTTTTTAACCATTCCCTTTTCTGTTTCACTTTAATTTGTTTAGTAAATATTGAAGCAGTCCTTATGATCTGTCATCTATACCTCTAACCTCTTTACTAAAGTCAACAGGTTTTTCTTTTGCTCAATTATTTTAGTATGGAGCAGTTTAGGCCTCTGCGAGAACTTCTAAATTGGTTGGGTAGAAGAATTATCTTCATGAATTTTGTAAATTATTGTCGATCAGCTGCTTTCTCTGTGTTTGAAGGGTGCTGGGTTTTGGTGAGAATTGTCAAGTATTTTCTATTGTTGGTAGAAAAGCCCTTTCTGTAGTAAATTTGTAATGTGTAAATCTCTAATATGTAAACAGTCTTCCTGTTTCTTCCATTCTTTCTATTTCTTTTAATTAAAATTAATGTTTTGAGTATTTCTCATAGACAATGACAATGACAATGACAACTAGAGAAGCATAAAATATCCTTAGGAAACAGCGTGAGAGGGAAGAGTTTATCAGATGACTTTTGTCTTTTAGTAGCAGTGGTGAGTAAGGATATGTTTTCCTTTCTGGAAGCACACAAAGATGAAGAGATAGCTAAGCAATGCTGAGGACAAACTTGAATTACCTTTCTTTTATTGATAGACAGAAAATAGTATATAAAAATGGCAACTTCAAATCAGTGAAACCTGCATTTCCACTTCCTAGTGCTGATACTTGATTTTAATTGTAATGTTTATCAATACAGTGGAGAATGTTAAACATTTAAGGACCCTCTATTGCCCATAATTTATTTAATTTCAATGATTATTCTTCCAGTGGTCTTCAGAATTTTAACTCTACAATAATTACCATATTATCAATTGAGAACCAACAATGTAACATTTCAAATTGTCAGATATAAATGGAGATGTATTAGATAAGTTTTTTAAGATTGTTGCTTAATGGTAAAAAATTCAGAGCTAATATTGAATTAAGTCAGCATAGTTTACACTGCCATCTGTTATTGCAACAAAATGTGTGAGTGTTTTTTCAATATCAGGAAAAAGAATTTGTATCTAAATGTATCAGGGTTCAAGGAAGTACAGATCTCTGTACCCATTGTACATGCAGTTCAGGGCAACTGAGTATGAAAGAATGCATTAACTTCTGGATGATTTTTTTACCAGAAATATTCAATATTATTTAAGATACTAGAAAAATGTAGTGCTGAAGGCAATGAAAGAATAGCCATCTAACCTTTCCATTTAGTTATTGTTCATCATGGTCTTTCTGTAAGGAAGGTCTGAAGATTTACTCCCTGGCAGAAGAGTGGTGTCAGTTCGGTAACAATGCTGTGGAATTTTGCAGAAAGTGACCGAAGTGTATGCACTTTGCCTACAATCACAGAGTCCACATAAGAGACCCTGAAAGAACAAAAAAATAATAAGTTCTGCATTGCCAATAATGTGGGCCAAACAGGAATGTCAGTAGACAAGTGCCTGTGTCTGAAATGCAGTGGTAGGTTTATTACTACCTTAGAAAAAAAAAATCTAAACAGAAACAAAGAAATGTAAATGTTCCCACAACAGGAGGAAGGTTACAATTTCCCTTGTTGTTTGTTTACAAATAAACCTGACTCATGCTCCATATGCTCCTTTTCTGCCTGCATTTCAACACTGAATATGCACTTGCCCTCCCCATCTGTAAGTTGTTATTGTTTTGAAATACTTTTATTTCATCGCTGTTCTGTTTGTGTTAGAATTTGATTACAACCGCTTGCTGAACTCATTCAACTTTTATTTTTCAAGAAAGTGATGCAGTTCTAAAACATACCCAAAATCTGCAATCAATTTGTCCTTGATTTTCCTAGTATCTAAGGAACAAGCATTCAAGAAAACAAAAACACGTAGTAGGACCTAAATAATTTATCAAGTCCTTTGTGATTCCTAAGAAACATAGAAGAGAAGCAATAACAGAAATAAAAAGGCAGCATCTAAGAGATGGGCAGGGAGTGGGTGGATGGAAATGGGAAAAACCAATTAAGACAAAAGCTAGAGATGTATTTAAGAATAAATTTGTGTATGTCCAAACACATGCCCGTATGTGCACAAAAGATCTGAGGGGAAAAGAATGAAAGCAATTTCTTAATTTTGACTATTTTCAGTGGAGGAGGGAAAGAAATGTCAGGATTAAAAAAAAATATTGAAAAACCCCTGAACTTACACTCAATTTCGCCCCTAAAAGAATTAAAAATCCACAAACCAAACCAAGGAAATAGAAGCTTGTACAACCCTTTGCTTTGTCCATATGAACTATATTTATCTGCTGCAAAAGGAAGTTCCATTTTTTCTTTCTCTTTTGTAGAAGCAAATGTTAGTGTGTTGTTTCAGCACAATGCAGCTGAGGAATGTGTAAGGGGCTTCTTTGTCCTGCAATTCATCTAAAAATTTTTTTTAAAAAAAGTAGCAAATAAGGACATCTCAGTTTTTGTTAGTGTTTCCAACAGTTCAACACACAAACAAACAAAATCAAGAGCATAGTATTTGCTCTTCAGGCTTTTATTGCTGGGAATTTCTGGTTCAGCATTCCAGCTGAAATATCAGTGGCTGAAGAGCAGCATGCACACAGCTTCATGTGCAGCAAGCATATCACAGGCATTGCACCCAAATGAGAGAGCCAAGTTGGTTCCACTAGTAGCTTATTGACTTTAAATCATTTTAAAGGCTACTACGTTTTGAAATTATTCATTTAAACTGTGATAGATTGCATCAGTTTATATTCAGAGAAGTAATAAAGTGCAAACCTACGTTCACCTCTCAACAAGGCAGCCTCTCTCAGTATTGGGCCTCAATGATCACAGGAATACTATCCCTTATGGCTTTTTTGATACTTAAAGACCATTAGAGCTTGACGGCACGCTATGCCCTGGTAAACATTGTTTGACTGATGAGTCCACTTTTTGAGGAGTGACTGTAGTAACGTGAAATCAGGTAATAAAGAGTTCAGGCCCAAGTTTGCACTTCACTTTAGTATATTATAGGAGTGATTCAATAATGTTGAAAAGATAGAGTATAATTCAAGTGCTTCCCTTTCAACACATCGTCACTGCTACAAACAGCCTCTTTTAGCAGAGATAGAAAAATGAAAGTTTGGGAAAGGTTTTTGGAGGTCAGGCAGTCTGACCTAGTGCTGATTTCAAATATAGACCCAACATACTCAGATTCTTTTACAGACACATTTTTAGAGGCTCCAAGGAGGAAGATTTCATGATATCTCTGAACTATCCTTTCTAGTGCTTAACCACTCCAGTTGTGAAGATTTTTATTCTTTTGTTCAAAGGAAGGTTATCTGACTCAAGGCTAATCAGATTAAACAGAAGTACTCAGTGTGGGTCATAGGAACAAAGATATGGTGAGAAAAAAATCCTGGATCTTAAAGCCCACTAGAGCTGGCTTAAGATGTCTGGGAAGGAGAAATCTTCTGTCTCCAGATGTCCACCAGATTTAGCTACATGTAATTTTCCATTATTGTAACTTATCCTTTCACTATGCACCTTTTGTCTTATCCTTTCACTACGCACCTCTTGTCCTGTCACTTCCAAGGAAAAGGTTTCCCCTTCCTTTCCATCTTCTCTGCAACCTTTCTGTATTGTTGTCTTTTCCTCCTGCTTAAATTAACTAGTAAGTCTAGTTCCTAAACATTTCAATGATCCCCACTGGATTGTCTCTAGAGTTCATGCAAAATTCAGTAGAAGACTAAGCAGAATTATCAGTGTGGAAAGCAAGCAGCAAGCCTATTAGGACAGCAGCTTTTATTGGCAGATAACTGTACCTAGGTTCCTTGACAGAACAGTCTTCTTGACTATTATTACTTGTGACTTGTCCTGTGGCACTGGAATGGATTTATCAGATAGGCATGGCTCTTCCAGAGGCCTGCCCTGCCAGAACTCTGTCGACAAAGACCCGCATTTTTTCCACATCTGCAGAGATAGAAAGGGTCATCTAGTGGTCAGAACAGACCATCTTTCAGCTGCCATCATTGAGGAAATCCACCTATGTTGACTGCAGCTTCTGTGAGTCCCTATTCTTGTGGGAGGTAGAGCTTGGATTCCTCCTCTCCCTCTCCTATCTTGCAGTCTTTGCAAAAACCCACTTGATCTGCCATTCATTCCTCCTTTGCCATTGTTATTGACAAAAGTCACTTAAAGCCAATTATGGTGAATAAAAAAAATTTATGAAGCAAGCGAGATACAGGCAAACCAGTGCTGGGGCAGCCAGGAGGGATCCGTGCCCCTCAAAAGCGGCTCGCACCCCCTCCCCTCTCATTCCTTCGTTTTTATCTTCTTTGGTTTCCGGCTGACGTGTTTTTCCTGGAGTGCTCTGCATCTGCTCCACGATGTTGCTAGGGGGTCTTTTCTGCCTCCTGGTGGTCTTGGGGATGAAGTGAGTCTTCCTCAGTGACCTTCCAATGCCCTCTTGCTGTAAGCATGCATACTGCTCCTTAGGTTACACAATTGCCAGTACAATATACATTGTTTATTCTAGCGGATGTCTGTAGTTAAATGTTCCGTTCCGGTGGGGGTTGCCTAAAACTCATACAGATCACTTAAGATTTGATAAACATAGCTGATGCTTATCACACCATGCAGCATGCTCACTCCATCCCTCACCTGGTAACTCAGAGATTTAAGCAGATCACACACCTATCACTGATGAGGCTGTCATTGCCACCAGCTATAGCTTCAGGGAAGAGCTATGAAAACAAATTGCTGCTGAATAGTCACTTCTCAGCTAAACTCTCCTCCCACCGATATATCTTTTCAGCCCTTAAGTAGCTTTTTCTTTTTTATTGCCCCAAGTATATTAAGATGCACCACATGTAGAACATTGTTGTAGTATAAATGCACCATTAAACTAAGAGCAAAGAGATCTTCTTAGCTCTGCCTCTTCATTTCCAAACACATAAACAAGGAGAAAATATTTCCCTTCCACACATTCAGGCTTATGGTGATTTTATTTTAGTATGTCTCAGCACAGTTTCTAGCCCTTTGACACTTCTTTCTTAGAGCTGAGCTTCAACGTGTGACTGCTTTAAACACATGTTTATGAATGCAGCTAATTGCCACCTCTTTAACACTGATACATGACATCATCATCATCTAAAAGTACAGTGAAGAATAAGTAACAGAATCTGTGGATGATCACCAGCCAGTTTACTTTAACATTTAGCTGATGAGACTTTGGGTATGTTTCCCATCAGGGTAAGTCTCTAAGGGAAGATCTGTACAATTTCATTGTTGGTGAAAGAAAAGGCAGCACCTGCATTTAATTAAAAATTCATAGTAGCTTTGATTGCAGACATTCTCTGTTTTACTTGGTTGTCTTTTGCCCCCAGGGTTCTTGACCAGATCTGAATTTGTTTGGAAAGACCAAATGCAAACGGTCCAGCCATTTTTGCACATGATGATGGTTAAAATATATATATTTTTGTTATAAAAATATTATTCTATCATTAAAATATTTTCTTGGACAGATATATAGTTGGAAAAGTTATTAATAGAAAATTAAGATTTCATTTAGCATCTGAATGGTCTATTTTGAGGAGACATGACTGTCTGTGTTCCAGTATTAATTAACCTGAAGTGGGACTGCAAATGGAGGTTTGTCTGTAAACACCTGTTCCTCACAAATAATTTATTCTACATTTATAAAGTTTTACTTAAACAATAGTTGTGTTTTATATCCAGGTATAACTTAGCTTGAAAATTGGAAGTTGTACAGAAAGCAGTCTGGGCTGAATAAATACTAGTTGTTTGGGCTATGGAGACCCTGAGAAATGAAAAGGTTTGATGGAGACAAATTGTATGATATCCCATGCTTATGGTCACAGAAAGCAAAGAAAACATTAATGAATAAGTTTCTGTTTTTAATTGAGTGCTATAAGCAAATTTTTAAACCCAATATGCAGTTAAATAAAGTAGACAGCACTCAGAAATAGTCCCTGTTAACAATATAAATGGAATCTGTAAAGAAGTATTCTATGCTCTCACCCACTTCAAAGAGAGGACCCAGCACAGAATGGACTATGTAATATTTTTTTTCTTTTTTGATAGCTTATGCTATCACCAGATAAAATATTGTTATCCTCACAAACACTCAGCCTCCCCAAGAAAATTAAGACACTTCTCCAGAAAAAAAAAGTTATTTGATATTCAGCATGATCTTTAATGTCATTCTATACAAAGTTTAA
This sequence comes from Orthonyx spaldingii, assembly GCA_013397795.1. Lineage (NCBI taxonomy): Eukaryota > Metazoa > Chordata > Aves > Passeriformes > Orthonychidae > Orthonyx > Orthonyx spaldingii. The sequence continues at coordinate 900,140 of VZTJ01011332.1, read as the reverse complement.
ATAATCCACCATAAAAAGGTAGAAAGAAATACAAGAGAAAAAAAAAATGAATTTTATGCCTTATGTTATCAGTTTATATATTTCATCCATTTTATATCTCTTCTTCAGCATCTTCTGAGTCCCTCCTTCTTACTCTTTGCTCAATAAAACTGTAGCCTGTAAGTCTCTCTTGAATAGATTGTGCAATAAAGATGCAATAAATTCACATTAACAAAACCCAGTAAATCCGAGGAGACAAGTCAAGGTCCAGAACTTGGAGATGAGTGTTTACTATACATACCCTTGCACAGTGTGGATGTAACACTCAGCAACACTTTAAAGAAATCATTCCTCATTCAAAATTCATTGTATTGTAACTACAGATTTAGTAACACACTGGCAGTTTCTATTGATTAACTCAGGGATATTGTGGAAACTTGAAGCATGCTGAAAGTGCCTTTAAAAGGAAATACTGATTTTATCTGGGGAGGGTGGTACACAAGCCTACTAAGAAGAGGTGAGCAGTGTAATTCTTTTACAGTAGTAACAGAAGATGAACTGTAAGTTATCCTTGTGTATGTGTTCTTTTCTGTGAAAACCACTTATGTTTCAAAACCAACTTTTTCCCTTATAGCAAGTTATGATGATAAAGATTGTCATTTGTATTGATGGAGGTTAAAAAGACAGGGATTCATATTTTTGACTGAATAGCTAGAACTTGAAGAGAGCCCCATAAATCCAAGAGTTGATTAGAGCACATTGTCAAGCATATACGACTGAAGACTCACCTTGAACTTGCCTGATACTACTTGCTGAGTCTTTAAAATATATGGATTTAGCAAAAACTTGGTGACTTGCTGTACTTCAAGGCACAAGAATGTTGTCAAGCATATCAACTATATTTGATATCTTATAAAATAAACCAGTATTTTGGGAGAAATTTTAATATTATTCCATCTAAAACAGGTTATGCAGAGAAGTTGTGAATATCCCATCATTGGAAGTGTTCAAGGTTGTGTTGGATGGGGCTTTGAGGAACCTGATCTACAGAAAGATGTCCTGTCCATAGCAGGTGGATTGGATCAGATGAGCTTTAAATGCCCCTTTTGACTCAAACAATCCTGTGATTTTATTCTTTTCTGCAACTTGCTTTATAAATTATTTTTTTCCTATCTCATTATCTGGTTTGACTTAGTAATGGATTTTCTTGAAATTACTTAAAGCCAGAAACTTGAGAGTCATTTTACAGAACAAGCACTTGAGCCATCATGACTCAATGAATTATTTTCACATAATATATTGCAATACCCATCTTTGCTTTTGTTACACAGCTGAGGTTCCTGTAATTTATAAGAAAAAGGTATCATTTAACTTAGTGAGAATATGCACATGAAATTCAGACAGTAAAGATTTATACCAATGATGAGCACATTCAAATGAACCACTGTCATTAACATTGGTCATTAACAAAATCACTGTATGACTACAGTCTTTCCTACATAATTTTCATATATGCAAAATGTCTTGGTTGCAGCCAGGAGAGGGTTAATTTTTGCAGCAGCCAGGAAGGGCACAGCCAACACCCTGGGTTTTTCTATACCACCTCAGGCCATGCAGAGGGGATGGAATGGGGTGGGGACCCTTCTGCTGTGGTTATTGATGGACTGTGTGGTCAGGTAGTGTCCTGTGCCACATGGGGAGGAGTCGCATGTGAATCGCCCTCCTGTATTCTCTGCTATTAGTATTGTTGCTGTTACCTTTAGGTTTTTTTTATTTCATTCCCGTTTCTAGTAAAATATTCTTAACTCAGCCTGTGATCTTTACCTTTTATGCCTCCATTTCTCCTCTCCATTCCACCAGAGGTGGAGGAGGAGAGTGAGGAAGAATCAATAGTCTAAGGTGTTTCAGTGGGAATACTGGACTGGGGAGCACCATTTCTAAACTATGACACATATATATAGAGAGACATTTGTGTATGGAAATGTACCAACAAAGATGAAAACAAAACCTTAAAAACAAGGTGAATCACTAGAGACAAATTACCTTATTTCATACAGCTTCTTCAGTTGTTTGCATTTACAGTGTTTAAAAATGTTAACACGAATTTTCGTTTTTTTTAAACAAGTGCACCTTTGAAAGTTAAAGATAAGGACTTAATTTTTTTTACCTGTCTGGTGTTATTTAACTAGATTCCTCCCTGCACCTACTGTCTTCTTAATGTGATTTAGTAATTTCATGTCTTTGGAATGTCAGCGAGAGTAATAAAATAGCAATTTAAGAACATGTTAAAAGCCAATCTGAATGGCACTGTTCTTCTGAAGCTATTAAAATCAGGACTCACAGCAAGTCCCCATACTAGACAGCTCTGAAACTTCCATGTGTAAAAAGAGTAGTTGTTTGGGCTCAGGGGATATTCTGTAAAATGAGGTGTTAAATCTGAATTTACAGATTAATGTCATCTCAATGCAGATTATCCAATTCACATTTTTACGCTCTCCTAAAAAATGTGCTCCCTTTTACTAGTCTTCATCTTACCTTGATTTTTTATAGCACAGGTCTTATATTTTGTCATTAAAAAGTAAATATTACTGAAGAAGGAGAACACTTACACAGTTGAGAGTCCTGGCATAACACCCAAAAATGCATGTGTTGATTTCAGGTTTTGGATCTGCTTAAGTGGCTCCCCAATCTTGAAAGACTGACATCTCTTGTTTTGGCTTTTTTTTCTTTTTCCTTTGCATCCAGAAGGCACAGTGAAATTATAGAGTAGGAAAAAAAAAGGGAGAAGGAAGGCTATAATTAGGATCTTTCACCACTGAGAGTCATGTGAGGAAAAAAATAAGTCAAGAAATTAAGGTTGTTAATGTGTGCCATTCCTTCCTCCACTTTGGAATCTTCAACTGATTAAGGTTGCTAAGAATTATTAATTTTCTGAACAATTTGGTGAAAGATTATTTCTCTGAATAAGGAAAAGGGATCCCTGAAAATACATACTCTATCAAAACTGTATTGTGATTTGTTTTTTTGTGGTTACATCTATAAAATAATTGACATTGGAACTAAAGTGTGTTGAAAAAAACTAGCTCCTGGCCAAAGTTTGTAGCTTTAAGCCAGGGAGTGTTTTACATTACAGACATATTGCATTCTAGGAGAAGAACATGACACTTTTTTGTCTTGCCACCATCAGGTCATCCATCAGGCACAGCACCTGTCTTGTACCCCCATCATGGCTGGTGCAGCATTGTTTGTCCAGAGCTCGGTGTCTCTATCCTTGTTTCATAAACACATGGCCCTGGGTCAGCATCTGGATCACAGAGTTAGAGGTCAAGGCACAGACATGACATTAATGTAGCTGTTGTATATCTCGGGTGAGGATTTAGAGATGGTACCAATTTAAATAAAAGTTAAAAGCAAAGGACAAGAGAGTCCCATCTTCCATGCCTTTTCTCATGGCTCTTTCCACCAGCTCTTCTTGTGCAGCCGGTTATATTTCTAAAGGAAGGAGAAAGGGCACTTCATGCCCTGACAATGGTTTGAGCTGTATTGAGCTAGATAAGAATTATACCCTTTTTCCAGCAGGCCACCCACTGTCAGGGGAAAGGAGAATACATACCTCCTCATTGTTTGACAGCCACTAGCTACCAAAGTACAACATCTGTCTTCTTCAAATGGGTAGCTTGCCCCCCTTTTCTAAAAAGAGTGATGTCCTATTTTTTCTCAAGGAAACAGGATATTGCTAGCAAAACAATACCTATAATCATCATGTCACCAAATGTCCCAGAACCATCCTTAGTAGTGAAAAAAAGACATATTCATAACACATTTGCAGGGCCCATTGCTTCTCTCCTCTGACACTTGTCTACCTTCCCCAACCGTCTCTCTATCAGAGATTGTCCTGAGGTGCAAAATCCACTGCAAATTGTGGTCTTGGGTGCCACGTTTCTATTAGAAGCTAAGTAGTTTGGCAAAAAAAAAAAAAAA
>VZTJ01011332.1:852107-896137 GCA_013397795.1 Orthonyx spaldingii | reverse complement strand
ATTAAAAAAAAAAAAAAAAAAAAAAAAAAATCTAGAATATTGCATGGAACAATGGAGATATTTAGTGTTTATCAACACTGAATCCTCCTGCCTGGATCTGAATGAGATTATTCATCTCCTGTTCTGAGCAGATTTGACACTGCCTGTCTTGGAAGACAGGAAAGTTGTAAAATGTGTTACGTAATTTTGACCCACAGGGAAGCATCAGCAATCATGTCCTGTTTAATTTTTTTTCCTTTCTTTCTTTCCCTTCTCTGAATGATCAACTACTCAATAAAACTATTTTCTCCTATGCCAAATCTTTTCTGAAGATAGCATTATACCAAACAAGGAATGACTTTAGAATACATTTGAAATTTGGAACAGATTTCCAAGGTTTTGAAAAGATGGGACAATGTAGATTGGGAAAGGTAAAGAGCAGTAAAGTCCTCATATGCATTGGTTTGCTTACACCTTGTAAACAAGCCTCCTGCTGGAAAGGTTACCATTAAACTCTAAACAACCATTCCTACAAAGTAAATTTTTTTTCCATGAAAGATCCATTGTGTTGCATTCACAGTATGTGTAGCAGTTCTGAAATTTCTGCTACAGCAGTTGGTCTAATTAAGTAGCAGCTACGCTTGTGGCAGGGTATGGATGGGAAAGGTTGGGTATGGGTTGGGAAAGGTCTTCACTCCAGGAGAGGCAAGTACAAATATTCATATTGCTTTTTCTGTGCTTGATGGTCACACAGAATCTACAGGTCTGTATTAAGGACAGAATAAAGTTGGCTTTTGCTGCTGGCCATTGCTGCTTCCCAACAGTGTGGAACCTACCCTGTGTGCAACTCAGAGATCAGATCACTGGCTGTTCTTTTGAAATTTGTTCCTTGTTCCAAAGTCTACATCTGGCGATGTCATCTACAGCCAAAGACAGCATAGATGGCACAAGCATGCATAAACACCTGGCACTCCTGGCTTTTACAGTCCCTTGGAGACTGATTTGGTCCAATTTATCTTTGCTTATCTCAGTGGTAAGACACCGAGAGCTCACCCTGACTGATAAATCTGAAATATTGGCACTCACCATAAAAGCTAGTAAAACACCAAAGCTGGGTGATTGCTTTCCATCTATATGTTGTATCCAGGATATTATTTATTATTGTGATATATATAACAAGCAACACTTGAACCATGTCTTTTCTCAATGGCATAGAGATAGGAAGCTTTTAGTCCAAGTTTAAATTGGCACTGACTGCTGTTATACACTTTTGGAAATGTATAAAACCCAAAATTTTCAACACTGCCTTATTAGTCCCCTCTGAGTTCCTGCTAGGGTGGCAAGCACAGTGCTAAAAATGTTTGGCATTTTCTCATATGAAGTTTTATGTGCAGAGGTGAAGGTAAGTGAAATGTCTCTGTGTTGATTTGTAGCTGACAGAAAGTTATGAAGGAAAGATACAGGAAAAGTGAGTTGGAGCTAGAGCTGGCAGTGTTGTGGAGGAGGATCCCAGTGAACAGTAACTTTACCAGTTATGTCACAGGGTGGCAACGCCAGACTGAACCAAGAGGGCAGACCAGTCTGTAGACTGCTGCAATAGGATTTCAAGACACACCTGTAATAGTATTTATGCCTTCATTATGTCATGAAATAAGAAAATGTATAATGACTTTTGAAACTGTGCTATTTCTGGACAGCATTTCCAAAGTAGATTCCAATTTATAATTCAGGTTTCTGAAAAGAAAAATCTCCAGAACTTAAATTTGATGAAGACATACAACTACGAAGTCAGCAGGATTCTTTTTGCTGGTACTTTCTACAATGAAAGGGTTGCAACAATATGTATATACAGGAGTGCCTGCTTTCAACAACAGGAGAAAATTTTGTTGATTTAATTTTTTTTAACAAAACTTAATTTCTTTCTTAAGTTTCATTTAAAAAGTAAGTAAATACACTTCTGCACTACTTTCTATTTATTGACACATTTCATCCAGCAGTTTCAATAAAGTTTACATATTCAAAGCTTTTGAAATGCATGTGCAAGAGACAACCAATTAAACTGATTGACAGGGGTATTAGACAATAGACATGTTTATAACAATGTTTTATTAAATAGGTCCCCACTAATAGAGGCAATTTTGCTTTCTTATTTTAATTGTTTTTGTGAAGCTTTGAAATGTATGAATTTAAATAAATCTTACTCTCTAAGTAGTGTAACTTTAATGAAGCTAAATATAAAATAAGTTATATAAAATAAATATTAATTCTTTTAGGACAACTTTGAAAAGAAAATTTTATTTGATGATGTAAAAACAAAAGGTCTTTGAGTTCAATCTGCAATTACATTTCCTTTTCTTATTCTGTTTTTTTACTTTTCTACTGTCATTGTCTGCAGATGGATTTTTATAAGACTTTCAACTCACTGACAAAATCAACGAACCATTCTTTATATAAACCAAAACTCTCCATTCCCCAGCCCAGGTGTTTAGAAATAAGTGACAGTATACATTTTGAACTGTAACTCATAATTTTGTATAAATGTTGATTGATTCTAATAGCATATTTAACTTTCTCCTACAACCTTATTTTCCTCAGTAGATCAATAGGCAAACCTACATATCTGTAGCAACATGAGCTTTGTCCTGTCCCAAAAATACTACTTGCTTTAGCACCATATCTTGTGAACTGCATGCAAAGATAATGCCTAGGGAGGGTGGAAAGGGAGCAGAAAAGGAAGATGTACCAAGTCTACCTTAGAGCTTAGGAGCTTGATTAAGTTATCTTGGAGCACAGAAAGGGTTAATCAATTGATTTCAACTGTCCTACACCCAAAGGTTTCTTCCTTCTTTCATAAGTTTATCACCTGTCTCATTTTAGTGGTGAAAGCAGGAACACTATGTCACAAAGAGGTGATGAGTACCCCATCCCTGAAAATATTCAAGGTCAGGCTGGACAGGGCTCTGAACAAACTGATTCAGTTGAAGATGTCCCTGTTCATTGTAACAGGCTTGGGCTAGATGACTTTTATAAAGTCACTTACAACTCAAACTATTCTATGATTCTATTTATTCAGCAGAAATAGAGTTTCTGGACTTCTGTCATATGTGGGTGTGGTGAGTTTTCCACAATCACTTCTTTATGTAGAAGAATATTGATAAATTTTAGTAAACAAGGACAACTCCTTTAAATCTATGTGTCTTACAGATTCAAGAGTTAAAAAATGTGAGGCAAGTCCACATTCAGTGAGGGGTTTCAACAAGTAGAGTTGGCTAGATGTGAAAGTCATAACCACTCTTTACATGACAGCTATGACCCCCAAGCCCAGTCATAGCAAGTGCCTATGTGAATATTTACACTGCTTAAAGTCTGTCACTTATTCCTTTGCACCACACTAGTCGCCTGCCTGGGATCACGTTAAACTCAGCTGAGCATAACATGCAGAGAGAAAGTGACCCTGAAAGATCCCTTTCAAGTGCCCTTCCCTTCTCTGCTTCATTTTAATGTGGTTGCCATATGGTTCAGGGCCATTATAAGCCCTGTGTTTGTCTAGTCCTGCTGTAAATGTTTCATTTCTCCCAGGAATATAAAAGGACTGTTGCCTTATATTAAATGCAAAATTACATTTTTGACCATAAATACCCAGTTCAAAGAATTGTGCTGATTGCACTGGTCTAGAGTTAACTTTCTTCACAGTGGCTGGTATGGTTCTATGTTTTGGATTTGTGCTGAATACAGGGTTGATAATACAGATAAGTTTTTGTTACTGCTGAGCAAGGCTTGCACAGAGCCAAAGCTTTTCCTGCTTCTCATATTGTCAGGCTGGCAAGGAAGTTGGCGGTGCATAGGAGGTTAGGAGAGGACACAGCTGCACAGGTGACTCCAACTGACCAAAGGGATATTCCAGAGCATGTTATGTCATACTCAGTGTATCAAGTGGGAGGGAGAAGGAGAAAGGAGGGGACATTTGGAGTGACAGTGTTTGTCTTCCCAAGTCACCATTACATGTGATGGGGCCCTGCTCTCTCAGAGATGGATGAAAACCTGCCTTCTATGGGAAGCAGTGAATTAATTCCTTGGTTTGCTTCACTTGTGTGTACAGCTTTTGCTTTCCCTTTAAACTTTTAAAAGGTCTTTGCTCAACTCATGAATTTTCCAGCTTTTGCCCTTCTGATTCTCTCCCTGATTTCTCTGCTGGTGAGGGAGTGAGTAAGCGGCTGCAAAAGGCTTGCCTGCCGGCTGGAGTTAAACCACAACAAGGATGAAGACAGCAACAATCCAAATAAGACAATAATTTTTTTCCTTTTTTTTTTCCTTTTTCTTTTTTTTTTTTTTTTGGTGGTAGTGTGGAGCAAAANCAATCCAAATAAGACAATAATTTTTTTCCTTTTTTTTTTCCTTTTTTTTTTTTTTTTTTTTTTGGTGGTAGTGTGGAGCAAAATAACAATGAAAAGTACTGTTAAATAAGTAATGATACTGTTTCGTATCAGTAGGAAGTCACATTGATCAAATGCTCAGGTTCCAAAGCCAAAAGGGGAGGCGGGAAATTATTTTCTAAGAATATTTCTTCTTTCTATTGCGCTTGGATGCATTTGGAGGAGAGTTTTATATGAAGTAATAAACACATGCAAGTCACATATCTGCAGAAATGTAATGCTGTATTGTATGAATTCGTGGAAAACAAAACATTAGCTCAAACAAGATACTAGAAAAGGGATTAGGGAATTGCCATCTTTCAACTATTTGCTTTAATTTGAATGCTCATTAACTATGTAATAGAATGGAAGGGCTTAATTATCTCATTTATAAAAACAACATCACTGACAATTTAATTGCAATGATAGTTCTAGAAAATTTTTGGTTAACTTGCAGTGACAAATGCATGATAAAATGAAGTTGTTATACTGCCAGGAAGATAACATAAAATGTTGAAATATAGCAGTACTGAAGTGATCTGATTATTATCTATCTGCAAAATAGATGAGAACTAACAACATATCAAAGAAGGGAGTTAAAAGATGTTTTTCACCACAAACACAGATATTGTTAAAATTATGCATTTTGTATGGATCACAAACCTTAAAGTTTGCTGCTAAGTGAAAATTCATTAAACTAACATTGCTATAGTGAATTATAAACAGTTATATTGAAGGATATATATACGGTTAGTATGTAGGCGATAGACATAACTCTTTGAAACAAGTCTATAGAGCCATGTTCTCTTTCATAGCATCTCCATTTCTTGAAGTGCCTTTTAATGCAGCCTTTTGCAATGGAGTTGAAGGGTATACTCAGAAAATAATACTTAAATTATGCCTACACTTTAGATTTCCCAATATGACACCTGGGGTACTATGTCCAATTTGGTGTACCATGGTTTTGGACTATATAAAAACCAAGTAAGAATTACTAAAAGAAATTTGAATTGTTCCTGATAAATTAAAGGATTAAGACAGGAATGATAACAATCTTCAGCAGCTTGAGAAAGCAGTTGGAAAATCAGAGAATCTGATACCCAAGCCCTGTCACACAGGATAAATAACAAAAGATTTAAAACTGAATGGAGGAAAAAGTAGATTCATGAAACGAACGTGGGTGTCAATGTATTGGTAGTGGAATGGCTACAGGGTGACATCCATGAGAAGAGTCCAGGGACTGCCCCATGACGGACACGGCTGGCTCCAATGAACCCACTGCAGCACAGCATATCTGCACTGAATAACGTCTGTAAGTGTGAAATACATGTCCTACCAAAGCCTTACCAGAGTTTTGGAATAAACCAGTCAGGATGCCTTATGTAGTGCTCACATATGCCTATGCTTCATTGAGAGATCATGTACCTCACAAAAGACTGTTGCAGCCATAGTCTATGTCTATGTGTCTGAATATAGAGGGTTCAGAGAGGAAGGGAAACCCAAACTGGAAAACCAGGGATGTCACTGCAATCTACCACTTTGGGAGAAAGTGAGTTTGGGTTGCGCTGTGGGAACACCACATCCTTGCCTTGATCAAAAGCTGAGTAACTGCACACAAAGAGCCATGATGGTGCAAACAGGGGGTTTTACTGGCAGCCTCTGCAGACATCTGGCTATAAATTCCCCAGGAACCAGAGGGAACACTGTTGGGCAGATATCCTCCAGGGTGCAGAAAAAGAGAACAGGTGCATGTCAAACTACTGCACAGGCCTGGTCTGACTGTCCCATGTATGCCAGAGTGCTATTTGTTGTTCCTTCCCATTGATGACTGTTGAGGTTTGGAATCCTTCTTTTTGTTTCTCTTATCTTAGGGAATTTTTGCCCATCCGTTGCTAAGACACCATAACGACTGGGTGCTTAAGAAAAACAATAGAAAGATCAGTCGAGTAAAAGAACTTGTAAGTAGCTATTCCCTTATTTGGACATTCCCTCTTGAAGGGGGCAGAGATCTCGTGACAGCTGGGGCTGAGAAAAAGGAAGGGGAGCAGTAGCTCGCTCTCTTTGCCTCTCGGCATTCAGAAGAGAGGGAAGCTGCCGTTACTTGTCACCACTGTGGAGTTTTCCTGGCTCCTGCTGCCTGCCTGCCTCTCCCGGAGCCAACCCCTGCTAGCCGTGGCTTGGGAGTCGGGCTGCCCTGCCCTGCCCAGCCCTGCCGGACCCCTACTGCAGCTTCGGGGTTTCTGCCTACAAGAAGTCCAGGCTCCATCCCTCCTGGGGCCACGCCTGCCATCACTGCCAGGGAGAGACAGCCGAGACCTGCGCTACAGCGCCCCCTGCAGCCGAGGAGGAGCCATCGCACCCGTCCTGCCCAACTGCTAACAGGGAGCAAGAAGAGACTGGACTGGGGGTTTGCTCTGTTCTTGTTTGTTGTGGTTGCCATTGTCGTTGTTTGTCTGTCTTGATATATATATATATTAGTAAAGAACTGTTATTCCTTTTCCCACAACATTGCCTGAAAGCCCCTTTAATTTCAAAATTATACTAATTAGGAGGGAAGGGGATTACATTTCCTATTCCAAGGGAGGCTCCTGCCTTCCTTAGCAGACACCTGTCTTCAAACTAAGACAATGACAAGCTTTAGTCCCTGCTCTTGGCACTTGTCTTTGCTGCTGATCTTAGCCACTGCTGAAAATACGCACATACTTTCCTCCATGTGTGTCCTTGCCGATTGTCAGCTGCTAAACTATTAAATGCTATTAAAAAAAAAAAATAAGGAGCTTTTCCTTTCCCACCTGAGACCATTGTCTTTGAAGCTTGTGATTTATTTTATTAGCCATTGGTACTAATTGCATGGTGCCTGACATGTCATCATCTGTTTTGCAATACTGTTTATTTTAGATTGAAAACAAATCATCCTGTGTATTTTAATACACTGGCTTGCATTTATATTGCTGATCACTGCTCCAGAAACATGTCCTTCTTCTATCTTATTTGCTTTCTTCAAAGTAACTTCAATTATGACTGAATTCTTCGGAGACATTTTGAGGGCAATATTTTTTAAATCTGTTTTGGGGTCATTATGCTTCAGCACTTCTCTATTTAGCAGCAAGCTATTTTTTTAGTTGATCCAGACAATCTCTTTTTCTTCAATCTTTTCTGAGCTGCATTCAGCGTCTATTGCACTGGTTGCTTCAAGTAAACACGGGCAGCAGTTCTGTGATGGTGGCCCAGCATGGGCCCTCATGGCAAACCACTGTAGATCAAAATAGGCCATTTAAGGACCGCTGCTCTTAGATAAAGATAACAAGCACATGTCAGCTCTTCAGTAGTCCTTTACTTTTTAATAATGTATACTTGTGCTTCAGCTGTGCAAATCTCTGGCCTTTATCTGACTACAGAGCCAGGAGGATTCCATTCTCCTGGATCTGTACAAGAAACAAATATATGACCTAACTTGGATAAAGCCCCTTCTTTAGTGTGTGGTCTGTTTCTGAATCTAAATTTTGTCTTTCAAATATTTAAAATTTCTGACCATAAGTGACCTGCTTATCTTTCTATTTACTGGTTTCACAGTATTTTAATACAAGAGTACATTTACATTTCTCTTAGTAGGAATTGTTGCACCAAACTTTAATTATTTTCTTAAGTAGATTTAACTCACTCACCACTTACAGTGGTTTTAAGTGCACATAGTTTAAGGTGCTTTAAATTATTAAGTCACTGATCTTTCACAAAAATATTTCCTTTCCTTCTTTATTATATGGCACCTGCAACTGCTTACAGGAAATTCTGTAAATCTATAAATGTAGAAATCTGAGAGGAGTAGAAATATGCATAACAATTAAAGAATAAACAAAGTCTTTGCCCAGGAGAGGTTAAAGCCTGTATTATATGAAACAACAGATATACAATACAGAATATTCATATTTATGCATAGATCTTAGCTCCTTTATTTCCTAGTTAGTATAAAAAGCCTCATTCAAATTCTTTCACGTTGTATTGTGCTAATTTTACTACTTTAGTTGAGTTACCCCTCATTTGCACTGACATATGCAGAAAAATAATCAGTCACATGAATTTAAACAGTTGAACTTTGGTCATTAAGAAGCAAGAGAGAAAATAACGGAAAATGCTATTTGAAATTTGAAAAAAGCCTATGCAACTAGTAATTAAGTACTACTTGATCGTCTACATTTTTTGACTAACTGTATATTTTTTTTCTTGGATCTTATTAGTAATAAAAATCAGTCTGTGTGCTAGGAGCAAGAATCAATGATAAATAAGGAACCAATTTTATATTAAAAATAAAAATCTCAGAGATATCTGCAAATGTTTTAATACTTTTATACAGTTATTAAAAATTTATTATTTCAGAGTGAAAAATATCAGTTAGATGGGATAATGCAGAAAGTTGATCAAGCTTATACAGACAGAAAAAATAAGTGAAGGTAGTAGTATCCAATAGGAAAAAACCTCTCTTCATGGCCATTCAGAGGACAGTAAAGAAGAAAGAACAAGAGGATACTTTGAAATAGAGCAGACCTTTATTACAGACAGAAGCTAAAATGTTAATATTGCTACATATTAATATTTCAGGACAGAAATAACATTCCACAAATTTTTTTTTTCACTTTTAGTCATGTGAAGATGATTAACAGTTTTACTGTTTTGTTAACTGAGACAAGTTCAAATACCTACCAGTGATAAAGGTTTAACTCATCAAGCTTGTGCAGCTTGTGTTGGTTATTGATGCATAGCAGAGTTCTTCCAAACTAGTTGTATTTATTGTTTGTCTTACGTAATCCTTCCAAACCACGCAAAGTGATTTCCTCAATCTGATCTTGAGAGCACCTGAAGAAGACAACCTAATCATACTCAAAACCTGGGAAGGAATGTATCCTTCTGTTTACAGAATCTGAACAACTTGAACACTCACAGGGCTGGCCAGAAATAGAATTGAAGACAAAAAATTTTAAAAATGCAATATAATACAGCATAGTAACATAGTTAATGACAATCATCATGTGCTTTCTAAGGAATTAATAATGTATTCAACAATTCTGATTTAATGCTATGCTGGGTTACAAGTTTGGATTGTGAAAATAGTTGTACTATAATTTTGGAACTGGATTTAGTACAGAGCTTTTATTCTAAATTTATGCTACACTAGGACTAGAACATGTATTCAACTGAGAAAATACAGACTGTTTAAGGTGAAAAATAAAGCCAGAAAATCATGCTACATAGTCAATATAATACAGTCATCCAAGTCAGACAAATTGTATTATTACATAACTGAAGCGTGATCACATAACTAAAAGGCAAAAATCCAGTTAATCCATTTCTTATGGCCATGTGTATTCTAGGAAGAAGTCACCTTGAATAGATTTTGTGCTCTGTTTGGCAAGAAAGCTGCAAATCCCAGGCAACAGAGTAACTGAAATGTGCTAATACAAACCTCATGTAAATCAGGGAGGTTCTGAGTGAGACCGATTTAATTCTGTATACAGAATTTTGTGAAAGGTAGAAATGTCTAATTGTGAAATATCTTATTCTGACTCTCAGATTTTTAAAGGATGATGAAAACTTTCAGATGATACAGGAAGAAATTAAAAAAATAAGCAAATTCTAGGGAAAATTGCTTGCAATGAAGTACTGCAAAAGAAGGGTATGATCAACTAACAAAGATGTTAGTTGATCAGACAGTAAATTTACATAAATTGTAATGTGTTAATATGTTAACATGTGAAAAATGTGTTAAACATAGTTACCCATAGCTGGAAAACAATGCCACAGAAATTCACACACATGCAAAAAAATTATATTGCACAATAAGGATTAAAAATGCTGTCAATATGTTACCAATTGCAACACTAATCTTTCTTGTTTTATCCTCTAAACACAATATGTTTTTAATACAACAGATTATGCTTTAAACAAAGGCAATTTCTTTCTCAATTCTTATTTTATATGCTATGAATCTTTTCTAAGTTTCATTAAAGTTTTCACACAATGCAAATTTCTAGCACTACTCCTCAGGAGTAAAGTTTCTATAGAAAGGATAATATAGAACACAGGCCACTATGTTTCTGCAAGCTGATACCTGTTCTTAGTTGCAGTCAGACACTAGTTTAAACAAGCCTAAGAAGCTAAAGAGCACTTTTAAAGAAAAAACAACACAGTGGCATTAAATAATCAGGAGTGAAATGTGCAAATAAAGAAAAGTCTGAGAAATCAGGATTAAATTTCCCCTTCATTAAAGACTGAAGGAAGAGATGCAGTGGGAAATTGTTAAAACTCTCTTGATTAGCTATAAAATAAAAAGTATAAAATTACACTAACTTTTATATGGCAGTCTTAAAATTAAAAACATTAATTTAAAAATACTGCTATATCTGTCTTGTTTGTTTTAAAAGAAAAATCCAAAATAATGAAAAAAGTCTGATATAGATTACAATATGTTAGTAAAGTCTCATCCTATTCTCAATATCAATAGATTTTTCAATTATAATTGCTTTAAATTTTTTTTAAGCAGATCATTTGACATTCACAATCTGTTTGAGATTAAAGTGTTGCACTAGCTTTAGTTTTTTCAGCTGACAGAGCTAAAGAGAAATAGGCAAAACAGGATGCATGAAATGTCATTTTCCCCTTATGACACCTAATATAGCTTTTGAAAGGCCTGTAGGTTAAGCAAATTCTAATGTATAGTGGGGGAGTCTTTGAGCATCATCATGGCTTCCCTGTCCTTATATCATTCTACTGCCTCCTCCAGTAGAAGAGCAGGAAGAAAAATAGTTCTCTGCAGATCAGAGTTCCAGTGAAAAGTTTGACAAACTGGTTAATTTTTGTGGACTGTCATGAAAAACTTGGATACAATAATAATATGATTAAATTTTTAAAAAGAATATCAAAACAGAATAAAAATTAAGGATTAAAGAGCTATGAAATCCTTCTTTTGGAATTTCTTTCAGAGCAGGTAGACAGCATCTTCAGGAGGTTTCATGAAAGTTTTCAAAAATTCTTTATTTTTAGCATCAGAAGGTCATTGGACAAACCTGAAAAATTATATAACAAAAGGCAGGTGTATTTCACATAAACAAATGTAGCAAGACCTTTCCTTGTTTTGAAATAAAGAACATAAGAATTTATGAGAATTAAGTTTAGCAAAATAAATTCCTGATTCTTTTTGCAGTGTATTAGTATTAAAAAATTCATAATGACTTACTATCATCCTATATTAAAAGATCTCTTTTTGCAGTGTATTAGTATTAAAAAATTCATAATGACTTACTATCATCCTATATTAAAAGATCTACTTTTGGTCACCAAGACAAGAGAGAAGATAAAAAAACCACCAATGAGGAAGAAAGTGAGAGTCTGGTTGAGGTCAAGTAATGGACAAAGAACTAGAAAAATACGTATATATCTGTCTATTCTTCACCTAAACAGAAAAAAATTTGCTTAAGCTGTAGTTCCTTTCAGGCACAGCTCTGTGGAAAGCTCTGTATCAACCTTCATCTCAAAATGCAGCTTTGGGTACTGTTTTGAATAGTTGACATATCGAATTTAGTTTGGATGGAAATGGAAAAGCATCTGTTTTGGTATGATGATATCAAGTGTGTTAAGCCAAAAAGTGTTGAAAAAAAGGACATATTTAAAATAACATCGAAAAAATAAAAGTTGTAAAAAAATACTCTACTTATGTATATGGTGAATAATTTATATACATGCGCTAATAAATATTATAAAACATAAGAATAATTTTACTATTGTTTTCTCTAAAAATGTCAATGGCACTGGTCATATTACCACAAATATAGCTTAGTCTCAGTCACTTTCTCTTCAACGTTTCATTTTTATTACATTTATTTGTCTATTCAGATTCTTAGTTTTTTTAATTTCAAGCAACCAATCAAAATCTCTCCTACAAGGTTTTGATAGAACAGCTCCTTGCAATCCTTGAAAGAAATTCAACAAGTAGAATAAAATAATAGTAAAAATCTATAAAATGTTCTTCTGTACCTTCTTAAATATGAGAATGAATTAGTTAGTTTATCAGCTATTTGAGAGAATCTGGGAGAACTTTATTTGTCCATTGTTGAAATGACTACAATGTGTTAAATTCACTTGAAAGGGGGCAAACAATAGGTCAAATCTCTTGGAGCTTTGATAAACCAATTAATTCTATAAAAAAGAAGAAAACAGCAACCTTCACTTCATTAGACACTACCAAGAGTGTCAGTCACTGGCAGATAATATAGAGAGTGAATAATAAGAGATGGATTTATTTTAATGAAGATATTTTTCCAGGTTAAAAAAAGTTAAATATGCTGCAAAAGTGCAGAGCTCTTTTATTATTCTTGAAATAAAGTGGATTAAAATTAAATTTAAAGACCTAAATGAAAAATAACTTTAATTTTATAAAATACCAGGGACCACTCAATACGTTTTCTAAGGATAGAGCATAAGACTTGGAAAAATAGAGCATTTGGAAACCAGCGCTGTCTGCCCTTCCAAACTACATTAATTTCCCTAGGTTCAGAGACTAATAAAACATGATTATCTCCATTCTAAATTTGTCAGAAGCTCTTTATTCTATTTCTCAGTTTCTATGAAGTCCATCCACACAAAGCAGATGACTGAGTTTTCCCCTTCCAAGAACAAGGGTGTGGGGGAGAGGATAAAACATCCAGCTAATGCATATTTGAACTGACTAATAAAACCCCTATTTAACTACTAAAACCTCTCTTTAGTTGTGTAATCTGGGAAAGAGGATTGCATGTGTAGTAATTCTCAGAATCCAGACATTTTATTTCACAACAACCGCTTTTTCTGACGAGATGGATGTGACGTGGAGCAAGCTGGTAGCAGTGGTCGGTCAGGGCACTCCTCCTGCTGTGGGGAGGTGCAGCTGCAGTCCTTTTGCTGACCAGCTTACCAAGGGCTCCCACAACCTGGGACCATACTTTAACCACCAATATACTTTGAATTGATACTGGTACCTACCAAAACCAGATGGATGTGGAGATACAGAGGAGGTTTTTGGTTTTCTACTACAACTTCTTTGCAATAACAACACAGCAGGGTGTGGAGACAAATGAGGGGACCTCCTCTGACATAGGATACATGTATGCCTGTAAATCTCACTTTTCCTTTCATAGTGTGACCATCACTGCCTCTTGATGTCTTGGTGGCACAGATTTATTCTATCAGCTGTCAGTTGGACCACTAAGTTTGAGCTTCCCCCAGGGATAACTTCCAAGGAACATGGATAGTTTACCTTAAAGAGAATGAAATTAAACTGAGTGAAATGATCACAGTGTTGCTGAGTAGAAATGATGATGTATAAGAGCTATAGCCAGAATATTCTAATTTTCGGTCGGACTTGGAAGAAGAATGGGCTACAAAATAATTTTCTAGTTATTAATCTTATTTTATTAATTAGGTTTCTTTTATTCTTCAGATAGACTATCTGGCTGCAGGGGACATTCCCCAGAACTGGGTCTAAGAATAGTCTCAACTTAGCAGGTATGAACTCATAACGGTATCCCAGGAAATAAGAATGGTTATTTAGGATTTACACAGTGAGCAATGTGTGATTTACTGAGTCCCATTCATGTCATCATATTCATGGACACAAATGCAACTGCAAAAGAGCCAAAAAGGTAGAGCTGATTTACCAAAAATATGGGTATAGACCTAATATCAACACCCAATTCAGATGGACAAGAGGAAGTTCTTTATTTTAACGGCCTGGCTGCTGCGTGGAATAATTTCCAAAGCTGCAGAGCAAAATCACAAAGCATTACAAGGTATATATATTCACAAAGATTCAATACAAATGCATATTCATAACATTAACACCTCCCACTCCCCGCTTCGTATGATAATTAACTGAATATCCATTAAACATGCGTGATTAGCTTTGTAAAATGAGTTGGGGTCGTATTGGGGAGAGGGGGAATCGACAGAAGAGGAAGGAATACTTGTCTTCCTCGCTGTGACCTCTTCACTCTGTGACCAAACACAGTGAGTTTGACCTGAAATTCTTTTTCAATTCCTCCCTCTATTCTTTTAAATGAATTTATAATTGAAAGATTTGTACCTGTCTGTTCTCCTTTAGATCTTGTTAGGCCTAAGCATAGCTGAGCAAACACGTTAACAAGCAATCAATCCTTTAATTTCAAAACTCCATAGCTCTCTAGTTATTCATTAATGGCTTTAATTAGTTGTAGCTGGGCTTACTTATTCATTTTTACTAGTTTCTAGCAAAATGAAGTCTCTAACTAAAACTCTGTGTTTCAGAGCTAGAGCAGCAGCAGCATGGCTCAGGAGATTTACTGTTGCAGTCCTTATAAATTTTTGTTTTTAAGCATTTGATGCTTCTATTGGAAGAATCGTGAAATGAGACAACTAATTTAGGAGAGAAAAAAGAAAATTATCTCACTTTTCAGCATAAAACTTAAAGATTTTTCACCCCTACAGTAACACATCAGAAAAAACAAACACAGCAGCTTCACAATGTCTACCGAAAATGCAGAGAATGAAGCAATTGTAAGGAGTCATGTGACTTATGTCAGAATAATTAATCTTGATGTCCAGTTCATTCCAGTTTCACAAAATGTGGATCAGCTTTGTACCACAGAAGTTATTCTTGTTCTTCAGTTCTAAAAGATGATTTATTTACTTCATTCATAATGCTGTATACGGTGAAATGGAGACTGGAGGCTTTCACTTCATATGAAGCTGATCACTTTTCCTTAGCCATGTTTTAAGCACACCCTTGCACCAAACTTGAGTCGCACACTCTTCCACTGAAATTGTTTCAACTGTCTCTGGGCTCTGTTATCCTTGATAATCCCTAGAAACACATGCACATAGACCTCAGCTGGCTTGTATGCTCAGGAGAGAGCAGAACAACCAGAGCAATCCACAAAGTCTCTTATTCTTCAATAATAATAAGGTTTCACAACTGTTTCTCATTTATACATCTAAATAAAGCAGATTTTTCAAATAAGTTCTTGTGCAAAAGTTTCTTTTCTTAGTATGGGATTTTTAGGATGGTGGAGGTAAAGATGAGGAAGAAAAAATGAAGGAAGGTTTTTGAAATATGAGACAACTTAGAATATTCACATACCATATGTTCTACTGGAGGATGAATTCGAGGCTTAAATAGTTGCTTGTAAGGAAAGGTAATTCCCATAGTTAGTAGATGGCATTTTACAGGAGAGAGATATAGGTGCCTTTACACATACATTTGTGAATGCCTCTGCATACTTTGAAGAGGAGAGCACAAAGGAACAGCTCCACAGTTTCCACTTTGACAAAAATTTCTACTTACTAGTCTTTTCTTGAAAAAATATTGTGGAAATAGTTACATTTGCATGAAAAACCTGAGTTATAATGGAGGACACATCCAACAGAAAACTTCATAAGACTGCATTAACACAACTTCTCACAGAAACATTACAGTGTATTATGTACATAAAAGTTTTGATACTATAAAGCTGTTGAGATGATAAGGTTCATATGCTGGGACAAGCATCTTTTCAGGGGTGATGCACAAGATTAATTTTAAATGCAAATTGCTGTATATATAAATATAAAATCTATTTTTTATTTCACAGATGGAATTACATGGCTAATGCTTATAATACAAGAAAATAATACCAGAAAATAAACAGTGTTTCATTCTACATCAAACAATCACTGAAAGCGTCACAGAAAAGCTTTTATCAAAATTCTGTCTCAGTATGTGTATAACCTATGAATGAATTTTTAACTTCACATTAGTCCAATCCATGATCCAAACTATTCTGTGGATGGTGATTTTATAAGAAATGAAATTCCATGGAAAATTTTCACAGAAATCAAGTTTCTCATAAATACAAGAACATCAGAATAAAGGAACATATCCTAATAATGCTAATTTCACAATTAAAATATAGCAAAAGAATGGATTAAAACACAAAAAGAGGTTGGTTTTACATGAGTTTATTCAAAAAAAGTCAGGGATTTTGTGTTATCTAGGTGTTAAGCCAGTCTCTTCTTCTGCATGGCCATCACTTGTCTTTCACTTAGACAAGCCTTTTTCAGGAGGAAGATGGTGGTAGATTTTCTGTTCAAGAACCTATTCCCAACACTACTGTTTAATGTGCTGACAAGGCTTTACATTACACAGTGACATCAAACAAACTGTCAAAGCTGTGTTTTCTCTAAAGAAAGATTTCCACCTAATAAAAGTCCTACACTCTTGGAGAAAACTGATTGGACAACACTCACAGTAAAAACAGAAAGTAAACCACTTTCAATTTCATTCATCAAGGACAAAACCAGACAATTTTGTTGCATCACCTCAATGTAGCCAGAGAAGATAAATCCTTTGCACTCATGTCACTCACGGTTTCCTAAGAACAAAAACAGTGAAGGAACTAAGTACCTTGATTTGAAGCAGGAGAGGCCACCATTTTAGTCCTTTCATATGAAGAGGAATTGTGAGCTCTGTTCTACAGAGGTAGTTCTTTTAATTTCAAGCACTACACAGTGTTTTCTCATGTGCAAAGTTGTTTCCATTTGAGGATTTAATCTGTTTGCACAAGAAAACTCCCCACATGAATAGTGTCCCTTGAATCTAATAATTTTCCCTGCTCTTCCCTGAAGCGTTAATCTTGCTGGTGTGTTCTTTCATTGTTTGGTGATCGCATTTATATTACGTGATGCGGTGTACAAGTGTGCAATATTGGAGTGGCTTTATTACAGCCACAAATAGCCACTGGAACTCACTGATCATTTCTCAGTTCTTTCTAGTTCAAATTACTCTACATAAAACTGAAATATGCTTATGAACATTTCAATAGAAGATGGTTAACTTTTGTGTGTTGAGTAAATGGTGGAAGACCCCTTAAAAAGCTGAAATATATAAAATGTATGTTTTAGAATCCCAAAGGAAGGTGTTGTGATGTGATAACATAATACTTCAACCACTTGTTGGGAAGTAAAAAACCTAAACTTTGAATCTAGATTTTGTTATTGTATCACAGATAGTTTTATATACCCTTCATGGGTTCAAACTTGAGTTAGAATTTTGAACTGTTGCATTAATTTCTTTTTAGCTGATAATACAAGCCATATACTATGCCCAGTAGATGGTCCTTTTTCATACAAAGGGAATAATCATAAATATATACAGGAAACAATGTGCCATGCAAGCTGCATTTGCAAGAATACTTCCTTTATTGCTCCTGTGTTGATCATTACCAAGAAGAATGGATCAATTAAATTGTTCTTACCAGTTGACCTGCAACCATTCAAATACCATAGGAGAATAGGTATCTTTGAAAAGTAATGTATTATTTAATAATTTCTGTTTCACGTTATTCCTGTGTAACATTTTAATTAATCTACCAAAAAAGTTGGAAGAACATATATAAAATTAAAAAGCTCTTCAGGCTGTGTGAAGATATTGGTGCTTCAACATCTTACAGAGCAATGCTTCTAGGTTCAGACAGTTTGCATTAAGCATTTCTCAAAATGCCTGGAAGTTTTAAATTTTGAAAGACAAATCTATGAAGACATCCAAGGAATGCATTACTTACACGTTTAGGCCAATTTTCCTCAAGACAGATGGTCACACTCCAGGCCTTTCTTTTCTATCCTGACTTTTCCACTGTATCATCATTCTATAAGAATGAATAAATTATTATCCTATTCATTAGCTGATGCAGACCTAGAAATAAATTTATAAAGACATGTCACCTTTATAAGAGACTAAACAGAAAAGCAAGGTACAATATGAACACCTTTATATGGAGACTAAATGATCAGAATTTTATTAAATCAGTTTTCTTCTGTAATTACTCAATCCCTCATTTCTTTCTGAATAAAAATAAAGCACAACTATTTCTCTCATATGAAGGAAAATTCCTTTGTGAGCTGCTGTGACATTAGATTGACAAAGCCCAAGTGGGCTCATAACAGTAACATTGTTAGAGGAAGAAAATTTTATTTTATTAATATGTTACAAAAACAAAATATAAAAAGTCTACTTATGAAACACTGACTATGTATGGTATATCAACACTTGTAACAGTTTGCTGAGTAATCTACAGAAAACAGAATGAGTCTGACGGTTTAATGGTAGAGCTACTTGAGCTATACATTTTTTGGGAAAGATCTGCATTGATCATTATTCTCTTCACATCTGATGCTGTTCTAAGCAGTGAGACCTGATGACCCAGCAAGCTGCCTCGTTCAGATGCCTGGAAAATTAGCCATTGCTTCAGAACTTGCCCTTTAAATTTAGAGTGAGTAGACTTTATCCTACCACTAAGCCCATTGATTTAAAATGATGGTTTTATGGTACTGGAGAATATGAAAGAGGCAAAAGAGCTCTGTAATATTTGAGATCTAACTCTCAGGTTAGTCAGGATGTGAGATATTTAGAAGTCAGCTTTGGTTCCCAACAGAAATTCCCAAGAGACTTGCTAAACTGCTGATGATTTGGGGCATTTTTTCTCTCTTTCTGGTATCTTTGCATTGGAATTCTGTCAGCAAAGTGTATCCTCCAACGCAGCTCATCCACAGCAGTTATAACTCAGCCAGGTTGACAAAGTGAGTAACAGTCCCTCATAGCATCATTTGTCACCCTTAAAACTCCCTTTCCCCTTTTGACTCAGCTATCATTCCAACATAGAGGATTACAACGTCCTGCTAGAAAAAGAGATGTAAAACATAATGAACTTCTCCATCCAGCTCAAAAAAGGAGTAAAATGAATCTTTTTACTAATGGCAGCAGGGAGAATTCTCTTCTCTATTTTGTTAGGCTACACTAACCTGCTCTGACTCAGCTCCCACTGGCTCTGATCAACTCTGGATTGGCTTTCGTGTAACAGAGAACAGAATTTGACCTGGAGACATTGACATGCCAGACATCAGGAATGATTGAAAATCTGCAACTGAGACTCAGGTATTAGAAAATATGTATTAAATTCCTGAATGCCTGATCCTTATACTTAGTCCCAGCATTAACCATGGTGATTGCTGCAGAAAAATGTCCACAGAGATCAAATACAATAAAGCCCATGTGTCAGAAAGCAATGACTGATGTAAATCTTCTCAAGATGATTTTTGCAGTTCCCCACAATTAAAGGAATTATTTATATATATATATGCTTATAATATAGCGTATTCTGTCTACAGATAGTACACAACTGATTTTAAGGTCATCCATGTAAACCAAATGTATTGGGTTTGTGCAGTAAGTTTTTGGTAGCAGAGGGGTTACAGATTCTGTGAGAAGCTGTCAAAAGCTTCCCCTATGATTGATACAGTAGATGGCAGATGGGCTGGCCAAAACTAAACCCATCCATGATAATGGTAGTGCCTCTGGAATAACATCTTTCAGAAGGGGAAAAAACCCTGAGCAACTGTAGCCAAAGAGGCGAGAATATCTGAGAGAAACAGCTGTGCAGACACCAAAGTCAGTGAAGAAGCAGAGAAGTACTAGAACTGAGATTTCCCTGTAGCTCATGGTGAAGAGCATGGTGAGGGAACTGTGCCCCTGCAGCCCATGGTGGTCCATGGTGGAGCAGAGATCCACCTGCAGCCTACACTGCAGACCCTGCGCTGGAGCAGGGGGATGCCCAAAGGAGGCTGTGATTTCATGAGAAGCCCAAACTGGAGAAGCTCCTGGCAGGACCTGCAGCACCAAGGAGAGAGGATCCCACACTGGAACAGGACTGCTGGCTGGATTTGTGACCCTGCAGGAGAGCCACGCTGGAGCAGCCTGTTCCAGAAGAACTGCACCCCATGGAAGGGACCCACACTGGAGTTTGTGGAGAACCAAAGCCTGTGAGAAGGACTCACGTTGGAGCAGGGGAAGAGCGTGAGGAGTGGCAGAGACAATGTGTGATGAGGTGATCACAGTCCCCAATCCCTGTCTCACTTCGCAGCTGTAGGGAGAAGGTGGAGAATTGGGAATAAAGTTAGACTTGGAAAGAGGGAGGGGTGGGGGGATGGTGTTTTAAAATTTAGTTTTGTTTCTCATTATCCTACTCTGATTTAATTAGTAATAAATTCCGTTAATTTCCCTAAGTGTGTTTTGCCCATGATGGTAATCTGTGAGTGACCTCTCCCTGTTCTTATCTCAACATATGAGCCTTTCATTGTATTTTTTCTCCCCTGTGCAAATGAGGAGGAGAGTGACAAAGAGGCTTTGGTGAGCACCTGGCACCCAGCCAGGATCAACCCACTACACCAAATATGATATTATACATCTCAGTGTCACATAGCCTGCAGGATGCTTCCCATATCCTCACCTAGCATACATTATCAGATAAAGGGTTTTGGTACTGTTTAATCTCCAACACAATTATTTACCAATGTCTTCTGTCAATCCAAGCAATTCATATTCATTTCAGATTTCTCTATACAAAGAAGCAGTGTCTGCCTGTCTAAAGGTTTTAATCTTCTGTGCAATAAAATGATATTATATTTCACTCTTATTGAAAAGTTGTGCTATCTAGGGGATTATAGAAGTACTGCAAGTGGCACCAATCATCAAATAAACTCCAAGGGAGAAGAGCAGGATTTGTCCTTTTTCTCCCTGTATGAAATATGAGACAAAAAAAGAATCTTATCATTCCTTCCCTCCCCCAACTTTGTCTTTCACAAGCACTAATCCTCTCTTGGGTTTTCTCCAAAGGTTTTATGGACCACTGTATGAAACATGCTGTCATACTGATCATTGCAAGATGACACTTTAAAAATATAAATCCAGTGAGAGTGTGATAACCTTCATTGTCAAATGGAAGGCAAAAAGGCAGCAAATGCACTCAAGTGAGTTTTTAAAGCTAAGTACGAAGGTGACAGAAAGACTGAAGAGCTAGTCAGCCTGGTTATGTCTGGAGGCTGGAAGGAGTAGAAGAAATCTAACATGATTATTTTCAGAATTTAAAATATTGCAGATGATGATACTGTGTCTAAAGGAAATCTTCAGTGAAGAACACCCTGTATTTAATAAGCAATGAACAAAGAAGAATAACTCCAACCAGTATAAAATATTACTTGCCATTAGCAGTCTCAAACAGCTGTCTGACTTAGAGGTCAAAACATCAGACTCTCCAGAATTATTTTTAATATGGAAAGTAACACAAAATTATTTCAGGGGTGGGAAGAAGCCCAGAAGGCAAAGCAAACAAATGGATCATACTCTGTCTTAGAGTGTGTTGGCCTGGAGCAAAAGTCACATAGTGCAAAAGAAAGAGAATCAGCCTATGATGTATGAACATCATAACAGTGTTTATGGGAACTGGAAAAATGCTAAAATAAAAGTAATGAAAAATATACACCAGTCTTTGCGAAACTAATCAGTTTACTTAATTTTCATTGGAGTTTTCTTTGTTCCCCTTCTTCTCTTTCCTAATTTAGACCCTCTAGCCCAGTAATATGTAATATTTAATGGGATCTGCGTTAATGCTAATTGTTTTCAAAGCAATTGTGATCTTTAAACTGATTTGATTTCTATTGCCTGCTTTATTAGTTTGAGTTAATTCTCCTTTTGGGTGTTTCTTTTAAACTATATAATTCTTAGCTAAATGAAGTCTTTTGAAGTCGAAAATCTAGTGCCAAGAAAATGAGGGAGCTAAGTTTTATTTAGTAGTTGAAGGTGATTTTTGTCCCAGATCTAGTCACAATGGTGGAGGTATAAAGGAGTAGTTATTCTGCAGTATGGCATATCAGTTTTAAACTCCATGGGAAAAAAATGTGCTCTTCAGAAAAGGGGAAGAGCCACCCCACATCACAGTCCCAGATAAACCCCAGGTTTTCCATACATTTGTTTAGTGTCATTCTTTTCTCCAGTTTTCAATTTTTTTTTTGGTCTTTTGTGGCCATATTGGGCTACTGCTCTGTAATGCATTTGTAAAGACAAACATCAGGGTGTGTATATTCCAATAACAGGTACATATTCTGCACTTTTTTCCTGAACAGATAATTAACTCTGACAAGAGCCTGTCAAAGTAACGGATGATGCTACTCAAAATTCTTCCAGTGCCTTGGCCTGAATGAAACCAATGAAACTTGTTAGTTCAGACTACAGAATACATGAAGAAAAACCATGAGATAGGCAGAAATCTTCTGCTCTTCCCTGAAACGTCTCCCCATGCAGTCAATGGATTTATCATGCATCAGTCACTTTGTATCACCAGATGAACATCAGACCCCAGATACATTAAAAAGGATAACCTCTGAGAATGGGAGTGGTTTTTGACAATGCCAACTATTTAGCTAAATTAAAAACTTCAAACATAATGTATTATTATTATTATTATTATTATTATTATTAATAATAATAATAATAATAATATAGCTGACTTTCTTGTAGTCTTTTTTGACTTTAAAATTTAAGCAAGGATGCAATTGTAGAAAACTTCAGACTAAAAAAAGAAAAAACCTCGCACTTGATTCAAGTTTGCTATCTGTGATCAAAAGTACATTTGGAAAACAAATTCCAGGGGATTAGACATCTGAACTGAACTGGTTTTATAAAAACTGCACTTAAGGGAGGGGGAGGGGGGCTGTCTGTTGTTCTGGTTTGTTTATCAACATTGTAAATGCATGCAGAAAACACCAGCTTTGCTCTCTTTTTCTGCTTTCCCAGAAGCTTTTCTAATTTTGTTCAAAGGGTGGAAAAGGGAGAAAAAGGAACATTTTAAGACACTCTTAAAAGCAAAAGTAGAATTTAAATAACCATTCCCCAAATTATTTTCTTGTATTTGAAATAGAACTAAGTTCCAGTTACAATGGAAATTATATCTTAAAAAATAACCATTCAGGATTTTACAGTGTAACAGCTTTAACTAAAATTTACATGGATCAAGCTTTTCTTCCACCTCCATAAACCAAATTAGCTGTGTCCCACTTTAAGACAAGCACTTGAAATTAAGCTGAATTCTCTGTTTCCCAGTTTCTCTGTTCTTTATGAGGCTCAACAAGAAACAACAGAGGAGATGATATCTCATAATTTGTAAAGCTGCAGGAGTAGATAGCTTTCTGTAGCATCACTGATTTAGTATTACATTTACAAATTAGTGTTTCTGCTCCCTGGTAATACATCGCCATCCAATTCAGGTCTGCTCATCAAGACTGTCAGACATCAAGCAAGTAATGCACAAAAACACGGCTTTTTCAGTTTAGAAAGTACATCAACATCAGCCATCCATCCATAAATAAAATAAAAATGAAAGATTAACACTCTTCCCCTCACAATGCAGGAGATTCCAAATGCCTCACACCAATATTGGGACTTAGTACATTTGGATGTACTAGTGAAAACGTATGAAAGTCTGTCTACTTTTCCTTAGTCCTTTAAAAGAGAACAAACGGAAAACTGCCTGCTCAGGCATCCCCTGTTTGTTTCTATTCTTCCAAAAATATTTTTTGTTGTATAAAACTCCAGCACTCTTTCATTTTCCTTTCCATAAAGATGTCCTGCAAGAACTGTGTTCCTCATACAAACTAACCACCAGAAGGATGCCTGCAAGCAGCGTGGTGGATCTTGTCCATGCACTGAATACACAACAGACAGCTGGGATTCAAAGGATTTAAAAAGAAACCTAATTAATTTCACGTTTCTATCTCTAGCAGATTTTTTTTTTTTTCACAGATTTGATAATTATTAAGGTAAAAGGTTCACTAAAGTGCTATAAAAAAAACAAGCATTATTTTAAAATTCTAAACCTGAAGCAGACCTCCAACATACCTATAGTCTTGTAACTTTGCAGCAGTACTGGAGTCGTGGTATTGGACTTGAAACTAAGCTGGTTTTCTGCTTCTCAGTCTTTATTTTGTGATTGGTCTTTCTGCCTGATCACTTTTGAAACTTATTGACATTTTGATAAATACAATAAACAGGAAGACCATGTATTCAATATTGTTCTAATATTAATAATGTCTTTTTGTACATCAGAGGTTTGTGACTCAACAAAACCCGCATATAATTTATTATTAGAATCCAGATGTCTGACATGATGGACACTTCTGTTAATTGCACTGCCTCTGAGACAGTGTCTCTGAAAGTGAAAGCAATTGGTAACCTGACCTGTGCTATGTATGCACACACAGTCCACTATTACTATGCATTATAAATAGCAGCTGGTATATTGTGGCAAATATACAAATTATTAGAGTTTATACCAAACTCTAATAATTAGTTCCTTAAAGGAATTACTAGAAATTTGTGAACTGAAGATCAACAATCCAAAGCTGCATACTTTATTGATGAGGGCATTATACTGGATATAACAGACTAGGTGCTTTTATGTCTGAAGAATTAATGACTGTCAAATTCATAAAACCAAAATTATTGTTGATGGAACAATCTTTAGCCTGTTGTTTCTTTAATTTCAATAGTTTTGCAACCTATAAACCTCTACTGTATTGCTTTGATAAACCACATTACCAGTTTGGTTTGATAACATGTTTTTATTATCTAATCATATTTCTTCTACATATATTCATATTCCTTCTACATATTCATCAAATACATTAATAAACATTAATTCCCCCACCTCTTTTCTAATGGATATTGGCAACTAGCTTTCCATTTAGAAGTCAAGGGATATAAGCATACTCAGGTCTTATGGTGAACTATATAAAAGGATGCAATTAACTCTTGTTATGCAGATTACATGAGAGTCATTTTATAGTTCTGTATTTAAAAAAATGCTTTCATAAATACTTGGAGACGGTTTCTGAAGTTAAGTAGTTGCCATTAAAATGATTGATATTGATAGGTACTTTTCAAGAAATGGAAATTTACAGGTTCATATTTACTAGTTTAGGTTTTATAGGAGAAACACATTTAAAAAAATCACTTAATGGTATATAGAACTGTCTATTTCTATTGTCATTCTGGTTCACTTATGCAGAATGTGTTAGTGTTTACAGACCAGACAGTCCATTTTCAACACTTTTAATCTTTCACAGATTTGACCATGAATCGATCCTGGCTGAGAGATCATGTGCGAAAGAATTAACCTAGTTGAGCATGTGAGGTCAGAAACAGAACAGAATAAAGAACAGTCAAGGCTGGAGAGACAAAACAGATGTTCTTAAAGATTTTCTCTCCTCTTTTTATAGAATCTTGAACTCTGACTGAAAAAACCCAACAGCAAACAAAAAGGAAGAAAGCTGTTGGGTCATCAGTACTTGTTGGGAAACTTAAATTAGAAATTAAGAAAAAGAAAATGTCAGTCCAAAGACATTTAATTTGGCCTCTCAGATATAAGGAGAGTGACAAATGCCTGGAAGGATTTACTGAACATATTCCACAGAAAACCAAGGGAATTTGAAAATCTTCCATGAGATTATGAAAAGTAGATTTTTGGGTAAGAGACAAACTGATGTGTAGATGAAATCTGGGAAGCCATTTTAAAGAAGTGATTATCATTAATGTAAGCAAAATAGATATTAAGTACCTTCCACTTGTTTCAGAATTTATTGCTGAAAATCTCTGTTCAGGAGATAAAAGGAAAAACAGAATTTTTAGAAAAAATATTTATTGAGTAATTGTGGAATTTGACATTAAATAACAATTGCATTGGTTATTCTGGTAATGAAATTATTCTCTTTAATGACAGTTTCTGGATTCACCTTCAGCCATTTTCCACAACTGACAAGTCAGTATTTTGAACATTGTAATGATTATCATTACAGAAATCAGAAGAGTTGTCCTTTTAAAAAAATTTCCTTTCTTACCTATGAGAAATCAAAGTATAGGTGGAGTAAGATCCTCAAAAACATTCAGACAATTTCTAACATTTTCAATTATAATTCCTACCAACCCGTCCTTGAATGCAGAGAATAAGTTTGCAAGCAGTATGGAACTAAATATTTGGGGCTTTGTAGACATATAAACAACTGGATGCTCTCCCATTATACACAGGACATATTCACATCTTGATTTTCCCATCTACATAATATGTGTATAAAGGAGTCTAAAGGAGTCTAAAGGAAAATTAGTGCAGTGAATTAGTATTGGTTCTGTTCCTTCACAGAATATGAGTTATAGTCTCAAGTCTGTTCTCAGTTTCAAAGTTTACCAATTATATTTTTATATATTCCTGCATACCGGTTCCAATTCATGCTAATTCATGACTAATTCATGCAGAAACATCTACGGCCAGGACTATGAAATAACTGCCAGATGGAAACACCCTCTCTAAGGTTTCCACTCCTTTTCCTGTTGTGGAAAGTTCTGCATGCGGTAACAGACTCTTGACATCCCCTTGCAGTCACCATGGCTTCAGCAGGAAGCCTTTGCCTCAATGCTGCCATCCAGAGAGCCATATAAGCTGCTCCTCTCTCCTATTCTCATGTAGCCAACCTTCTGTGAGGAATCAACTTATGTTTATTTTAAAGAGACAGGGTGTTAACATCCACATTTTATACATTATAACATGTTTAGTTGAGCTCTTTTAAAATCTGATGATCCCCCCATTGCAAAAGTTCTGGTAAGAAAGCATTTCTCTTTCAAACCCTTTGTAAAACAACATTTTACTGCTAATTCCTATCCATTTTCATTCACTGTGTGACATGAAGAATTCTATTGTATTCCTTAGAGACCATGCTTTATTGGACAAGAGAGTTATAGAAAACAGGTGAGTATCTCATGGGAAAATACATATAACAATAACAGAGGAGTTTTTTTCCTCCAACACTAAAATGTTATATTCTCCAATAATACCGAGACTAGACATGTATTAAGAAAAGAGGAACAATGCAACTAGAGTCACTAAGGTTTAAGATTTTTGTTAAGGTGGCTAGACTAGAAGGCAGAAAAGGCAGTATCAGTTAAGGGAATGGTAAAACTATTAGCCTGGAAGTAAGGAATTCAAACTGAGAATGTGTCAAATTGAACCACAATATTGCTCTATTGATGGACTCAGAAGTTTTTCTGGATTAATCTTTGAGCTTCATGTGTGGTTGGAGGAATCAGGACCGTAATTAATACAAAATAGTTGGCTTGTGCTTTTTTTATACAAACTCCATATTTCAGGACAGATCATCTAGAGAACTGGTGAAAGAAATGTTTAAAACAGGCTTCAGCTTCCCCAGCTCTGCTACTGAAACACTTTATAAAATTTTGAAGTCACTAAGTCCATCATCCATCTCTGTTTATCCATCTAACAATGAGTGTATTAAAATATTCCCATCTTTTCTTTTCCTCCTGAAGAAGAATGAGGTGAAGAAGAAACACCATATACCTGAAAGGTGTTGCAGCTTTTCAGTATAGTGAACTTTCCTGACCAATAGCTTTTCACATGAAAAAGAGTTGCAGCTTCCAAAAATGTTGCTGGGTGAACCTCTGAAAAAAGTATAGGTGATGTATTGCTGATTTATTTTTCTTCTGCTGCAGGGTGTCAGTGCTTTATGGCAGCAATACCAAGATTTCCTTAAGTTTCACAAGACCCTAAACAATAATCAGCTTCTCTCATTTGTGTCACCAGTGAAAATATTGACAATCATAGACTATTTGTTCAAGATGTCCTGTTACATCAACTGGATTTTATTGCTTGTTTGCCAAGAACAAACAGTACAGAGGCCTGAATGCTTGATGCATGAACAGTCTTTGGAGTTTAGCATAGATATGCACAAAAGATCAAAGCTTCTGCTTTGCTAAAAGTGAATGCCTGTGCCAGTGGCTCATTTGTTTCATGATAAAGTCATTCTGGAAAAATCCTGTACTCTGACAAATTTCAATTAGGTTAATTACATTCTGCTTCCCTAAATTTCCCCTGCAGCTTCAGATGGAGACAGCATTCTTAATTTCCTTTCCTAGCGTGTTGTAGAGAGTGGCTGTGTTTTGGTAAATAGCTGCTGCATTCCACCCAACATGTGGCTGATCTAATCCCTTTTTCTGCAATACTTTCACAGTGTGAATTTTGCCTTATTACACTGGAAAACCTTCTGTTTCAGCAAGAGTAAGGGACAGATTCCCTTGGTGCTTTACTTTTTGTGTGTCATGTAAAATAACTTAAGTTAAAGTAGGAATCCTGCCCTGAACCCTTTTTCCTATATTAACTGAGTGTAAGAGAACAACTTTCTATGTGAGTGTGTGTGGTGACAATGAAGGAACAACACAAGTTCTGTCAAAAATTTTGACATGCATTTTCTTCAATTTTGTCTTTTATTGACATGCATTTTATCTGTCTTTTGCTCCTAAAATGGAATTAATCTTGATTGTGATTACAAAAAGTGCAGTCATATATCTCTCCTTAGTTCTTCAGCTCTCAGTCATATAATTCGACATAGGCCTAACATTTCTCTGTTTCCAGTTTTTTCTCCTATATCAGTGTCTGGCAAGAACTTGATCTTAACTCAGAGTATATATTTATCAGCTCGCTAAAAAGAGCTGCTAAACCCTTTTTAACTCTTCTGCCTTAGCTTTGTCCTCTGTGTGTTGTGGTAACACCTACTCTATGCAAGGACTCTTCCTTCTCTACCAACACATTTAGTGGGTGGTATAAGATCACTGGGACCAAGGCTTAGGATATTTGGAAATAAAGTAGGATTGCACATTATTATTCACAGCAAAATTTGATATGTTTTCTAACAATGTTAATTCAGGGGAGCAAAGAGCAGCTCCTGATCTTGATCCTGACTGCTGAAGTGAAAAAGTTCCCTTGAGCATTATGTTTCAAGGATTTTAAGGTCTTTAAGGTATTAAAAAGTCAAAAAAATCAGACCTTCTCCTCAATCCACTCCATCCAGAATTTAGAGCATTACATATTCTACTGGATTCTTTTAATCTGCAAATAACTATTTCAATAATAATCATACTAAAAATACAAATAAACTTTGGTTTTTTTTTTTTAATTAGAAAATATAATATAAAACACAGTCTGAGATGTTTCATAATACATGGTAGATAAGTAAGAAAGTTGGGGCTTTTTGATAGCTGAAATTTCCAAGTTATTTTAGTAACTACTCAGAATATCAGTATGTCAACTTGTACATGGCCAAAGAGAGTAATATGATTAGACGATTTCTGCAATGTAATGACTATTGCATCTTGCCAAACTTCCAAAAAGAACATTGAAAATATTTTGAGAGGTTCAAATGCAGTAGTTCAGATACCAGGTCAGATATTTTTTCTTTGGATTTAAAATGCTGGGGCACAGTTACACACCTATATGGACAAAGATTAATGTCTCAATTATTTTTCCTTTTTTTTTTTTTTTCAGTTAAAACACAGATAGTCAAACATTTGTGTTTTCTTTGCATTACAGACCACAAACACAACTAACAATTTCCTTAGTACCATACACTGTTAACTATTAATACAACTAAATTTGTGAATAGTCACACTTGGATTTGCATTTCAAGACCACTGAGAGTGAGAAAAGGGTCAGGCACACACACTACAAATTTGAAGCTTACAGTAAATGGAAACATTTCTGACCACCTAGGTCCATGTATTCCAGGCACAAAACAAGCAAACTTTGCAAGCATCTACTTTATCTGAATCTTATGAGGAACTAGTATTTACATGTTATCTATTAAAGGAAAACATTTGCTATGAATGGGGAGAGTGTACTTATTGCAACCAGTGTGTCATATTTTGTTTGGAACTTGAAATTTATCTCCAAGCTCAATAACTGAGCATGGGTCACAGATGTTACAGAGCACCGGAGACAATTAGCTGTCCTAGCATGAGTTCTGAATGGAAATTAAACCTACAGCACACTGGCTGCTGTTTATCCCGTTAATGTGCAAACTGCTCTACTTTATCTTGACTTCTTAATCTCATTCTACAAGATAATCTACTTAACCAGCAGTATTTGACTTTTTAGCTAGAAACTCATGAAGATTATAAGAAAACTATGCATGGAAAGAGAAAAATAGCTTTTTTAAAAGAGAGAAAATGTTATAAAATAAGTATTAAAAATTCTCATTCCATTTCCTTCTGCAGGACAGTTGACAGCAGAATTTGCTTTTCAGGCAAAGGTCATCACATATAGCATCTTTTGATATAGCTATAGCATCCTTATAGCTATTTTGATGAAACATAAAGATTATTTGTACAGTAGAAGAAAACAGGAATATAGGATTCTCTTAATTTCACATGGAAATGATGAAACATTTCTTGCAAAATTCTACAGATGATATATATTATTTTTGTTTTTAACACGTCAAAGAACGTCCTAAGAATAGTCTGCATTTCATATATCTCCATTAACTCTCTGCTGTAATTATTGACTAAATAAAAAAGGAAAAACAAAGAAAAAAAAAAGAAAAAGGAAAGAATTTTCAAGTACTTTCACCTCAAATCTTGATTAGTACAACAGGAAAAGGGCACTGTCAGGCAACCAGATATGTTCAAGAGTAAATGTGTGCTATAAAATAGTAACAGTAGGTAGACAAGTCTGTAGATACATGAGTAAGTCTCACATGGGCACAGATGAAAGTCAAAAAACTGAGAGATGGAAATCAACTGAGAAGACTACGTAAAAGAGTACATGTAGAAAAATAAGGGGGAAAAACGTGTTCAGCTCTCCTTTCCCATTTTTTTTTATACATTATACTTATCATGCCATATTTTTATATTGATTTTTGCTGCTCTGCTATAAAAACATGTTCATCCAGTGTCCTGGGAATTCTCAATATAATTAAATATATACTAAATAACATTTCTGTCAACCATCCCTGTGTTCAAACTCACTCCTTATCAGTCTAAATACAACAAACAGGTTCATTAATCTCCTGAAAAATTCCCCTGGAGGATCCTAAATTATGGGCTATGTGGGGTTGGATGACATGTGCCCCTTTATGTTCATAGAATCCTAGAATCCTAGAATATCCTGAGCTGAAAGGGACCCACAAGGATCCTCAAAGTCCAGCATCTCAAGAGAAGGAGTAAAATGTGTTCTGAGGGAAATGTAGAGTGGGTAGAATGTGCTACTGAGGACTGACTGGATTAGATTATTGCACACTGCCAAATAAAACCTTGACACAACCGATAATCTTTTAGTCAGTGGTCCACTGAAACCTGAAACTGAGAGACAACTTGGATGCCTATCATAGTCTAAATTGTTTCTACATAATTTTTTCAGTGAAATAAGTAGGCACCAATTTAAGATGAAATAAGGAGCACTGAAAGAACCACTCCACTATTTCCAATTTGTTCTTTTCTATCTTGAAAGCAAACAAAAACTAGGTGCTTTTTTTTTTCTCTGTGACAGGATGAGTGTAAGGTCAAGTTCATGCTTAAAGAACATACTTTTTTCTTCTTCTTTAAAATTTCTTTTCAGACTTCCTCATAATTGCCATTAGTTTCATAACGGAAATCATATTGTTATATTGATTAACAGTAGCTGCATTTTCCAATTATTTTTATAATGAGTTTAGTGGCAATGACCCAGAAAATGGACAAAGACCTCACTTCAGATTAATGTTGATTTGATGTAAATTGTTATTTTTTTCCCTTCTCACCCGCAAATGATGATGATAGAGCCCCACTGTTAATTAATCAAAACCTCTCAAAATAGAGTTCACCAGGTGGAAATAATTAGCAGCTAATTGTCTCCTGTTTATTACTCTTCAGAGATGTAAACAACAGCCTGGTTTTATTTGACAGTATTTACTAAAAACACTTTTAATAAATAAATTAGTGGCACAAATGTTGTAGTTGTGGTATTAATACTTGTGGTTGTGCATTTGTTTTATGACACTATTCAATGTACAAAGAGCAATTTTCTCTCCAGAAAAGCAACATTTCAGCAGGTACAAACACTTACCATTTGTTTCATATGCAAAATTTCCTTTTGTTTACTGTGTCTTCACTGAATAATTGAGTGGCAGAAAAACATGAACACAGTGTTCTAATGTGGAACCACACATAAGAAGCTGGCTTTTTCTTGTTTGCACTTTGATGGCTACAGACATTTTGTGTTTTAGAAAAAAACATGCTCTATTCGGGCAGAATAGGAATTTATTAACAGATGGATTGCTATCATGATGGTAATTGTGATAATGGTGATTACTCTTTTCTGGAGTTAGTGGTCAAATGTCCCTTAGGTGCCCAAATCCTGTTATGAATTTACATCCATAATGTAGGCACCTTACCCAATGCAGAGGAATCTTTAAAATGCAGATTGTTGTTATATTTAAAGTAAAATAGATTAACCATCAGATTAATCAATGAGATTGTTTATTAGCCCTCTTTTTTCAAAACAAAGGAGAAAGAGATAGTCACAAAAAATTACAGTCAGATTAAGATAATCAGCAGTCATCAATCTGCATCTTATTTTTAAAACAGTGTCACTCTTTAAAGCCACTAAATGAGATCCATTCCCGTTAAAGCTTGGTTTGATCCTCAGATGAAGTGTAGTTTTGGCTTCTTGTCAGGCTATAGCCAATTTTTAAGTTCAAAATCTGTGTTACCAGACTTTTTTCCCAGGGACTCTTTTCTTGATCTCAGGACTGATGGCCACACAGAACAAAAAGTAATATAATTTCCTTTCCACGGTGCTACTATTTCACAGATAGTACTTCAGTTTTTCCAGTTTGTACAACAAACTAGGATTTCTAAAACATAAGTGTGAAAACTCACCAAGAATTAAACTTTGGCAATTTTATTGCAAATAGTATGGACCTGTCTGATCGATTTTTGTTATTGTTCATATGATAAATATACTGAAATAATGGTGACCAGCCTGAGTTTTAGTATTTTTGAAACCCTACAAATCCTATGAATTTAAAAATAATAATAATAATAAAAACGTTGATATTTTGCATATATGCATGTATGCAACTTAGAGGAGAAATTTTCAGTGTTGCAAACTCTGTTATATGCTTACCATGTAGAGCAAGCAATTGATACGATCAGAAAATATAATCAAACTTTAAAATATTTCTTCATTTGTGTTTTTAAACTGTCATATTTTGTTCCAGACATATGTCCAGACACTTTGTTTTCTGCAAGACCTATCCTTGCAGTAAAATAGCTGCTTGGTGTTGGCATTATTTTCTCTCAGATGTCATTAGATAATGTTCATTGACTTATTTCTTTTTTCAGTGTGACAATTTAATATTTGATTTTCTTTTTACCTATAAAGAAAAAGTCCACACACTTGTGTTTCCTTTATCAAACACTACAGTAAAAACAAAACTATAAACTTCAGGTACCACTTAAAGAACTCAACAGTCAGGTGGTGATAAGCTAGTGTCAGGGCTAGTTCAGGACTCTGTGAGAGGAAGATTTAAATGGCTTTGCCCCTCTGGATCAAGGCTGTCAACTTTTAAAGATTAATCTAGAAAATTAGAAACACTATAGCCTACCCTAGGCATGTTCTTTTAAATAATAATTCTTGTTCAGATTGGAGTTTTTCTGCCATTTTTTCTGTCAGGACAAAATTCTATTGAGCTTTATCTGCCATTTCTGCCACTCACTGTTTTGAAAAGACCTTTGGAAAAAAGTCTCCTTTCTTTAAGAAAGAACATATTTCTCTATTGAAGAGTTCATAATTCTTCCATCTAGGTGCATAGCATTCTTTAAATAAATCAGTCTGAATTCCCTAAAATTAATTTCTAAATTTTTTCTTGAATGTGATACTTTGTGGGTTATTTTTAGCTTTAAGATTTCCAAAAAAGCCATTTAGCATCATTTTCTTTTGAATTTCTCATTTTGACTTTAAAATGTCCTGGCTGTGAGCATGTATTAGTAGTACAAGTAGCTACAGGACTATTTTCTTAATGCTGTGTTTTAAACAGGAGGGAGTGACAGCTGATTGCTGTTTTTATATGTATGTATGCTTCTATACACACCGACAAACCCCCACACACGAACACATGCACAAACACACACACGTGTAAACTGCTAGATTAGTTTTATGGATAATAATTTTATCTGTAGGTTTGTGCTCAGAATCTAAGACATCACTCCCCTTCTACAGAAATCAGAGTGTGAAGCTCTCACAGTAGTTCATTTTATTTGTCAGCCCAAATAGATAATACTGAAATATATACCAAAAAATGTTTTAAAATACACAGCTGATATCTAAGTGATACAGGTATATGTAATTCCCTGTCATGACATTCCATATGATAATTTAACAATAAGATTACTCCAGATTTATTATACTCTCCTTGATTTTTTTTTCTTTTGTTTTATGCTTTCATCAGTCTCAGTCAGAGAGAAGGAACAAAAAAGCCGTGTGGATTTGCAAGCCTTACTTTTTGGATTAAACCAAAACATGTAATATTCAAATAGGTTTTTTTCGGCCTTAGAATTATAGACCTTGAAATTGGAACTGATTTAAGGCTTTCATAAAATAATATTTCTATGAGTGAAATTGGAAGAGCAGCACTCAATGGGAGAAGAGGGAAAATGGACCTGGCTGCTGCTACAGGGGAGTTTGAAGTTTTACTTGGAGAATAAACGAGACCTTTACTGAAAGCATTCACAAAAGGGACTTTTTGTTCCGTAGAACACATTCTTCTGACCGTCCTTCTTGCCTGATTTTTCTCTTCCCCTTCTATTAAACAGGAAAAAAAAAGGATTAATTTTTTTAGGGATACAGCTGACCAGTTTTAGTCATCAGTGTTGGCATTAGCTGAATAAATGAAAACCTTTTCCTTTTATATGCACACTAATAACATAAAACATTTTATATGGAGATCTCTGAAACTTGCAGAGGTGATAGGTAACATATTCCATACTTAACAGCTAAGGAACTGAAACAAAGGACCAAGGTTAGTCTACAGGCTGACAACACAAACTGTACCCTTACACTTCTTCCTCATCTATCAGGCAGCATGCAGGAAAGGGTAAATAAGTTATCCCAGAATATTGGCCAGGGAAGATTCTGTGTGAGCTATTGATTGCATGCTATTCTGTTTCATATAAAAATTTATATTCTACTGTATATAAATAACACCAAAAAAAAGTATAAAAATGGCAGAACTGGTGAAATTCCATGTCAGTGTAATGGGCTCAAAATCCTCCACCAACTTCTGCCAGCTTTGCATGTCAAATGACTGAGATTTCATTGCTATGTCATTTTTGGAAATTTGAAAAGAAATGCTGAGTTCTATGGAGTTAGGAGAAGCCTTTGTGTTCCTACTAATAGGAAGCAGGGAAGTGGTCACAGAACGAAGCCTGACAGAGTTCAAGTGCTTGGACAGTGCTCTCAGGCACATGGTGTGACCCAGGGTGTCTGCAATGGTCCTCGTGGGTCCCTTCCAACTCAAGATATTCTGTGATTCTCAGATTCTATCATGTAAAATCTGTGATTGTAATAGACAATAAAAATAACCAACCTCAGTAACTCAGCATCGGTTACTTTATACTTACTTGAATAGTAAATACTTTGGACTAAGACACTCTGTAGTACATACATACAAATCACTGGGTGAATGAACAAATGAATGAATAAATACTCTTGCCACATTTGACAGACCAAAGAGACTCATTGTACTTAAGGTGTGAGTTATTTTGCTTGTGCAAATGTAACAAAATTATAAGCTTTTGCCAAATTGTAAATAAATTCAGCAGATGACCTGGCTGTTTCAATTGCATTGGAAGCACGTCAAAAGAAGAAAAGTAGGAAGCGTTCTCCCTGTCAAGTGCAGGACTGGTTGCTGTGTGCCTGTGTGCTCTTCCACGGCTTTAGCTTGAGTCCTTCAAAAGCCATGAAACTCCAGTAGATGACAAGAGGTCAGGAGGGGAATTGACATGAAGATTCACAGACATAACTCAGCAATACCAAGTGAAGTGTATTTTGTGCAAGTTTTGTAAATAGATAAAGAGTAGTGATGTTTAAGCTGTTTCTACCCTTCTCTAAATATCAGAAGAAAATAGCTGGTGAGAAAATATACTGTGACTTTAAAAGCTAAAAGATGGTGGGGTAGGATGGCAAGAAATCAAAGACACTTCATCATCAATGTGGTGTCAAAGTTAGGATAAGGAAACTTTATGTGAAGAGTAAAACAGAAATTGTTTTCATCAGATGAAGTAAAAACAGAGGAGTAAGAAGACACCTGGTCCTACAGCATGTTGCTTTCTCATAACACCAAGTGAGCCCTCCAAACTGTTAGCTAGACCAGTATCCATATCTAACATCTTGGCCTGCACCTCCATGCATCCTGGTTATTTCTTTATTTTGGCCTGACAGTTTTGTGTGCCTGGTTAAAAGTGAATTTGGCTAGGTTTTTGGGTATCTAGCATTCCTGCAGGAACAGTACCAGTAGCTCCAATGAAAACAACAGATGTCTGAAAGTCCTGGGGAAATGACCTTTCTCTGTGGGTATCTTGGACATGCCGACCTCACCACATGTGTGATGTAGAGTTCAGAGCCACCTTCTCAGAAACTGCAGCCTATCCAGAATACTCCTGCCATCTGTGCAGATGCACACCATATACTTTTCCAAAGAATAGGAAATCTTTTGCTAGGAAAAAGATAATGAAACTCTGTGAAAGAAAAACAACTAAATAAGAGACAGGTGTTCCATAAAATTTAAGGTGAAAATTTGGGTGAGAGAGAAGAGAGCTGACTGGGATAAAATGTTTTATCACTGTTAATTAATCAATTCTACCCTGGGTTGTTAATGATTAAACAAAATTTCCATCACCCTCACCGTGCAGTGGACTGTGTTGAATGAGACAGTGGCTTAGCTCACAGATGTGAAGTTGTACCTCCATCACATTGAAAAAGGGAGCCTGTCAAACTGGCAGAGTTTGGTTGCCTCAGAAGAGAGAACACAGTAACTCTAAGGTGATTCCACGTGAGCTGTTCTGGTAGGAGAGCTGGTGGAGAGGCTTGCATTACTTCTATGCTGTAAATACTCTTATTTATTCTCCCCAAAGTTTTATCTATCTTGCATTTTTGCTGAATCACAAATCTGCTATAAAACAGAAAAGAAAAAAAAGGAAATGAAGGGGAATAACAACTTAATAAGAGGAAAAAAATCAGTAGAGTTAAAAATTCAAAGCTGAGTTAAAGGTAGTTAAAACTCTAATTAAAGTTGATTTGTATTCCTTATCCAATCCGATAATCACAGAGATAGAAACTTTATTTTGATGAGATGGGGGATGAAACCATGAGGATATCAGATTAATGAATTTATGTAATGCATAAAACAACTGTTAAAAAAGATTATGGAAAGCCAAAAAATTCTTGGAGGCCTCAAGCTTTCTTACACAGAAGAAAGTTGGATGTGGTTCCTTCTTTTAGTTGCCTTCAGATGTGGAGCTTTGAATAACATATTTAACCTGAAAATTATAGGAGTACCTCATTTATGATTTATTTGCCTTGAGAATCTACTAGCTCCTTCATCATACAGACTGAGCTGGGCAGTGCTAGAGGAAAGAAGCCAAAGTCAACAGGATATGGATTTAACAGCTCCAGTGTACAAAACAGAGTTATCCGTTACCAACACAATTTTTAAAAATTACTTGAATAGCCCGGTGTGTATCATAGATCCATTTGCAATAATTTTAACCTGCACAATGACAGGTTATGTGGATTTTCACATGCTAATTTACCAGTTCAATAAAAAAATAACTGAATAGCCCACTGTGTATCCTTGTCTAGTTCCCGAGCAATGCAACTTACACTGACAAGTTATGTGGGTTTCACCAAACTTATTTACCACTTAAAATCAAAATGTATCTACCATAGTAGCTCCTGTATCAAATTACATGTAGAATATGCTTCTTGTAACACTCAATAAATGATCTCATATGTGTCCCATAAACCTTCACTCGTTTGCCAAAACTGAAGAAAAAGAGAAGCAATGCAGAAACTGATCCTTAACAATAACATTAAACAAAAGGCATAGACGGAGAATGGCAAAAACAGTTCTACCCAGCTCCAAAGAGCAATGTACACCAGCATGACCTCATAACAACAACAGTTTGAGCCTCTGCAGACTTCTCAATCAGGAACATCAGAGACTCATTCAAAGAGGGGTGTGCAAATATAACCTCATTCATGCAAAATGCTTGAATCAAGGAAAAAGAAAGTCTAAAAGCAGGTTATTTAAAGGTAACCTCTGGGTTTTATTTTTGCATTTTTACAAGTTAAAAGTGTATATCAAGCTAACCCACCAATTAAATAACAATAATTAAAAAACCAACCCAAAACTCCATAGCAATTTTTAAATAATCTTGTTCTAAAACAGTTTTGTTAATTAAGCAACTCACAATTATTTTGTAGCATAGAATGCAGCTAGTAAGAATTTTTTTTACAACTACTAGTAAAGCCAGAACCCATAATGACAGTGAAATGATAATAAGTTCATTGATCTGAATGAAAGGAACTGGATCTCCTTTGAGATGAAGGATCTGCTTAAATGAAAAGGAAATAATGATCTCCATTCTCCTTCTCCCAGAAGAGAAAAAAGGAAAAAATGAAAATAAAAGTCAACTGTTAATATTTGGGATAATACAGAGTCCCATCTGTATTTGAACATACATGTTTGTCAGCAACTTTTGGACAGTGAAATATAGCAGTAATGCTCTGGCTCACAAAATCAGCATCAAGTTTTCTGATTTTAGTAGTCCTGGAAATACCAGAGACCTCTTTGGCTGATTAAATGTTGAAAGAGTATTTCCCTCTAAGCATGGGTATTTACTTACCCTATTTTCCATGTGATACTGGTTACTTTGTAGAAAGATAATTTTCTTAGCAAAATTTTATCATTTCCATCTAGATTTCACTTCCTTCAGTCCAATAACTGTAATAAATTTTTAAAGTTCAGGGTGTATTCTAGTCCCATTAAGACTATGACGTGTGTGTGGCTGGAATACACACAAGAAAAAAAAATTCCCTCTGAAAGTACTCTGTTATTCTGGGACACTTTCAAATTAGAACATACTATGCAAATAAAAAAAGAAAACGAGCAACAAATACATAATTTTACAGTTAGTATCAGTCTTCATCTATAAATATATTAGGAAGAAAATTAACTGGAAAACCAGTCAGATCATCAAAAGGGTGAACATTACATCTACAAAAAGATGTAATTCAAGATTTCAGTCTCTTTTCCAAAAGTTTTCCCTAGCTGAAGCAAAACTT
The DNA here is from genome assembly GCA_013397795.1 of Orthonyx spaldingii. NCBI lineage: Eukaryota > Metazoa > Chordata > Aves > Passeriformes > Orthonychidae > Orthonyx > Orthonyx spaldingii. The sequence continues at coordinate 856,665 of VZTJ01011332.1, read as the reverse complement.
GCATGCTTCTGATTCTAAAAGAAGCTTGACTCTCCTTTTCCTGCTGTTGCCTAAAATCACATTAAAAGCAATTTAACTGCTTCTTCATCACTTTAACATTTTGGAAGAAGTGGCTATAGGAAGATAAGCTGGGTGAAGATATTAACAACCTTCAGCTTGCCATCCATTCTTTTGTAAAAACTCTTTCTCCCACACTATTGCTTATGGGGAGATGTGTGTGAACAGTACTTCAAGACAAATCTGAAATTTTTACTTAGTTTAGTAATGAGGCTTGAATTACGTATTTGTTTCTACTTAACCAAAACTTTCCAAGTTGCTGACTGCTCCAGGAAGAGGTCTCTGGACTGACCTAGAGCTGTGGCAGTGGCTGTTACATTTACCTGTTCCTTCTCAGTATTCTAGTGCTGCTTCTACCATGAGTTTTTTATTTCAGTGTTGGATACTATAAATGTAAGTCAAACCTGCACTCAGCTCATTCTGAGGGTGTCAGTAAATATGCATGAAATTCAGTAGCTGTGGTGATGTATTTAAGGACTATTTGTAATCTGCAACCCTTTTCCTGTTAAATATAATTCAGACCGTCTTACTGAATGTACCCTAATTCTTTCTTATGCTACTGTAAGAAAAATAAGGCTGTACTAAAATCAATAATATAATGTTACTGACTCATTCTATCCTATGCCATTTCATGGCATTCCAAAGTGACATTGAAATACCACTAATGGTACAGTGAATCTATTTTTCAATTATACTAATAGTAACAGCTACTGGTTGGAACAACTTGTGAAAGAATTTGGAAAGCACTTCTGCAGTTATTAAGCATAGTCACATTCTTTCCAAGCACCAGTGATGATATTAATTTAGTTGAATTCACCTCACAATAATATTTTCCAGATAAGCCATTTTCAAACCTAATGGTTCAGGCTCAGCATTTCTGGAAGCAATGTAGAAGTGCAGTACTGTCAGATGGATCTGGTCTTGAAACACCTGCATAGAGAACTAGCTCCATGAATAGTTCTTTAAAAACCAGTGTGCCCACATGCTAAATTGATTGCCATCAGGAAATGTGTATGGGAAGAATGCATTCCAGCTATCATCTTGACTCCATTTTGGAATAATTTTTTAGAAGTTTTCCCTTTCTGGACTAATTTCTCCTCCTAGAAGTATCTGTGGTTCAATAAGCACACCTAGTTGAAGGGTCAGTAAAAACAAGAAATGAACCGAGTTCAATGCTTTCTGCAGTGGGGACCAGGACTAAGTTCTATTTCTGTCTTTGCTGTTGCTGTGTGGCCATATCAAATCACTTTTCTTGTGCATTGGTTGCCATATATTTACCTATAAAAGGGATTAATGGCCTTGCCATTTTATGTAAAGAAATTCAATATTTTTTAATAAAAAAGTATTGGCAAGTTGAATATAATTATTAATAAGAACAAGGAAACACCCTGTAGTCACTGGTGCCCTATTAAAAGATTGATTAACTTGTCTAAGGACACTTTTCTATCAAGAACTGACACTCATTGTGCATTAAAACTGTCTGAGGTTTTTTATGAATTCTGCTCTTTTCAACATGACCAATAAGAATCTTAAGACTAGGTCTTGCAATAAAAAGCTGTCACATTTCACAGAAAACCCTAAACATATAAATAGATGACTCTAACATGCCAATTTTACCAGCAATGTGTAGCTTTACTATTGCAGTGTTTCCTGGGATGCCATTGTCTGTAATCTGCTTATATTGCTCTGGCAAGGATAATTTTGTGATGAATTACATATTCAAGATGCACATGAAGTAGAAATACAGTGTCAGATGTTACTGAGGTTAATGAGTGTTATATAAGGTTGCACCATAGAATTTCAAAATGAGCAGATTTGAATCCTAGTACAGTCATGTTGATGGCTAAACCTCTGCACTCTATGGGTAGGTTTCAGTTTGAACAGTCAAGTTCCACAGTCCTTTTATCCATTACTGAATTTATTACCTCAGTGTATCCTTATGATTATTGCTCCAAAAGTGAAAAAACCCCAAACAAACAAAACACTCACCCACAAAACAACAAGAAACGAACGAAGCACCAAGAAGAAATAAGGACATTTTCCCCAAAGGTCCTTAAAGTTATTTTGTATGAGAAGTCCATGAAGCCAACTTTTTAAATGTTTTTAAATGAGAGTTCCATGCAAAATCAGATTAATGGTCTACAATGCTATTAAACTGTAATGTTAGTAAACATTTCCACAAATACTTAGGGATCATTCACAGCTTATTTGCACTTCACTAGCTTGATTTTACCATGGATCATATTCACTACATTATGTATGCATTTTTGAAAAATAATGAATTTGGTATATCCATAACATAGCATTTCAGTATTTGCATTTTCCTATGTATGCATGGTAATTATTTTTAGGATAGGAAAGTCTTGAAGGGTGGAACTTTTTCCAACAAAGTGATATTGTACTTGTCTGTTTGTTCTTATGCAGATTAAAAACAAACATATTACTTACATTGATACTAGAAGAAGAAAACAGAGAAATCTTTTTCTTCTAGTCTTTAAATCAGATAATATTTGAGTAAAGTTTGACTTCTCTCTATAGGATCTAGGTACCAAGTTGAAATATTTGAGCTTCACCCACTCCTATCAGAGTTCAAATTCTTCATTAATATAAGGCCATGTGATAAAGTACTTGTGAGGGCGGTATAGCGACTCTGTTTAAAGGGTCAGTGTAAACAATACGACTACTTTAAGTAGATGCCATTCCTTTGAATATATTAAAGTATCAAAATTCAGTCCTTATTTAAATTACTGTCTAGATCTGTTTTTAGCATGCTGTACTGCCAAGCCAATCAAACAGATAAAAGCATTGGCAAAATAGGTTTAACAAGCCATTTAATAAAATGAATTATTTCCTCTGTCCCTGAAGAAATTAGCATTTATTCCTTTATAAACTGCCTTCATAGTGATTATGTCATGTGTCATGTTCATGGCATAAAGAATTCTATAAAAATTACTTCACATTCCTTCATGCTTATTTGAGAATGGCCAGTGATTATGAACAACTTTATACATTGGCAATGAATAACCAATATTCATTTTAAGTGTTGATAACTGTGATGGTCATAGCCAAATCAATTATGTGTGCTCAGGCTTTGGTATACCCAGGAAATCCAAGGCACTGAGCTCACTCAATGTGCTAAATGAGGTTGTTCCCTAGATATGCAGGTCAGCTATGCAAGACCCTATTTACCTCTTCATGCACAGTTACCATTTTTCCTAATAGCTGCCAAGCAACAGAAAGTTGTCATGGTTATAGAGGCATAGGCACATTCTACCAGACATTCATATAGGTTTATGGCAACAACCATATATGTGCAGTCTGCACTGGCAAATAACCTCTCTTTGCTCCCTCTATGATGATGTCTAACTATAGCCCAGAGGGTGACAAACTTTAGAGATTTCTCCAAGAACCTGCATAAATATATCAAATTTGGTTTCCTCTACCATACAGAGGCCTTCAGAACAACTCCAGGAAGCCATGAAACATAAATAGACCCCGTGAGCCTACTGCTGTGCTTGAGATCACACAGCAAAGATATAAAATTCCATCCTCGCCTCTGAAGAAGACGCTTTAGAAGTGTGATGCTCATAATATCTAAGCTATCTGGCAACCCTAGTTGGCACAGAGTTTTCCAGAGACCACTTTCAAATTGAAGAACCTTTCTGGCTCTTCTATCTAATGCCAGGACACTTAGAAAGCATTATCTGAGTAAATATTTACTGACTGCATCCTACCTGTCTTGGCAGGAGGTCTATGAAGCTGACTGTATGGTTCCACAGAAACAGAATTCTGCAGCTAGCTTTGTAAGTTATTAATTATGCAGTGTCATATTGACTTGCATTTGTGGGTATTCCCTATGTGGCCTGAAGATAAAGTAAGCTGTTTGTCAACTATAATGTTATTTAATTTAAGTCTTCCCGTTACCCCCAACTTTATAAATGAGAAAATCAAGACAATTTCTTGTATCATTTTTCTTGCTCTACTTTTGTAGATATCAATATTTGTGGCTGGAGCTATCAATGATTCTTTTTCTCCACAATCAAGTATAAAGAAAATAGAATATTTTTTAAACTCATGTTTTTGGGGTTACTTTAACAATTGCAATCAGTTAAAAATTATGCAATTAAAAAAATAGTACCTATTTGATAATAAAAGCTATAGGGAAAAAAGGAAAGAGCTTTGGCTGAGAGGTATAGGAACTAAGATGCAATTAACAACTGACATTTTAATGGTTTTTACAGCTAGATATAAACACACATAGACATTTTACAAAACAGATGGCTGGAGTCTGCTTAGTCAAAGACTAACATACATAATAGTGTACAGAAATTAGTAATGTATATACTACTGAAATAGTACTTTATTCTTGTTTTCAAGGGTTTGATGCAAGTAAGTAGCAAACCACAGCAAGAATGACACCCCAGTTATTGTATTAACTTGGAAAGAAAAATGAATGGATTTTTCTGAAGGAAGGGAGGGAGGGAGGGAGGGAGGGAGGGAG
>VZTJ01011332.1:820312-851889 GCA_013397795.1 Orthonyx spaldingii | reverse complement strand
AGGAAGGAAGGAAGGAAGGAAGGAAGGAAGGAAGGAAGGAAGGAAGGAAGGAAGGAAGGAAAGGATGGGTAAGTAGAGTTGGGCTTTGGCCCTTTTAATTTTCTCCTTGCCTAACCGCATTATTCTCATAGTCCTTCTGAGTTGCCTGCCCCTTCTTTCAAGGCTGATAACTTCTTTTATTCCAGGTCAACAGATCTCCAACAGACCATCCATTTTGGTACATGGGGACAGCCTGCTTCCATATTTTTAAGATTTTCTTCTTGAAGAATGTCCAGCTTTCCTGAACTCGGTCTCCTTTCAATACAACCTCCCAAGAGACTCTGTCAACCAGGCCTCTAAACAGGCTAAAGTCTGCCCTCCACACTAGTACTATCTTGCCTTAGTATTGACTACCTTCTCTACTGTTGTAATGGTCCTTTCTATTCTTATGTTAAACATTTATCAGTTTTTATGAGTTTGTCAAATCAACAGTCAGTGTATTGACAACTCCTGGGAGCACAAGTAAAGGGCAGAGGGTATCTTGTAAATGCACCAAAATCTGTTCAGATTTCCTTCATCAAATTGATGAGGGATAGCTTTACAAAAAAATCAGATATTATAAATTACATTTTAATTTGGATTTCCACACTCTGTACAGAACAACACAGCAGGATTGATCCTCAGCCAAAAGTTATTTTGTGTACAGTTGGAAGAAATAAAAACCAAATCCCCATTATAAATCCTCCCCAAATAATTAATTCTCCAGATGAATTTTAAGCCTGCACTTAAAGCACAAAGGAACTGACACAAACTTTCAATAAATTGTCTTTTATGAGGGAAGGTAACAGCTTCGGTGTCATTCAGGTGTATCTCTCTCTCAAATCAGTGTTTCTCTCACAGGTTAATTACACAAAATAGATCCCCTGGCCCCGCAGTTAAATCTGTTTTCAAATTCATTTTTATCCCCCTTGGAAAATGTGTAGGTGAGTTGTAGTGGGTGGTCAGCTAGAAAAAAATATTCAACATCAGTGGTAGTCTCCCCTTCTCACCCTCAGTTCTTCCTTTCCTTTGTAGAAGAGGTTGAGTTCCATACAAAAACTTGAGGCCACCCAAACTGAAGATGCTAGTAGTGAAGGGGCTCTTTGAAAACCAGTAGCCATCACCTATTTTGAACAATAGTGTAGGAGCATGTAAAGGTGAAATAGGCACTAGAAGGTTACAAAAATGCTGAACCATTTCAGAAACACTTTTAAAATTCTGTTTCATGTTTGTCAGATCAACAACTCTGAAGATCAAAGTAATTTTTCCAGTTGCTGCCACCAGAGGACCCTCCTACTTCTGATGAAATGTCCCCATTCAAAACTGAATGGGTCGTTTTATCAGGGACAAACCTTAGATTAAACCATGTAATGTATGGCTGAGACTTCTTTACACAGATTATCACACTGTTCAGTTTTCCAAGCTTGACATGTGGTGTCTATCTGAAAATGACTGGGAAATAATCTTGAAGGCTTAAACTTATGGACTTACTTTGATGAGTGGTGGAGAATAATGAATGATTATTCAATAAGTGCTTATGACTTGCCAAGGGCCACAAGAAAAATGTGGGATGAAATAAATGGTACTATTTGTACTGTGACATTTAAATACAATGTTTCTTAGACTTACAATGTCCCAATATCTAAAACAGTTTTACCTCATATGTGATTTTTATATATGTATTTGTTTGGAGGGATGAGCGCAGGAATTTTTAAGTGAGCAGCTTCATGTAGTTATGGCAGCTGCATTTCTCCCACAGCTAATGTTACCTTCTTATCAGTTTACAGAGACCTGGGGCAAAGCTTCTGAGATTTGAGGATAGAAACATCCTTTTCTGATGTGACAAGGATAAGAATCACCTGAAATGGTCACAGAGGCCTTTCTTTGTAGTCAGAAGGAAGGTGCTGGACAAAAGCCATCAGCACAGAATGAAAATCTTGTGACTGTTTTTTTTTTTTTTTAACAGATTGCTAGACAAATTCTCAATGACTGACCAAGTGGAAATTTGGGATGCCTGTTCAGTTTAAAATCCATTTTGCTCTATTAATCTATAGAGGATAGAAGACTAAAGGTACCTGGTGTTTAATTAATTTAACTTTCTTTCTAGAGAGTAAGCCTGAGGAAACAAAGTTCTGAATAATTAAAGAGGCATGCCATAATAGAAACAAAATGGAGGGAGTGAGTAAAACTAATTAAATATTGCTCCTCTTCAGTGGATTCTTGGGACACACATACTATCAAAAAGACAGTTATTGTTATCTTCCAGTTTCTTCTTCTCAAGCATGCAGAAGTGGGAAATAGGATCAGAGCACAAACCTGCAACTGTAATTCTCAAGCAGTTGTGCTCATTTTAACATATTCAGGAGAATATCTTTAATGATGTCACACATCATAGATAAAATAAGAAAGACAACACAAAAGAATATGGTTTAACATGGCCTGAGTTGCAGATAGCTTTTTTTCCTGTCTTCACAATTTTTCCATGTTATATAGATGATGACATGAGAACACCTGGATGATCACAAAACAAACATGCTGTATCAAGCTCTAAATAGAGTCACAAAACATTTTTTTTCTATCTATAAGCAAACAAGGGAGAGCAGCACACATTTTTTTGAGAGGCATGTCTGGGGGGAATCCTTCACTGTTGTTAGAATCTGCAGTCTGAGCAGAGCCTGTGGTGATTACTCAATGGGGAGAATCTGTGCTTATGTTAAAGGGGGGTAAGAAGTGTTTACCTAAACATTTAGGATTTATTGTGAAATCTCTGCAGCTTACACATCCCCAATTCTGTGATGGCTAAGAACAACAGAAGCACATTAACAAGACTGTACAAGCTGAGTGAATAATAGGGATGCTGTCTAGAATCCCAAGGGAGAGAGTATAGCTGTACCACTGAGATAAATCAGGGATTTATGAGAAAAAGCCCTTCCCTCCTTTGAAAAAACATTACTTTGATGTCATATGCTTGACATGATGCTCTGCTGTTCAGTTACAGAAGTGTGTTTGTAGCCTTACCAGTATGAACTCTGACCTTTCAAACATGCTGGCAGAGCTGAAAAATCCAGTTTGCTGAAGGAGTCAACAACGCAGCAAAAAGGAAAGCAGTTTGGGATTTTTTTCTGAAAGATAGCAAAGGCATCTTGGCTTATATTTGGTGTTACCAGTGAACTAAACATGACACAAACAACATTTTATCAATTTTTTTCTACACCAACAAAAATAGTTCTATACTTTTTTGAATACTGAAACCTACAAGCGTTGGTCTAGTATTTGTCACATTTGATGGGTTAGAAAGAAAAAGATTAACTGCTTTTGACACCGTAAATAGATTAGACTCAGACCTTACTGGTAGATTCTTCTACCACTAATTTTTTTTTAATTCATTTAATTGATTTGACAGTGTGAGTTCAATGACAAAACTCAAGCTAAGTTTAAAAATTCATTAAGACTACTTTCTCCATTAGTAGATTTTGGGTTCAGTCTTATTTTTTAAATTTCTCAAGTGATGTTATAGAGATGAGATTTTAAATTAAAAAAAATATCTTGTTACAAACATCTGCCTTTCCTAAACTTTATCAAAGGAAATTTGCTACAATTAACAGGAGAGGAAGAAGAAGGACAGAAGCATGCATACATGTCTCCTCAGAGCTTAAAAACTAGTTGGCAGAAGTCAGCTTAAGTACTTCACAAATATACACACTATATTTTTGCATGGAATATCAGACACTTAAATCTTTGTTTCAAATACCAAGTGCTAGACACCTGCTGCTAAGACCAAAACAGGAAGCAACACAGTTTTAAAATATTGCATATATAAATAGAGTTCCTTGTCAGCGATATGCTTTATACATGGATTATATCTCCCTTTTGTCATCTTCTGAAGGAAAAGCCCATATCCTTTCCAGGAGTAATTGGTGATATAGAGCCAAGAGAGAAGGAAAAATGTTTAAAGTCTATGTAATCCTCAACTTGGCAGAAGTGAAAAATCAATTTAAAAAAATCAAGAAATTATACTAATTCTCTTTTTTAAATACTAGATCAACATCTCTCAAAGAACACCTTTTACAAGACTGATATCATATGGGCAATAGCCACACAGGAATTAGGAAAAAACACCAGAATGAAATTAGCAAAATTGTCTTGAGAATTGACATCAATAAGAAATCAAGTTAAAGTCAAAAATTACCACCTGCTCACAGCCCCCTTTCTTCAAAATCATCTTCTTCATCACATAAAACAAATAAAATGACAAGTTCTTTCCAACACACACCACTCACATTCTTTTTACTCCTTCACTGCCTTAAGGTGTTCCAGAGAAGTCTCCATCTCTGCCCATTTTATCCTCAAACACTTATTGGGTCTGGCTGAGCAGGAGTTCATTTTCCCATACAACCCTCGCAGTGCTGTGCTTTGCATGGGTAGCTGGAAAGGTGTTGATAAAAGGTGTTCTGGCTACAGATGAGCAGGGCTGGCACAGCATCAGCGCTGCCTCTCTAACATTCTCACCCCCATCAAAGTGCTGGGAGTGGGCAAGACCCTGGGAGAAGATACAGCTAGGCCATCTGACCCAAATTAACCACAGGGATATTCCATACCATGTGATGTCAGCTCAGATATAAAAGTTAGGAAAGGGCAAGGGGAGGGAGTGGTGTTTGTGTGTGCTGTTTACTTTCTGGAGCAGCGGCTGTGTGTGCTGAGGCCCTGCTTACCAGGAGGTGGCTGAACATTACTTACTGATGGGAAGTAGGTAACAGCCTTTTTTATTTCCCTCTTTGCTTGTGAATGTGCAAACTTTCACTTTTGCTTTAGTAAACTGGTTCATCTCAACCTATGAGTCTTTTTCCATCTTATTTTCACTCCCCTGTCCATCTGGGAAGGGGAGTGATAGAGCTGATTGGTGGGTAGCTGGTGTCCAGCCAAGGTCAACCCATCACAGCTTACTGTCAAGGTTTTAATTTAATCTTGCACATACCTTAAAAAATTCTATAGGGAAAAATACCTCTTATTCCTCTAGGAAGAGCTGGATCTGGTTTGCCCTGTTCTTAGAAATGTCTCATGCCACAAGCTGCTTCCAGTAATGAGGATTAATTGGAGCCACCCGCCTACATTTCCCTAGGTGCAGGTGTTCATGGTGTCGCAGACATCAAATAACCTTGTAATATTTGCAGATAAAAAATTTTCCAACAATTAATTTTGCAGTGCTTCAGCACACAGAAAGTATTTACACTCAAAGAGCAAAAATCACTTGAAGGGCAAAATATTCCTTGTCCTAATAAGATGTAGGCCATAAACATCAATGCCTAAATTATGGCTTTAGATTATTTTAAAAAGCATTTCTGTGAACTTTTACCAAAGACGTTCTTTATTTTGCTATTTTTGAAGAAGAAATTATATTTATAGTCATTATATAATTTTATTTCTATTTGTGAAATCACTTCTTTTGCAATCTTTAATTGAGGAAAACCTTTCTAAATTGTAAATATCTGGCAAAGGCAAGACTAGAATATTAATCTTGTATGAGTAGAGTTGTTTTTTTCTTTTTCACAATCCTCTTTTGTTGCTTATCTACCCTTTGGACAAATGTTTCTTATACATAGAGTGTATAGCTTTTATACCTACAAATTACAGTAAATGGCCACTAGAAGATATTAAATAAAAGACAAAAATTGATATAACTAATATTTATGAGCACATTTTAACACATGGAATAAAAAATTAATATAGAATGCTAAATAAAAAGGAAACTTGGAATTTATTTTTCAAGTTGCATAAGTATTTTGAATGAATAAATATCTTTTTATGCTTTATGAGTGTTTGTTCTAGCATTAAAAAAACCCCAGTAACAAATATTTTCCAGAAACAATTGGCAATGACTTCAAGGATTAGAATAAACACTAACCTCTTAAAAACCCCCTCAGCCTCCACCAACCTAATTAAACTACAGCTATGTGAATAAACATATTAAATAAACATAATGAAATTTTAAATAATTGTGAATATTTAATGAGATTCAGGAAAGCCCAAATTTACAGTTACACGAACAGAACTGGAAAGCAATCATATCTCTATGAATACTGCTGGGGTTTGCTTATTTATCTATTTGTTTTTAAGGATTATCTGTTCTGATGTCTTTTGAGGAAGTTCCTGGTCATAATATAGTCATGTCTACCAGTTATCAAGAAAATCATGACCTAAAACTTCCATGGGTAAACAAGGAGTTGGATTTTAACAAATATGAAGCAACAGAGTGCAACAGACTGTCTAAAACTTCCAGACGTGAATAAACAATAAAATGAGACTTAATAGAAAATTATTATTAAAAAAGGTAAAACTAATTTGTATATTTCTATCAGCAATGCCTCTAAACTCCCCTCAACTGGTATTAACTAATGCAGACCACATTCTACTTTAAAAGGAGAAAACAATAGATAACTCCCTCTTCAAAACACAAATAGTTCAATTTTTATGCTAAAATAATATAAAATTGAAGTTATTTTACCATCTGCAGCATTTTTGCTTTTTGAAATTGTGGATTTTAATTACAAATGATGCAATTTTGACAACAATTTAATTTTTTTATTTCAAAGTCTATTTTTTTCTATCAACATAAAACCTACATTAAAACTGACAATATAAAAGCTTTTTCATGTGAAGGTGTATAAAGCTGAAAACACTTTTTTTCCCGTACTCATTTTTAATTAAGGAAAAAATCAATATAATAAATTCCATTTTCCTTCATTCTGCAAATAAGTCTGACCTCTTTATAAACTACTGAAAGCTAGGTGATTCCTGTTAAGGTTCACTCTTATTTACGAGCAGAATTTCCCAGTTATGTTGTTCAGACCAACTGTCCTCGAGTCATCCTTGGACAGAAGTGTTGGCAATTCACATCCATCTGGCTCCAGAGCAGGCTGGAGTTCACCAGCTGACTGAATGAGGGGTGTTACTGGGAAGTAACAGAAATATGGAGGATTTACACTGGGAATTATTACCACAGTAGCTTTCTCCTTCTTCTAACGTTATGAAGATCATGCGGACAAAACCCTTACGAATCATTTGAACTCATGAACAGAGTAACGAATGGTAAATACTTGTTACATTATAACCGATAGCTATAATAAAGAAATTAAAGCAAAAACAAGTCTGTAACAACTTCCTTTCAATCTCAGAGTGCAGGGCAATTTAAACGTAAAATCACTCCAGAGTTCCTGAAACACTGAAATGTTTGGACAAGGCTGAAAGATATGCTTCTTAACATTTCAGCAAATTGTTTCTCTGAAAATAGCAGCAGCAGGTGTTGAAGTGACTGAAGTGAACTAAGCAGAATTTTTCTTTTTTTTTTTTTAATCAGGATAGATGAAAGTTGTTTTGAACATCAGAAATGGTTCCGTTCAGGGACCTCAGTAAAGGACCTGTGTAAGTTTCATAATGGGACCTTTTTGAAAACAAAGAAAACAAGCACTTTTCTGCCTGTGATATACATTTTGTTCAGTAAACACAAAAATCTGCTGTTTCTTCCTAATTGCCTGTATGGAGAATAAAATTGGCAATTCGTTTATAATAGGTTATCTCAATCATAAACGGTTTATGTCGCTACTAGATACAATGGAGACTCTTTTGCTGATTGTCCTCTTAGTACACTCCTTGTGGAAGTAAAATTACTGAATGGAATGAACATCAGCTCGGAATAGCCCCCTAACAGTAGTTCAGAAGAACTTCATTTTGAAATCTCTTGATGGCAAGTCCTCATTCTCGTTGGAGCCCATCTGCAGTTGCTGTCCTTGAGAGCTGAGACTAGTCCGAGTGTAGTAGTTCAGCAAGAAGGGTATCCATGAAGGTTATGACAACAATTCACCCAATTGTGAGTTACATCTCCTTGATGTTGCTAATCTCACCCTGAAATTTAAAAAAAAACTTCCAGTGATGCTAAGGTTTAGGTTAAAAAAACCCTCAATTTCTGTAGTTAACTTTTTCCCTTTTTAAATGTTTGGGGACCAATCTTTCTGAGTTTATCTACAGTACTCCAGTCAAAATAAGACACTTTTGTGACCCTACTAGCCTTCAAAATGGACAGTGCTTTTCTTTCTTTTCTTTCTCTTAACATACTGATGAATCAAAAATTATCATTGCATGTATATGTAATAAATTTCTACATAGCAGTATACATTGTATAAAAATATTCATTTGCATACATCAGCCTGCACTTGATCAGCTACTGCTAGTGAAAAAAAACTCTCAAATGATTAGAGGAACTCCTTTGCTCAACGTAGGAGCAAGACTTGAAAAGCGATTTGAACTGAGTATTTCAAAAGATATGGAGGGCATTGTCCAGTCACTCATTTCATAACTATATCCCAAAGTCATGAATCCATATCTTTCACAGATGTCTATGAAATTTACATCTAGTCAATTCCATTTGGTGCTGTTTTGTTTTTTCCTCTGGATCCTTATTTCTTTGCTAATATACAGAAGATGACTAGACTTTTCATAGTTAAAACACATGTTCTAGTACTAACCAAAGAACGTCTTACACTTGATCTAATAGTTAAATTAATAAGCAATTTTTAATTTACAAATTTAATGAAAAGGTATGATTTTTAGTAAAAATTTCCTGATTACCTTATTCAGTCTTGAGTATCTTTTTCTGGAAAACCAGGATTATTGAGATTGAGGAAGAAGAAACAAAACAAGAAGTCACTTAGCCCAAGATAGTTGTTTGCCAAGGGGTGATGATGTCTACAAGTGATGTCAGAAAACCAAATTGTGCTCTGAGTCAGTGAAAGTCCTTGTTCTCTCAACAAGTGAGAACCATGTCCTTTTTGCAGTTGCGAGGAGTCTGTTATTTGGTAAAACAGTAAAGTTTAATTGAGTAGAGGCTTTTTTCTGAGTATTTTTATTATAAACAGTCAGGCACATCTAATCTTGACTCTGGATTCTTACATTGGGATTTAAAAAATAGTGAACTAAATTGAAAAAAGGACTAAAAATCTTCTAAAAACAAAACCACTGGATGATGAACTACAGGGGGCTATTTTCAGACATAGTTTGAAGTTTACTTTTAGAAAAAAAGTAAAAAATCAAATCACACTTTTTGCTTTGACAAACAAAACTAGGATGAAAGCCTACTTTGAAAACCATTTTTACAAGATTTTTGGCACTGTGGTATTGGCTAGTAATGTAATACCTCTCAAAGTATTTATCACCTTCAAACTCTTCGGAATAATTTAAAGGAAAGGGATAAGAGTGAAGATAAAATAAGAGTATGACTAAAAAAGCATTTCCAAAGCCAAAAATATATTTTGCCTCCAAGAATTTTTTCGGCTCAAATTTTATCTAATTCAGTCTTGTCACAGCAAAATCAGAAAGCAGGTATAAATTTGTATTAGTTCTATCAGTCCTGAACATGGCTGAACATCTAGTCCATAAAGCTCTGAGTTTAGCAATGAATAGATGGGGCAAGGGTTTTTCAATGTCTTTCTTTTTGAATATTTACAATTCTTCATATCTTTGTTTTCATTTTAATTTTCTTACATACTCTCGTCAGACTAAATAGTTCATACATTGAAGACTAAAAGGAGCTGTGATTTTTTTCTGTAGATTAGGAATTTTTTTTTTATTTGATGTGTGTCCCTTCCTTCAAAAAGAATAAATTGCATTTATTCTTCAAGTGTAATGCCAAAGACTCTCCCTGTAGTTATTCAAGTCATTTTCTCTTTGGGAGTATTTCAGGAGAGCTGCTTTAAAATCTTACCTTGGTCTTTTTTCCTCTATCTGGAGTGCAACAGGGTTTTCAGGGAATATAGTCATCTAAATTAGGGACCTGACACAGAATACATGATAGGTGATATAAAATATCAGCAAGAGAAATAGAAGGGCATTTATCCAGCTCAAATCAAATTATTGAGAAGGGGAAATCTGCCTGAAAGTATAACATCCTACAAAGCAATTTGGAAAGAAAATTTATACAAGTGCCATAAGTAGTAAGAATTGTGACTTTGCATTTAGCATTTCTTCTGCTTTTTATATTATGTGAGTAGCTGTGAGAATTTGAGATTGAAGTCTAACCATAACTTAATCACCACTATAATTTGTGTTCTGCCCTTAGATCCAACTTTGCATCTAGAAACTAGATTTTTTTACCAATTTAAAGGTTTGAATCTAAAGAAGAATAAGTTTTTTCAAAGACAGAGGTTTTTAAAATAAATTAATTTAGCTGAAAATCAGAAATCTTGAGTTGTCTTTCCAGAATATCTGTGTCTCTCTATATATGCACACAATTCTGCAATGGCATATAATGGGATTTTAGGAAAGGTTTAGTTTTTCATCACAAAGCAAGAGACAAGTTCTCTCCCTTGGCTAAGGTACTTTAAAATGTGGTCAAATCGTTGATATATTTTCAAAATACTTATTAATCATAGTTAGGAGGACTTGAATAGAACTTGAAGAAAATTTAAGATGGGAAGTAAAAAAGACGTTTGGATAAATACCGTAGTAGACAATGAACAACTTTATCAATATGTTGAAGCAATATTTTCATTTGAGTAAACAGATGATGAATGAGTAACCACTGGAAAAATATTAATTTCCTCTTGTTTTAAATGAGATGACTAAAACTTTGAGAAGTAAAAACTTATGTTCATGTTGAATGTTTTTAGAAGTCTTGTTGATATAAGATTGCCTGCTATTAGGAAAATTACATGAAGGCAAGACAAAGAAAAATGTCTATACCTCATTGAATTTATATATGGTAGAAGATATTGGAACACAGCTTCTGCCTGAGATATTTATATCAGATGAATGTAGGATCACTAGATAGATGTACTTACCTATGTCTCATATTCTTCAAAAACTCTTTAAAAGTAAGGTGAGAACCTTATAAATCAGTCTTTCCTCCTCTCCCCTCCGCCATAATTTATGTTGTTGTCAGAAATTAAACAAACCAACACAAACAACAAAAGTCCTAGCAGATAATGATGAGTATACCATTTGTAGATCTGCAGTTAGGACTGAATTGAGTTGTACATCAATGTTTAGGCCAGAAAGGTAAGAGTGTTTTCTATTTCTACGTTTCATTAATTTTTAAAGTATAATACAAACCAAAGTATTTGGAATCTTAAATAAGGCTGGTAGTGTTAGTTTTTCTCTAGGAATGAGAAAATTAAAAAGTGAGAGAGTTTTAGATAGGCAAGAAAATCATGAGAATGCTTAGCAAATCCCTGTCGTATTCAAATGTGCTTTTCACATGAGTAGGCAAAAGATATCAATTTAAAATACAGATTGAAGCTTGAGATGAAGTTAATAAAAACTAATTCATTTTCAGAACAGTCTTCTGGGATCCAAAATTTTTTATTCATTTTAATTCACTATGAATCAAGGAAAAAGTTCCTCACAAATAATTTTCTGATCTATGAACTAGCTTTTGATCTGTGAACCATGAGGAATAATAATACAATCTTTTATGGAAATCAAGAAGCAATCAAAGATTTTAAATGTTAAATTCAATCTTAAAAGCTATTTGAGAACAAAGTATCGAAGAGAGGCCATGTTTTTATATGTAAAAGCAAAATAGAAATAGTGCAAATCTTGCAAACTTGGGATCCCATTCAGTACTTTTAGAGACTTAAAGACAGATGTGGCAATATTCAAGTCTGCATCCATTGTCTGATGTTTCTGATTAAAATCCCATATTTTGTGTAAAATGCTAACACTAGTGTAAGTCTCCTGCTTCAAGACTGTGCCAAACACAGCCATGGCATAATTTCACTTTCTACACTTCAAGTGCACTTACTGCTAGAAAACTCTATCAGTATCATGATTCAGGAATTTATAATTCTCTAGGTAGCTGAACTGTGGTTACCTACCTTGAGGTACCAACCACCTTGTTTCCTCTCCCATTCAAAAGTAATTTTGATGCCAGAAATATACACGTGAGAATGAGCCAGGGAGCGAGCACTTAAGGGGGTGTGTGCATGTAAGAAACAGGGGAAGAGAGAAAAACTTAGAAAAGAGAGGGGTGAAATGCAAGGCAGTGGGGCACAGTAGGCTAATCTATATAATATTATGTATAAATATATATCAATAGAAACATACAAAATGTAAAATGAATATATTATATCTGATTTGTAATAAAACAGTTTTATTAAATTATTATTATTTATTAATTTGATAAAACCCAGGGATATATGTCTGAATCAGATTCTTGATTGGAGTATATTTTCTTCTGTGGCAATACACTGATTTACACTGAATGATAATATTATCAACTGCACTATCACTCTCATATCAGCATTGAAATGAATACTCATTTTTAAGCCTTTTACTCTCACAATTCCCACGCATGTGATTCATATATGGCTTTGTTCTAGCATTTCAGAGTTCAAGAATTGACAGAAGTTGTCTTGGAATTGATTTTGATACAAAACCAATGATACACTTCCACCAGAAAAATCAGAATTTTAATCTCGGACTCACCAACTTTAATAGAAAAACAAACCAATGCATAATATAGAGTGATCTGTCTTCCAGATGCAGGAAAAAATGAGAAATTAATTCTTATTTAAATCAATTAAATTGTTTTATTGAGAACTTCAGGATTAGAGAATAGCATAAATTTTGTTCTCTAATGCTGAAATTATTAGGATTGCAGAACTTAGTGAGAAAATTTGTCCCCAGACTTAAATGTGACAAAGATTTTCTAAGGTCTGACTAATACCTAACTGATTAACCATCATCTATCTGAATCTTCCCATCACATGCTGAACACTTCACTTTTTAGTTTATGCTTTGTATACATGAAAAAGAATTCATACACATCATTAAGAAAAAAGAGTACTTGGTGATCTAACTACTCTTTACTAGATTATTTTTCTTACCCCGTTCAACTTCTTCCTGCAGTTCTTCATAAGCCTAGCTTGTAAGCCATTCATGACTCTTGTTTTTCTCCTTTCTGCTTTTTCCAGTTTATCTGCTTGTTGTTATAAAACCACATCCCACTCTTAGAGTCTTTTTGATTTATAGTCTCATTCTGTACTAATATTGCCAATATTAATAATGTCCACTTAATATTATTTCCTTCCTCTCTTTAGAAGGCCTTTCTATGGAAGCCTGTCTTCCTGGCTAAAGTTTGCATTTTTAATCTATTGCTACGCTTTTGCTCGACTTTTATATTAATTTGACAGAATTATTAACTTGATACTTTTTGACAGTTTCATATATATGCCATGTTTCTAAATGTTTCCTTCCCTTTAGTCAGATGCATCTTTCACATAGCACAGCCTAAGTTCTCTCAGCATTTGTAAAAAAATATATGCTTCAGCATTGTTCTCAATAATTTATTGGTAGACTGTGACTATTTATAATGCTTATTCAGCAGGCATTCTCCCTTTACCAGAAGGCCATGTCCTTCAGGTATTAGGTATCTGAAATAAGGTGCATCAGTCTTATTGTCTCTTACTATGATACTACTTTGTTCTATTTCCCTTTTTATCTTTTTTGAAGGCTTTTAACAGGCCTGCTTCTCTCTTCCTTCTGAGTTACAGAGAAAGCATAAATATTTTCACCATAAAGTAAAAACCTATAGTTTCTCCCTGTCTTTTTGTATCTCTGATTTAGGCCATCAGGTCTCTGAGAGGCCAATTAAGCTTTGTTTATGCATTTAGATTTCTAGTCTTTGTTTGTTCTTGATACACTTTGCAGTAGTGTATAGATGTCTAATATATTTGATAAGTTCCCCTATTATTTTCTTTCCTATGAGCTATCTAATAATGTCAAAAATATTATCTCAGTCTGATGCAGCTAAAATTCCTCATATATGGCTCTATCTTTTGGTCTTTGCACTATTTTATTGCAACTTTTAATCATAAATCTCTTTATTTGGATTATGTTACTGAAATCCTCCACATACCAGTCTCCGAAACAGGTCAAACTCAAAAATGTTACTTTTTTAGAACAGAAAAATGTATATGTATTTAAGCATGCCTATATTCCTATTTCTATAATTTTCAGAGATATTAATTAGTAGCTTGCATAAATCTTAGTTTTTCTAGGGATACTTCTTAATTACCTTTTACTCACCCTAGCTCCTTTAAGAAACTCTTACCTACAAAAACAAGAATACAGTCTCTACTAAGGCCTAAAAATATGTATGACATTCATAAATTTGGTTTAATATAATTGAACACCCCAAATATCAAAACTATTTTTCACATCTCAATATGTCTTTTGAACACTTTGTGTTTGAAAGTATTACATTTGTCTGAACTTCTGTTCATTTTTTATCTTAAGACTTACAATTTATATCTTGTCTTTATCAGCCTTCATCTCTGCATTATGTTCTGTGCTTTTGTGTAGACTCTGTACAAGTCTGTTTCTGTAGTAAATTAACTCTGGAAAAAAAATGGGCTTGCTTTCATTAGAATAGGGTGAATGCTGAAAAGCATTTTCTACAGATGCTCAATTTTGCATAGAAGTTTTATTTGACTGTACTTCTGCTTGTTCCCCAAAAGTATTCCTGGAAAATCTTGGCACTCATAAAATAATCAATCATAAAACCCAAATATTAACTGAGTGTGGGATGCAAAGATTTTATAAAGCATAAGAGTGCAGTGATATAGTGATGAGATACTGCAGACAACTGAGAACAATTGCCATCCCTTCTGCCAGGACCCTAACGGCACGGATGGGTCTGACTGTCCCTTGCCAGCCCCCTCAGGCACAGGACCCAATGTCATCCCCCTGGAGCCATCATCCCCTGCCCCAGTGATTGCCCAGCAGGGACTGTCTCCAGCTTGTCACAGCCCTGCCTGCCCATGGGATTAGCTCAGCTGGACTGTCAGCCCATTCTGGCCTCATCTCATCACCATCCCCAGGGAGGTGCCCAATCCTGAGGATGGGGCTGCTCTTGGTGTCCCCAGATGTTCTGCTCATAGATGGGACAGGGTTGGGATGGGGCTGGGCTTGGGATGCTTTATGGAGATTCCTATGGAGGCCCCCAGAGTGCCTCAGGTGTTGTGTAAGGCTCCGGAGTGGGGCTATGCAGATGCTTTGAATGTCAGGATTCAGTTTTTGTGTTGCTCCAGTCACTGTGCTGGTACTTATCTGTTAGCATATACACTCTGACAGTGTGAGGAACAGCGATATATCTTCCTAAGGCTAGAGAAAAAAATGTGTTTATGTGAAGGAAATTGTTTCAGTCCTCAGGCTCTCAGAATGTCAATTTTGAAGAAAACTTTTTTTCATGGATTTTCTAAACCACAGCAAGGAGTCCATGTTAAGGGTCTGGATGAGAGGTTGATGCAGACAGATTTTTGGACAGCCACAAAAGTACTTCAAGACCAATTCTTCTGCACAGTTCTGAAGAGCTGCCTGATCTGTGACATTTTAATGTGGCTATTCTTGTAATTCCAAACACAAGCTGTGAACAGCATCTCTAATGTTTAACTGCTAGAAAACTAATAAAGCAGACCATGAAGATTTTTTCAGCAGCAGTTAACTTCTGCAGCATTGTGACAGTGTGCAGGCCACTGAGAATCCCCTGGTGGCCTGGCCACTCACAGCACTGCTTTCCACCTGTCCCTCCCCTGTTCACCCAGGACTGGCCAGATGTCACGGCCAGTCATCTGCCTATTGGCTTGTCTCTCGCCTTGCTCTCCCCCGACAGAGGGCATAAAAGACCTGGGCGAGAGACGGGCTGGACCAGTCTTGCCAGGTTCTCCCCCACACAGCTTGTTCTATGCGTGACCCTTTTCCCTCCGTGAGGAAGAATAAAGGAACGCTGATATAAACGCAACTGGTCCGTCTGACCCTACCAGCGAACAGCTGCTGCCGTTCAGCCCAGGAACAGAGCTCCCGGGATAAGGAGCTACTGAGGGCTGGATTCGGTGGCCCGAAGGAGCCCATAGACGAAACACCAAAGATACACAGCAGATCCATAGTTTTGCTGGCATTAACACAGTTACAGGTGGTCATAATTTTGCTTGAATAGACTGATCTAAAGCAATTTCTGTTTCATTAGACGTTTGAAAGCTTCCTTTGGATATGAGTGAATTGCTTTTTCCACCCATTTTTCAAAATATATAATGAAGACCATGCAAACAAAAATTGGAAGAGATGGAAGGAGGGGATGAAAGCTCCTGTTTGAGTTTTCTTTTTCATTACAACTTTATAGCAGTAGAGATATTCTATCTTGTCTCTGTCCTGCTTATTAAGGAGGAGAAATAGCGGATGGAAAGAAAAAAATTGCTAAAGACGAACTGCACTGACTGATTTCTTCTAACAGAGCAGTTTGGAAACAAGAGTCAGCAGCATGTGTAGACACTCATAATATGCTCCTTTGCCTGTCCAAGAAATCAGGAGGAACTGTAGCTGGAGACTTGTGCAGGTCCCAGTACAAAGACCAATTTGCACAGCCAAAGGCAAGTTTAGATGGGAGGCAACACACTCAAGCCTACCTGTCAAATGAATAATCTGCTTTTCATTGTCACATGTGCACCCTGTTCCACTTGTGCATTCTCACAACATCTATTTCATGTTGCAATCTTTCTATTGCAAACTGACAGCCTTTCTTTGGAATTTAACCCTTTACCCACTAATATTTCACTGTCTCCTGTCACCCTTGTTCTCTTTCTTTAAAATAAGTTTTCACTGTGATAGAAAAATTGTGTTTCCTTAATTAATCAGTTACAGTATTGGCACAAGCTATATCTGGAATTTCTTTATACTGTGTAGAGGAAGTGCTACATCCTTCAGAATTTAAGATAAAATTACTTGTTTCCCAGAAGTATATTAGGCTCACACTTCCTTTGTGATTGTTTCCAAGCTTTCCCACATTCCAGCTCTTGGGTCCCAGAGCACATTCTGCTTTTAGGAATTCAGCTGGAAAAGCTACAGAGTTCAGCTGTCTGAGTCCAAGTGTGAGTTCTTTGGTGATAGGAACTCCTGTGAGGAAAGCTGGGAACAAGGTCCTGCCCCTCCTTTCCTTTCAGCGCTGCTTGTAAACTGAGACTTAACACTGCCCCAACCTGTGCCACACTGCAGCTGTAGAAGCTCTGTCTGTGCCTGAGCTTGTACCTCTGTGAATCAGATCCAGACGTGCAGGTTTGACTTCCTGGCTTGGCCTTGGACCCATCTCGCTGCTGCAGACTTGCTGATCAGTCTCTGAACTCCACTCTGACCCACACGAGGTTGGTTTTTCAGAAGGTCACAGTTCCCATCTGCGCTACTGTTGTGCTCAACTCACAACTCACCTTTCCTTGCAGTGCAGGACTATACTTTCTGTCTTCTAAAGAAGAACTAGGATGATAATTCCTTCCTGTGACTTCTACATGGGTTTAAATACTTTTCTGAAAGCGACATGCTATCATTTTATCAAGCAAAATGTCCACTACTTTCAGTTTTTTTCTGTAAAGCAGCCATTTAATTAAGAAGTAATAAATCCATTAGAACTTAGAGAAAACAGGAACCTCCATTGTAGGTACCTTTATTTTAACTAATGAAAATATTATTGTTATAAGAACATCAGTCTGGAGATATTCATCTAAGTAATTAATGTGAGCTTAATAGTTTAGAAAGGAACAGGTGCAAGTCAGTGAAAAAAAATGTTTTCTTTCATATCACAGGCAGTATGGTTAATGACAAAATATGATTTTTAAGTCTGAGGAGTTTTTTTGTTATATTTTCAGTGTCCAGTTTCCCAATATCTGAAGCTTTTTGTTCTACAATAGGAAAGAATTATCCCAAATACTTTCCTGAAGTCCAAAAAAATTAGAGCTGTCTCATTTCATTGTCTGGAGAATCCTTTATCTCATCAAATCATCTTATCTGAGTAAGCACCTTATCAGATATTAGTTATCCAGAGCAGAGTTCTGCTTGTTCGTGAGCTATTAAAAAGGCAGCAGTGTTCTTGTACTTCACCCAGTTATGTTTAAGAAATCTTAACCACTTTAATAATTCTGGGAGACACTATGAAAAAGCAAAGACTCAGAGGTGGAATGAAGAAAGCTTGTGTAGAGGCATGAAAACCAAGAGTTACAATCTTTGTAAAGTAAATACTATTATTCTATTGCAGGTTTATGCTATTAAATAAGTTCTAGTACAGATGTGCTTCATATGCAGTTATCATGAAAGCTATGTTTTACTGTTTATTTTGGATTTATTACTACTTGAGAGTGACATATGTGTCTGGAAAATGTCTTATACCTTAAAAATCAGTGATGCTTGAGAAACACAAACTATTTCTTTAACTTTTTCTACATGTCCTTCAAACATCTTGCAGTGTTTCATAAGTTTTCTGAAAAGCTCAAGGTTGGAATTGTCAATTGTCCCAGTGGCTCTAAGAACCACATAGGAGAAAACCCTTCTCTCACCATTGCTCATTCTGTCCTAAATTGTCCACTATAAAGATGTTAAGCCTATCTGTACCATCACTACAGTTTCTGAAGTTCAGCTATGAGTTTGGATTGCTCTCCATCATTCTGCTTAATATGGATTAGAATCTCTCCTGCACCCATCATATTAATGTTATTGATCTGTGAAATTTCTTGAAAAAGTGGTTCATGAGCCTTCCTCCAGAGAAACCATCTTTGAGTAAATACAAAATAATCAATAATGAATCATGGAAGAAGATCACTAAACAGAGGCAGACAAACATGTAGGTGCCTGAATGGTATTCTGAGACATGAGAGATCCAGTTATGGCTGGCTCCTGGTTCAACAGTAGATTTCAAATCTGATCTTGATTAAATGGAGTTTCTCATCTCCAAGGTGAAGACAACAATAATTCTCCAGCTCACAGAGGTAGGGAGTTTTGATACATTAAAACACTCATTGTAGTTTAAGAGTATTATAACCAAGAAAGATATTAGCCTCTTGTACCTTTTAAATTATTGCATATGTGGGAACAACCTCGACTGAACTGAGCAATAAAGCTGATTATTACAACCAAAACAGATATGTCCTTTTTTTTCCCCGTCATTCTCTTTTGCAATACTTACTTTACCCAGAGTTATTTACATGAGGGCACTGAGAAGAGAGGGCAAAACCATCGGGCCAGATGTGCAAAATAATAAATTAGTCATGATTGAAATCACCTATGGATAACTGAAATTATTGACCAGCAGTGGTTGCCTGACCTGTATTCATCAAAATGTCAAACCATGTAGAGGCAGACAGCAGGTATGCGCCCAGGAAAGAGTAAGGGCTGCATAAATCTCTGATGCTGTTCCATGCTGCTTCAGGTAATTTTGACATAGGATAAATTACAATACTGTTCACTCACAAAAAAATATGATTAAAAGCAGCACCAGCACTTACTTTTCTGTTTTTGAAGTACCTATCATATTATTAGATAAACTATCCTCTCGTTTTATTGAAAATAATTTGGAGTGAATGACTGTTTTATGACACACATTCTTCTGAAAAGTTATATTGAATTCTACTTCTGTAGAATTTAAACATGGATAGTACTGAATAAAGAATTTTTAACACACCTGAAAAAACTACATTGAGAACCATATCCTAAAATTGTAAAGTATGGTTCAAAATTAAATTTAAATTGACTTTTTTTTTTCTGTAAATGCACTTTATAAATTATTCCTGTAATAATCTACTAACATTTGTGATGTTATGTTGGTTTGATCTAAATAATATTCCCAACATTAGTGTTATTAGCACAAAATATTGATATCTATATGTCATAATGTTAGTTTTCTACTTTCATGAAAAAAAATATTGAAAAAACTCTGCATAGCTCAGGCTTAACTATTCCCTTCCTGTCTTTTGATAACTCAAAATAAAATTGCCAGAGATTATATAAAATCCTGTTTTCTTCCAGATGTGTCTTAACTCTGCAATAGTAATAGCAGAATTTGTTTCCATCTGCTTTATATGTAGCAAGCATTCATAAAGTTCTTTCATCTACCATCTTAGAATATAGAATCTTAAATTTATAAGGATCTTGCTGAAGTTCCAGTGCTTTATTTAAGAGATCATGGAATTCAACAGAAAATTTTCCATTAGCTCCAGTGAAGCAGGTCTCACAGTTCTCGTCTTGTTTATTATCATCCCTGACACACACTAGAATAAATTTATGTAGAAAGGAAGAAAATTTTCATCTTTATGAGGTTTTTGATTTGGTTAGGTCTGGAATAAGGGAGTTAAACTATAGGAGATCCATGGGAATTTCTGAGATGTGGAAAGGAGGATACCAATAAAATTTTAGTTCTGCCTACTTTTGGAACATGTCCATCTTCTTGAATTTATAAATATGACTTCATTGGATTAACCCTTCTTGAAAATGAATTTTTAAAAATTTTCCATTACTGTAGTTTACGCCAGTTACTGGTTACTCCCCAGCCAGCAAGGAAAGCACTAGGCAACTGGTTGCTCATGTCTCCCCTACTATCTCCATCCCCAGAGGAATGGGGAGGAAGGAGAATCAGAAAAAGTTAAGACTTGTGGATTAAGATAAAAAATGTTTAATAACAGGTAAAAATAATAATGAAAAAGACAGAGGGGAATAAAACCCAAAGGAAAAATGTGGTGGGTAATACAATGTCCAGCCAATCCCCGTGCAGTGATCAGCCCTTCCCAGCCAACTCCCCCAGTTTATACACTGGGCATGATGCTCTTTGATATGGAATATCCCTTTGGCCAGTTGTAGTCAGCTGTTGTGGTTGTGCTCTCTCCCCACTCCTTGTGCACCTGCTTGCTGGCAGAGCATGGGAAACTGAAAAGCCCTTGACTTAGGGTAAGCATTGCACAGCAACCACTAAACCAGCAGCGTGTTATCAACATTTTTCTCCCACTAAATCCAAAATACAGCACTTTGCCAGTTACTAGGAAGAAAATTAACTCTATCCCATCTGAAACCAGGACACTAATTCTAAAATACTTGTGAGTAGTATATTGATTTAATTCCCTGCTTTTATATTTTTAGTTTTATTTTATGAGTCTACATTTTATATTTTCTACTTCTATATTTAACTTGATATTCTTGTATCAAGAGATTGAAAAGATGGATGGACAGACATGGAAAAAATAAAATTAATATTATCTCAACTTGGACATTTAAAAATAAGTCTCTATAAAAATAAACATTGTCCAGTAGATGTACCATACACTATGCAAATTGTGTTACATTTACTTCCCAGTGCCTTTGCCAGATTTTAAACCACGTTCCTTTAATATCAGTAATTAGAGACTGAAATTAACTGACACAATTTCAGTTACTTAAAAGTAATTTTGAGAATAAAATATCGTGATTGAGAAGGTTGTATTTATGTTCTTGACCTGTGTAGATCTTTTTTTCATGAGTGGACATCACTCTTGTATTCACAGAGAGTATATTGAAAGTTTCTTGAATTTTTTCTTGACTTAGCTTGGTAGGAGAATCTCATTATATAGCCTTGGTTATAAATTTGTAGTCATCTAGTGAGGATGCAGAAACAACAGCATTAGGCTTAGGTGATCTGTTGCATGCTGTGAATAGTAAATACCAAACAGCGAATACACAAAGCCAGCAGTTTACAAATAAGCTCCAGCGAAAATTATTCTTTCATATTTTTCAGTGAGTACCTCTGCATGACAAAGATAATAGAATAAAAACGCTCCAAATCAGCTCATGAATGATGGAATAACATAATTATAATGGAATAAGCTAAATTAATAACAGATAATACTGATATTAAATGCTTTAAACATTCCTGGTTACCTTCTGCAGACCTACAATCAAAGGTGGTTTTAGTCTGTCACGTCCATGCTCTCTGACTGTAGTCCTCTATTTCATCCAGCCTGAAGTAAGACTGAAGTAATCATAGCAATATTCTTTTAGTTGGTCCCAGTGATAGAGCACCACACAGGAGAATTTAGTAAATCTCATGGGGATTCCCACTCTTACAGAACTTTTTTTCCCAGGGGCTGTGATCAAATAAGTCTTACACTTCATTACAGGGGATGGAGCAGAACAAAGAGAATAATTTTGTGTGAAAAATAACCTAAAGCCCGCTCTAGTAGCTGAAAGGAATGGATGAACCAAAGAATGTGTCAAAGGAGGAACAGGTTAAAGTCAGAAATGGAGAAGAAGACAGACGCCCATGGGAAGAACTTGAGGGGAAATGGATGCAGGAAACAAGGTGTTGGAGATGAATTAGGACTAAAGCAGCAACAAAGAGTGCTAACAAATGTAGCAAACTAAATTTTTAAATAACATGGCTGAGTAAAACACAAAAAATTAAAAAGGACAGGGTGTTCTTTCTAATTTCGTATAAAATCTACACGAATATGTACAAAGCCCTGACCTCTGCAATGACCATACAGATTGGTGTTCAGTTTGTTTCTTCAGAATCTGCTTATCTTCCATCCTTCAGCTGCTGATCTCTTGGTATTTCTTAATTTCTGTTTCCCGTCTATAACAGGTCTTCAATTTATAATCCAGATTATTAAATATGGAGTAGTTAAAGGTAAATTTCATGCTTTGTAGTATCTGAACTGCCTCTTTAAGTTTGTAAATAAACCATTGTCCCTGCTCTGAAAGGACTTTCTGCTTGAATTAACCATCTTGTAATCTGTAGGAAAAACACAACTATAATAATCAGGCAAGCAAGCAGACCATATAATATTAATAAATTGTTACAGACATCTCACACATTCTTCACACTTGGCTGTCTACGCAAATCAATACAAAAGGAAAGATCTAGTTAAGGCTGGGATAAAAATCTAGTGCTTTATCTTTAAAGCAAGTCAAAACATAACAATTCAACTTTATTATGTATAGTGTAGTTTGTACAGATTGCATCCCAAAGGCTTTATGGAGGCAGATAATACTCTTCCAGAGTAAGATAACAATATTAACAATGGAAAGAGAGAAATTATATCCACAGTCACATGCCTCTATCAGTGGTGTAAACTGAAACTAGCACTGCTGAAATCAATATGCTTTACACTGATACAGAATTGCTCAGAGATTAGAATCAGGCCCTGTTTAGGCAGCAGAGAAACAATTTCTTTTCAGCTGAGAATTGCAATGGATTGGTAAATCAATGAAGCAGAGACACAGGATGGTAGTTTTCAGACAGAATGAAACTTAAGTGAGGAAAGAAAACATAAAGAAGCAACAAAGCAATATGGGTGAAGTATATCAGTGTTTTTAAATTTAAGAGGAACATGTGGAAAAGCTAAATAAAACAATTGTTGAAAGAATATATGTGATTGTTCTCAGTGTCATGCTGTGGAACTCAATGGGAGTTTTTCATCAGCTTCCATTACTAACTTTGTATCATAAACTATGGGCATGTTGCTGGAATACAGAGAATGCTTTATGCAGCAGAAATGGAAATAAACAAATGAGACATAATGGTTTACTGAAAGACAAGACAAAATTATGAAGTCATATTTCTTCACTAGATAAGAGCAATAGTAAACTCCTCAATTCTATGGGTTTTCTTTATAAAAAACAGCAAGCAACAAAAAGAAATAAAGTAATATTTTTAATGATCTCCAAAAGAGCCGGGTGATCTTAAAAGGTTGGAGGTTGAAGTAGCGGCACCTTCTCTTAGCAGCTGGCAGATTTCTTGCTAATACGCACATAATCTCATATGCAGCCCTCTATTCTGATGTGGAAACCAGAAGGTGTCCATCTGATGCCAGATTCTGCTTCACCACGTTGTATTTAGACATTCAAATACTAAACACAAACAAATACCAAGCATCCTCCCCTGCCAGCCTGCCACACACACCCACAGAACCCCACCCCAAATGAAATCTGTAGCTACCTACAAAATAATGTGAACTTTGGTAAGTTTGTTCTTTCTGGAGACACGACACAATTTAAATATGTCGGTCTGACAATTTTAAGATGTGCCTCCTAAACAGGAGAGAGAAATTTCCAGACTTATGTATATTTAAGGGTTTTTTTGTTGGTTTTTTTTTTTCCAATAGTAATTTCTTCTGTGTTTAGACAGTAGTTGGTTTTTAATTTCAGGTTAGTTGAGTATTCCTATAGCCATTGACCAAGGAAAAAGACATTATCAAATGATAATAAAGTTGTTCTTTTTTTTTTTTTTCAAGAATTTCATGTTACTTTTTTTCTTGTGAGCTTAAAAGTACTCTTTTTTGCTTGCTCAAGGTGGAAAGGACATTCTAAGAGAGTCTTAAAAGTTAACAACTAACCATCATGCTTTTTGCACAGTATCTGCCATTCTAGCAGTGTGCTAAGCCTGTCTCTGATGAGTTTATGATTCTAAAATGTCCAAGCAGCTTTCCCTTAAGAAAGAATGCATTTGAGAGATCGATACTTTTGCCTGTTGGCCTTGTTGAACAAAGATCAATGCATGTACAAAAATCAGCCCAGCAGATGTGACTGTGAAGACTACCAGGCCCCAGAGAGAGGAATGCCTAATGGAGACAGCTATCTGTAGAGCTCTAAAGTGTGCCATTAAGTACTGCACTTCACTTGGCTCACATAGGGGTTGTGATACCTCAAGCTGTGCAGTGCTAATCTGTGTTGTGTTTTAGCCAATTTATGCTGCTCATGTGATGTTAGGGGTACTTTAGCTATTAGATCCTTTATTCCTTGTCCAACATGGGGCATTAGTCAAGTGAAGATGAAAGCTATGCCCAGCTTAGAGAATTCTGGCAGCCCCCAGGCACCCTGCAGAGAAAGCACTAATGTATGACAAACCTTTGCCAGCATTTGGCACCTTGATGTTGTTGCTTGGCCTCTTTTCTGATGTAGTTGGTATTTGTCAGTTTTCCTGATGGGCTGAGAGATGCTATTTAGTTTCACTGCATAAGGGAAAGAGAAATCTATTAGCATTTGAGGCCTGTCAATGAAGATTGTGTCACTAGCTAATAGAAACTGCACATGTGGCAGATTGCTCGGCAGAAACTGAAGGAGCAGGAGACTGCAGGTAATAGATTGAATGAAATTTATCCTCTTTATTTATCATAAAAAGTTTTTTCCTTTCAAAAAACTCATAACAGGCAAAAAACTTCTCCACAGCAGTAATTGAAAGCATAGGAAAAGGTGATGGTGAAATAGAGTAGAATATAATGCTTGAATTGGATTCTCAAAGGGACCTTAGGCATCAAAGTACCTTTTTAAAAGCCAAAATGCACAATATGTCAAAACTTTCAAGGGGCTACTTCTCTCAGCACCTGCATTTCTGTTGAATTGTGCAGCACCAAAGACCTGAATTAAATTGTGTCCTGGAAAAATGTACAAAGCAAGTATTTCCTGGTCACAGTCAAGCTAGTAGTAACACCGAGAGAACACCTGTTTTTTGAGACCAACATTCTAGCTTCTCCATATATGGCAGTACAGTGAGAAAGTCAAAAGTCAAGAGACCACACAGAAGAAAGGAAGACTAAACCATCACTGGATAAGGAAAGGGATGAGAAATATCTGCTAGAAGAATAAACATGAAGGAAGCAAAAGATACAACAAACATGTTGTGTGAAAGAATTAGGACACCATAACACAGCAGTCTAGGTTGGAATTCCTGTATTAAAGAAGAAAGGAAGAAAATTTTTTTATTGATTTCATTCTGCTTACAGAGGAAAATGGGATAAATTTAAAACAATATGAACAGAAATAAGAGTCCTGTCATACTGGAACAAGGTCTAATATGATATTCTCTGTCAGACAAATCACAACACAGTCCTGTTATTTTCTTTTTGTTAGGGAGAGGAGGTCTGCAATGAAAGTGTTGGTGGGAGCAGCTGATAATGCAGATGAGACTTAACCTTGAAACTTTTCCAAATAATTTGCTTTTCACCCTTGACTGCTCAACATTAGTGCAGTACAATTATGAAGATATAAACATCACAAGGACACCTGGCACACAGCCTGTCACAATGAGTTAAACTTGAGTATTCGATTCCCTGACCAACCATGGAAAGAGAATGAGCCACCTCATCAGGAATTCAACTGTGTCAGTTTAGGAGGAGGTGAGGGTGGGAGGAGCTGATCCATCAAGCTCAGACAAGACCCAGCCAACCTTCTGTTTTCTACTTTCATTCAGGCAGTAGAAGCAGATCATAAATGGACCTGCCAAGTTCACAGTCAGATGAACTGTAAGAGAGAACCTGGAAGGTACCTCAACCTGTACCTAAATACTCCTGAAATGCCTTTTTTTTTTCCTTCAGTGCAAATGCTGTAATTTGCTTGTTTTAAATGTCTATGAATCACATAAAGAAGCAAATTGGCTAGAGAATGGAACATTTAATTATTCTTTTTCACACATCAGCAAATTTGAGTTGAGGTATACTGCAAGTTTGATAGGCCACTAAGCTGCATCCATTCAGGGTCCTTCATTATCATGTTAACCTTGCTTCCCCTTTTTCCCAGACACAAGACTTAAAGATTTTTAACTGAAGGAATAGTTGTTACTGATTAGTAAATTAAATTTGGAGTTTCAGTGATATTTTCATATTATTATCATTTAATAATTCATGAAGTGAGAACTTTGCTGAATATATCAAAATACTTAGAACCAGTACTAGAGGTTTTGGACAAGTCTTTTAATCTTGTTCTTAATTAATTATTAAATATGTTATGTTTTCAAATACTTTTAAGAAATAGTGCCTCTCTTACCACATTTTGGGAAAATCTAATTCTCATTTAATGGTGGTGCCATGCCAAGGTAACTTCACTGACTTCATTAAAGACTCAGTGTTATGAAAATCATTAAAATTATTAAAAACATTAGCAAAAATAGAAAACCTGTTGGGAGGATGATATATTTTTTTCATTACTGTTTTTCCAACACTTTTCCCCATCCAGATTGTTTTAACCTAGCATGCACATCCTCCTCCTTTCTCTTTAAATTTGTTTCTTTCTCTGTGTACATGCTTTTACATATATATTCATCCTGTAAATATATTGTCAGCATATATATATCCTGGATAGCTATAGCTTAAAATTACCATATTGCCTGAGCTATCCAACCCACAAAACAACAATAAATTTTATATAAACATGCCATTCAAATATGCAGTCATATGGTAAGTATCTTTGTAAAGTAAGCTGAAATTTTATGTTGCATCTACTGTTACTGTTGTTCTGATATTTATTTTGATATATAAAGTAATATTTTAAACTATAATTATCAAAATTCAGCCATAATTTATGAATAAAAAGGTGCTCACATCCTTAGTTTAGTAATTTTCAAGATAATCACATTACTGTTTGAAGATGTTTAGGAAGTGACAAAATGTCACAGCCAAATTTCTCAAAATAGCAAGTAATCATGCTTAAAGACTGTGTTCCTCCATAAATTAACAAGAGTTGGCTTTATTGCATTTTGTAGTTCTCTTTGCAACTCAGCTCTGCATCTGTTGCAAGAATGAAAAGGAAGTGGTGGTAGTGGGGGTGAATATGGAACACAATAGCTCTATGGCTATGATGGTTCTGCTATATTTTGTCTATCTTCCCTAGAAATCTTTCCCATAGAGACAGGAAAAAAAATGTTATTTTCCAACAAATTACTACTCTTTAGTGACAAAGAAAACAGAGTTACAGTGCAGTGGTGAGAAAAGTCCATGTGAAATTTATCATTACAGATTCACTATTTTTTTAACCTTGATTATTTACACAGATGCATTTCTTGTAGAACACTAATTCATATATACACATGTATAAAAACTAAACTTCTGCTTCTGTATTCTGTGATAATTTTCTAAATATCCTGCCTTCCAGGTCTGATGATCTTACAACTAATACTGCCCTTCCCTGTGCTTACTGCTATGCTGTTATTCTTTTAAACTTGCTTTAGTACTGCTACCTCCAGCACTGGCCTACCTTGGTGATAAACAGATGAGCACAGTGGAAATATGACAAGCATAGAATTACTAATATTTCCTTTTACAGAGTTAGTGATGGTTGAATCATGATTTGCAGATACTTAGTGACACCAAAATTAATTGTATTTTTAGGAAGAGTTTTCTTTATCCCAAACACTGACTGCCTTAGACTTTAATGGAAAGTATCTCCTTCTTTGGTCTTCTACTGTGAAAATTATGTATGGGTTTTTTTTAATTCTTTATCAGTAAGGATAGTAAGAACACTCACTGTTTTCTGTCTTAAAGAGATGTGTGCAATCACTTCCATTTGATATTTACTTATGTTTAGTGAACTTTTTATTCACAGCCCATAACATGTAATAGGGTGCTAGGCACTATCAGAGAGTGTTTTTACTCTTATTTTAGGCTTATCATCATTTTGTGGTATGCTTTGATGTTTCCCAGCCCAAGCATTCTTTATGCAAGTTGCATTAAAATTCTTAAAAAATCAGTCAGTAAATTACACAAAGAGATTTCATATTAACTGTTACAAAATTTTATAAAAAATATTGGTTAAAGAAAAATAAGCAAACCTCACTTTGTCTACTAATCTCAACATAACATACTGAAATCTCCACCTTTTTGTAGATGACTCATTACTGTCCAGCTAAACATATTGACCAAGAATTTGATGTACCTCATATCGTACATTCAAAGGAAAGAACAAGGTGGACTATGGATCAGCTTTTGTATCCCATCACATCCTTATCATGACTCTATGTCCTTGGGGTTTAACATATTTGAAAATTCTTTCTTCCCTATCAACATTGTCAGCTTTTAACCTATTTGCTGTTCCTTGGGCTTATCCTGTTTATTTTTCTATCACCTTCATGATTGATACCTGCAACTACATGTCACGTGCTGAGGTAAAATGTCGCTCCTGTGCTGTCACGGTGCTGCAGAACAGAGGAAATGGGCAACCTCACCAATAACTTGTTTGGGAAAATGAAGATATTCAAGTAGTGATAGCTGTAAAAGAGGGCATCTCAGTACAATAATGGGCTGTGGTGTATAACTAGAGGAGAATTAAATCTTTGCTGTGATCACAATTTCTAGGAAAATAAAATTCACTGCCTTTAATAACAGTGACCAACTTATGCATGGCACTTTATGTAGTTAACATAAAACCAGCAAGAATCAAAACATCTATAAACAGTTTATTTGGGACAGTAGGTCATATTGTTAACAATATGTGTTTGACCTGGTAATTGATAGATATTCCAAAGTAATTTACCATTAGTCGTTCTGTTCAATTGTTCTAATAGTTTATTCAATAACAAGTGTGGAACTTTTATGAAAAATAAGATATTCAATTTTAAGTAGAAAACATTTCACAAATAAATTACTAGTTTGATTTTCCAGAGTGGCTGTATCAGTGAAAGTAAGAGGTTATTTTCTGCTTTTAAAAAAAATGTTCATTTTTACTCAGAAATCTACTTGAGCCTGATAATAAGAGAAAGGCTTCAAAAAATGCTTCATCATTATGTCTGCTTATCATAATTGCTCTTGAACACCTGCAAGCCATGTGCAGGATGGACTGTGAGTAGCCCACCTTGAGGCCCATAAAAAGGAAGGCAAAACTGGTGCAAAATAAAATGTGGAGGGGAAAGAGAAGAGGAGAATACCTGACCTTTGCCTTCCCCCCACCACCACCATCACCTTCTGAGAGACACCCTGAGTCCTCCGGGAGCCGACCGCCTGGGGAGAACCCCCCAATCCTGCATTCTTGGACCGAAATGACGAGTGAGTTGTGAAACGCTTGCCCCTGCTCCTGCGCTCCGTGGTGAAAGCACCGCGAGTGGACTGAGGCTCGGCTGCATCGCAGAGGACGGGGAGGACAGGTCGCCCAACAAAGGTAGCACAGTGTTGTGGTGACCTATCCTGTGCTTTTTAAAGTAACCTTAGCTTTTTCTAACTTTTCTCTAATTTTCTCTTTCTTTCTCTTTGCCTCTCTTACTATTAAATAAAAATATATAGATTTTTTGGCATCAACATTTAATCTTGTTTGGTTTTTATCTTATTTTTTGGGAATATTTTGAACCTTCAAAGTTCTTTCCATTTTATACACAGAGACTTAGTTTTCTTTGCTGTTCTGGGTTTAAAGCAATTTGTAACAGGAATAAATTGACATATATAGACTGCTTTAAATGCAACTTTTTTAGTTTGAATTTTACCATAATAAACTTAACATTGCAATTTGGAAAACAGGATTCCTTAAACTGTAATTCTGAGAACATTCCACTTCCTTTTTAAAAAAATCATTTTGTGTGTTCAGTGTGAGAAAAGAGGGTATACAGATGTAATGGGTTTGTGTGGCAAGTTTTGGTAGTGAAGTTCTGCAGACATGGCTTCTTTGAGAAGCTACCAGAAGCTTCACCTATGTACAATAAAATCAATGCAAGATGAGTCTGATGGATTCACCATTAGCCAAGGCTGAGCTCATCAGTAATGGTGGTAGAACCTCTGGGATAATATCTTTAAGAAGAAAAAAAAAGTTAGTGCACAGAAGAAAGTATCAGCCAGAGAACAGAGGAGTCACAATATGTGAGAAATAGCTCTGCAGATGCCAAAGTCAGTGAAGAACAAGGGGGAGGAGGTGCTCCAGGTGGGGGAGATGAGAGTCCCCTGCAACCCATGGTGATGACCATGGTGAGGCAGCTGTGTCCCTGCAGCCCATGGGGATCCATGAAGGAGCAGAGATCTACCTGCAGCTTGTGGAGGAACAGGTGGAGGCCTGAGAGAGGTTGTGGCACTCTGGGAAGCCTGTACTGGAGCAGGCCCTCACAGAACCTGTGGCCATAGGGAGAGGATCCCATGATGGAGGGGGCTTGCAGGGAGTATTTGTGCGCCTTGGGGGACTCGCGATAGCAGTCTGTGTCTGAAACACTACAACCTGTGGAAAGGACCCAGGCTGGAGCACTTCACAAGGAACGGCAGCCTGTGGGAAGTACTCACATTGAAGAAGTTCATAGAATCATTAAGGTTGGAAAAGACCTCCAACATCAAGTCCAACCATTGACCAAACACTATTATGCCAATTAGACCTCAGAACACAGTTGTTTCTTGAGCACTTCCATAGATTGTGACTCCACCAGCTCCCTGAGCAGCCTGTTCCAATGCTTGACAATTTCAGTGAACAGATTTTCCTGGTGAAATCCCCTGAAAATCTGAAATCCTCTGGCACAGCTTGAGGCTATGTCCTCTCATCCTGTCAGTCGTTGTCTTGCATAAGAGGCCAATCCCCACCTTGCTTCCTTTCAGGTAGTTGTAGAGTGTGATAAAGTTTCTGCTCAGCTTCCTTTTCTCCAGGCAAAACAGCCCCAGCTTCCTCAGCCAGTCCTCATATGACTTACACTCCAGACCCTTCATGACCTTTGTTGCCCTTCTCTGGACATGTTCCAGTACCTCAATGTTTGTCCTCTATTGAGGGGCCCAGAACTGAACACAGAATTCAAGGTGCAGCCTCACCAGTGCTGAGTACAGGGGGATCATTGTTATGAATGGATATTATGGGGTTTAAATAAGTTTCTACCTCCGCTTAGGCCTATAGCAATAGATAGTTACTTACTGAGGCGGCCTGCACCCCAGAACCCACTTCCATTCGCAAGTTCTTTTAATAATGGCTGATTCGGTGTATTATAGAATAAATCATTTATTCAAGAGACACAAATTGAACAGACAAGAGACTTAAAACAGAATATTACTACACAGGGAAAAGAAAAA
>VZTJ01011332.1:793514-820095 GCA_013397795.1 Orthonyx spaldingii | reverse complement strand
CAGACTCCTGGTGCCAGGGTGTGACTCCCTGGTGAGTTGTTATGCCAGCTATGCATCTCAGTGGGAGGAAGGAGGGGGAATCGTCCTGCCACAATCATCACTTCCCTGATCCTGCTGGCCACATTATTTCTGATACAAGCCAGGATATCATTG
This sequence comes from Orthonyx spaldingii, assembly GCA_013397795.1. Taxonomy (NCBI): domain Eukaryota; kingdom Metazoa; phylum Chordata; class Aves; order Passeriformes; family Orthonychidae; genus Orthonyx; species Orthonyx spaldingii. Next base: position 819,942 of record VZTJ01011332.1, on the reverse strand, counting down.
AACTTTTTGGCCACTTGAGCACATGCTGGCTTATGTCTGTCAACCAGCATTCCCAAATACTTTTCTGCTGTGACACTTTCCACCACTCTTTCCCAAGCCTGTAACACCACAAGGGGTTGTTGTGACCCAAGTGCAGGACTTGACACTTTGTCTTACTGAAACTCACACAATTGACCTTGACCCATGGATCCAGCCTGTCTAGATCCCTCTGTAGCACCTTTCTACTGTCCAGCAGATCTACACTCCTGCCCAACATAATGCTGACTGCAAACTGTCTCAAGTTGCATTTGATCCCCTTGTCCAAATCATTGATAAAGATATTAAACAGGACTGGCACCAATACTGAGCCTTGGGGAACCCCACTCCACATTGGAGTGGGGGAATAGGGTGAGGAGGAAGCCCTGGCAGAGATGAGTGATAAACTGACCAGAACCCCCATTCTTCATTTCCCGTTCACCTACACCACTGGAGGGGAGGAGGTAGAGAAATTGGGAGTTAAGTTGACCCAGGAATAAAAGGGAAGGGTAGGGGGAAGGTGTTTTTAAGATCTGGTTTTATTTCTCATTATCCTACTGTGATTTGATAGCTATGGTAATAAATGAAATTATTTTTTCCTGGGTCAAGTCTGTTTTGCCCATGACTGCAATATCAACTCACAATTCTTGTATTTCTCTCCCTTGTCCAGTTGAGGATTGGGAAGTGATAGAGCAGCTTGATAGGGCACCTGGCATATAGCCAGGGTCAAACCACTACAAAAGCATAGAAAAAAATGCCCTTTATAATGTATTAATAGAATGTATTACATTCAATTTACAAGCTGGTTTAAGTGTCTCAGTTTTAGGCCTTTCTAGAAGACCAGACACAATCAATGTTTTTTTAATAACTTTCTTCTTTTGATGCTATCCTCTATACTTCAACTTTTATGCTTACTTTTCACATTTCTCACCTCCCTCCCACATGCCAAATGGAGTAAAAAGTATCCTTAAGGTATATAAGAAACCACAAAAACATATTTAATCTTGGAGTAATTTGAAAAAAATCTGTACATGGTTCCAGCAGAGCTAAAGCTTGAGTAGTATGTATTTAACTTATCTAATGAAATACACTGTGAACATATTATTTTTACTGAAATAATTGTGCACTGCTCAATTCCACTGCCTCTCTACCATATCCATTCTGCTTCATGTATAAAAGCTGTTGGTATAAAATCTTCTAATGTCTATTTAATCATAATTCATTTATTTTGTCCCCTCCCTTCCCATTCTAACCTAAAAGTCTAATTTTAAAATTAACTCAAACCAATCGTGTCATCTTTTAATCATAAGGAACCTATTCCTGATAAGGTGGTTGGTTAAAGGTTGAAACCTCAATGCCAGTTAAAATAAACCTGTAATTAGAGCAAAGGTATAATTTTGAGATGCTGACTGTTTTGGGATTATCTCATGATGTCTTGATTTTACCCTCAGTGAAAAAAAAATCAAAGAGAAGAACTTTTATATTTCATAGGGCAGATAACACTTGGTCTGGATACTGTCACAGTGAAGTGACAGATCTTGCCCTGCAGCTGCCAGGATCTAATTATGCCTGGGCTCAAAAAAAAGGAATTGTGCAGCTGTGTGGAATTAGGAATACTCAAATTCTACCCCACACAGACTTGAAGGTCTATGGGGGTATCAAGGAGTGATTATTGTAATTTTCTAATGGTATTGGAGCAGGGATAAGGTAAGGAATGTGTATCTGAGTGCAGTTATTTTTACTGACTTCAGAAGTGACAAATCATAATGTGCCTAAACTGTCGTGGTAGGAGTTGACCAGATCCAGGTTAGACCAGAGGCCTAAGGAGCTTGCAGTGCTCTCAAGTCATGCTCCTAAAGGGAAGTACTTTGTACAGTGGCATTGTAATTGGAAGTATATGGAACATGCAGTGGGAAGACAAGGATCAGAGTCAAGAGTCCCTGCCTTACAGAGGCATCACTAAACTGCAGGATGTTCTTCATTTTCTCACTGGCCTTCCCACACTGCATAAGTTGGAATAGACAAATGAATAAGGCCCTTCCTACTTTTGGTTTTAATTGGGTAGTCAGAGCACACTTTTCTTTAAAAGTGAAATCATGGATATAACCTCTAGAGGTTAAGAATTTTTTTTCTCATTTGTTGGATCAATAAATGTATGCTAACCAGCAGGAGGCAAAAGATCACCTCCTTTTAGAAGGACTCATCAGCCTGGGTGCCACTGTGTGTTAATGTTGCTGTATGGCTTTGAGATTGAAACTACAGTCATGTCTAATCAGTCTGAAATGAAAGTAGGGAGTTGGCATCAAGATACTTGCATATTCTAGTGGTAGCAGAAGACATTGAAACCAGACAGCCATCTCTTGCCTAAGAAGAGGGAAAAAAGGATATGCTTTGCTTTTTCTTGAAGTAAAGTTATGCAAATATATTGTATGAGATCTTATCTGTGTATAATTTCTTACACTTAGAAAAAAATTTTGCTCTGTAGTCCAGGTGAACTTCCAGGTAGAAGCTGTAATTTTTCAGTTATTTATCAATTTTGGACTTCACCATAATTTTTTAAAAACTGTCTCCAAGCTTGTTTCTTTCCACTTTCTTTCCTCTACAGTTGAGTGTTAGTATTCTCGCTAAGAAAGCATTGCTATGTAAATTATTTTAATAGACCCCCATTACTTGATTAAATGTTTAATTTGTAAGAGTTTTGTGTACTTAGAAACCAAACAATCTAGGAGCAAATGGCCTTTATAGAGTTTCTGGATTGATTACAAATATTTTGTTATCTGAAAGGTCTTTTACCCTTTTGCCAGGAAGCTCTTTCTCTCTGCTTATCTTTATTTAAGGGTTAACACCAAAACCCATAGAGGTTAATCCTTCCCAAAAATAGATTCCTGCTCTTAGCTTTTTATTCCCAAGAATTTTCTCAGGAAGAATATGTATTTCCAGGAAGAAAGAACAGGAGAACTCTAAGTTTGTTACTGCAAAAAGCATTATAAATGCTACTGACTCTTGCACCGTCTCTGCAGTCAGGTTATTTCATGCAATGAAGGCTGCCTTGTTCTTTCAATACAGCCAGACACAAATAGAATTGCCAAATGAGCTATTGCATAAGTCAGTGCTTTGAACTTCCTTCTCTCATTGTTCACTAACAATGTAACAGTAGCTGAGACCAGATGCTCAAGGAGACAAGTGACAAAGAAGAGCTCATATGTTATTTCAGACTTGATTAGTTAACATTTATCTTCTTGCTAAAATCCTTTGGGCTTTATCTGTTTATATCTAATTGAAGAAAAAGGAATTGACCAAGAGAATGAGGCTTTGGGAGGTGGTTTGGTTTAAAATCATAACTACTGCCAATACTGGCTTCATGTGGCTTAGTTAAGATTAATTTGCTTTTTCTGAGGCCATTTGCATTACAGGTTTAATTGTGGTAATCTTCTCTCAAAACTTGTCTCTAATTTGATGAAATGACCATGAATGTTATTCAAATTCAGGATGCTTCTTCATGATTATGTTTATCTCACTATCAAATATCATCCAGGTAAAGATGTCAGTTTCAAAACGCAAATAATTTTCCTCCAGTGTTTGAAATGTTCCATCTATTTAAAAGAATGTCTGGGTAATACTGGAAATATGGTGAAAGACTTCTTTTCCAGTTAAAAGTTTCTGAATTGTTATACAGTCCATCACAGTTTAATTTACAAAAGAAACCACTACTTACCCTGACACCTAAGTAACTCTCCAAGAAATCAGGTAGCATATTAGAATAGTATACAATTAATCAATAATTTGAAATATAATGTTTTAGAGAGCAAATGATTCTGTCTAAAATTCCACACTTCAGGAAAAATTTACACAGCCATTCTACCTGAGAGATCTCAGATTACTAAATTGTTTTTCAAAAAAGTGAGTTTCAATTTTCTTTATGATTTTCAATATTTTTTTTAGGATTAGGGGGCCAGGTCCAAATTTAGCAACCCTGAATACAGTGAGGATAATTCTCTGATTTGTTGCCAGAAGTTAACTTAACTAAAGGATGTTCATCAGCATCTAAATCAGACTTGGTCTTCAAATTCAGAAATTTGTAAGTATTTAATAGGTAGCCTAATGTCTGTTGTTATCACTCCTTTCAATGATTGATTAATGGGATGAGTGATCAGTAACATGAAGTAGCAGCAATAGCAGTAATATGTATACCTGTAGTAACATTTTTGCAAGAGATGCATTTCCTTTTTGAGTATGATGGTTTCAAAAAGGGAGCTGCTGAGAAAGCAATTCTGTGCAGCAAATGACAGTTTCTGCAAGCAGAAATTCCTTGATAAACATCAGTGAGTAATAATCAGTAATAGGTGAAGAGACTACGTCATTATTTCCTTCTGCTCTGAATTATAATAGAAATAACTTCTTAAGATGTAATATCTGAGTGTAGTGATGAGATTTTCAACACCAAATATACCATTAGTGCACCTGATTTTGTCAATTCAGCCTTTCCAGCAATGGAAAACTGTGCTAATAGTATCTGAGCAATAGAATGCAAATGTTACATCGAATTTTATTAACCTCAATATTTCACATTGTCTATAGTAACATTTTTCTCTGCTCATATCCTCATAAAATAATATAATTTAAAATATGGGGGTTTTATACAGAACAGTCTAAGTTCAGGAATAACACAGGACACTCTTAAAAGAACCCGAATTAGACCAGAGGGTTTGACTGGAAGACAAAAACAATAAGAAATAAACAACAAGCTGTAAAATCAGAAGGAGTCTGGATACCAGAAAAGTATAAGAGCATAGTGTATGCACACTCAGGCTAAAGAATAATGACCGAGAGGTGTGAGGAAAGCAGCTTTAGCAAAGAGACACCATGCTTCCACAGGTTTAAAACTTTACTATGTTACCAAAGCATGGAAAAGAATTTTTAATAAATGGCTGTAAATTTTCTTATATTCTTTCTAGACAAATATCTATGTAAAATGAAAGACTTTGATGTATACTTCTGATCGTTGCCACATTCTCTCTGCTTTCCAAAGAGATAGAAATAAAATGAAATTTCTCCTATTTCTTTATCTATAGCCTCCCAGCAATTCATCCTAATGTATTCAGCAAAGTTTCTATGACAAACCATTTGTTAAATGACATGTATCATTTCAGCCTTGAAGGCCTGGGAATTTTTGCTTTGTTTTGTTTTTGGTTTTTTTTGTTTTTTTTTTTAATTATTATTTGTTGTTGTTTTTGGTTTTTTTGTGTGTGTGTGGTTTTTTGTTTGGTTGTTTGGTTGGTTGGTTGGTTTTGGTTTGGGGTTTTTTTAGTTAGCTAGTATGCTTTTTTTTAAAATAAAAACATTTTCTGCATCATGGACCTTTTCCTCTCTTAACTATTTTAAACTGTCTCAGTGACAATCATCAGGGGATGGCAGAGTAATTTCAAATCCTAACTGTGCAGAAGTTTGGGGAAAAATACTTTTGCCTATATAATTTAATAAAATAAATCCTTGGGTCCATTCAATTGTTTTCTGATCACAAATGAAAAGGCTTGTGTTCAGTAAAGGTCATCTGGCTCACATCTCTACATCAGGGAAAGTCTGTTTGAAATACAATATCAGGTTTCTGGGGCCACTTGAGTTGCCTTAGGACAAAAAGTTTCTGCAATCCAAACAATCTCTAAAAAGGCAGTGCTATACACATACTAAATAATGGATTACTTCAGATTTGACATCAGTATGACAAACCATTATTTGGAGTGCTCTGAGGTGTGCCAAAGTGTCCTTCATTTACTGTTAGTTTTCCTAATGTAACATATCTCTTTGCAGAATTAACATTTCTAAAGCCATAGTTTTAAAGCATCTTGTCAGGTAGCATGTGAAAGGACATGAGTCCTGCAGAAAAGGACAGTTCTTTTTTCTGAGTGCATTTCCCATACATTTGCATAAATATCCTTCTTCCTTCTAACTCAGTTCATCAGCTGCATTTATATCATCTCCCAACTATAAACACAGTTATTTAATAATTTTTGTTGTCATTCTCTGCCATCCCCTAATTTAGTACTTAAATTCCTAGCTCTAAATGCAGTGGTTTCAGTAGTATCAGCAAAGCCAAAGCTAGACTAAAGCAAAACAAAGAACCCTGCAAGATTTAATCAGTTTTCTCCCAGATGCTGCAGTTTGTCTCCCACACTGTTAAAAATCTCAGCTCATTGAGTATAGCTGGCACTGTCTTGCTGAAGGCAAAAGTGCAGTTATGCAGAAACTGTATGCTCTGCTACATAGGATTGCACGGGTCATTCCGTACCCATATGTATTCTTTCAGCTGCTGGGGAAAATGTGGAGGAATGGACTGCATAAGGCACAGACTAGGATGACAGAATGTTTAAAACAGAGATTGTTTTCAAAAGAAAGGAGAGGAAAAAAATGAAGATCGAGTTTCAACCTGTGGGAGCCAGGAACTCCAGTACCTCTCTAATAAAATAAGAGAGAAGCTGAAGCGATTGCTCTTTCATTGATTGGAAACACAGCTAAGCCATATTGCTGGTATTGATGTCTTTAGGAAATACCACTCAAAGCTGTCTATAAGTAGTATGATATCTTCTTTTCCACTGGCTATGGAACAGCTGGAGAGATCTGCAAAGTTGCATAGCTTTCTCTAGAAGATCACAAAATTAAATGAGCTCAATGTGTGTGTGTATGCATGTGTGCCTCAAGGAGATATCCACAAGAAACTTTAGAATAAAGGAGGATAAGGGTCTAAGGACCATTTACAATTCCTAGTTAGAGTTTTGAGGAGTATTAAAGGAATTTAAAAAAAAAAAGCTTTCATACTTGGCTCATAAATCTTTGACTTTTGAAAAATTTCTAGCTAGTAGGTTCTTTAAAAGGGCTGGAGATCTTTTGTTCATCTGGTGATTCTGATGAGTTGAAAAATGCATGGTTTTATCACACAGCTCATGTCCCAGTCAGATGCTTTTATCCAAAATAAAATAAAATGTATTTAAAATAAAATGAAGTGTTTTAAGTCCCAGCTGTCTGCTAGAATGTATGACCATTGACCTGAAAACAAGCAATCGTACAAATAAGTAATTTTTAACAAATGTTAAAAAGACAGATTATGACCTTATTGGTAAGAAGTTTATCTTCAAACCAATAACACACTGAGTTTATATATCTGAACTAAAGCAAGCACTGGCAGTTTGGCAACTCATGAGCACAGGGGAGAGAAGAAGGTTTTCAAACTCCTCCAGAGCTGTAATGCCTATGTGTAGTGAGAAGCTTGCTGAGCAGAATATATCCTCCTGAACATTTACCCATAATCTCACTTTGATGGTATCAAGTATGACTGTTTGGATTGCTTAAAATAAGTTTCTGCCAACATTCTGTTTACAAATATCTCAAATCTAGGAAAGGTTTAAAGATGTGTTGGCGTAAATTTGTTCTGTAGTCTGAAATCAGAGCCAGAACCCAAATGTCATGAATTAGGGAGCTTTTTTATCTAGCTACAATTAATCACAGACAGATGCTTATGCCCTCCTGAAATCTATATTTATCCCACCCTCAAACAGGACCTGTAAGAAAGCTGCCTCCCACTTACCTTCCATCTGCAGAACCGTAATGCAAATACTGAAAGCTGTCTCCCATGAGACCTGTTGACATTGCTTGCAACCACAGCACATTAAAGAATCAGTAAAAACTTTGGCTATTTCTGTTTGGCTTGACATGATGGCAAAGCCTGTTGCTGTTTTGATAGTCCTCAATTATTTGAGAGAAAAGAGCATTAAATCCATATACTATGAAGACACCAGCTAAAATTTCACAAGCAGAATGAGTCTGGGTACTGCGAAATCGTAAGACCAGAAACAGAAATTTTCCAGCAGACTATGAAGTCCTGAGAACTCAAAGACTCAACAGAATCTATGTAGCAGATGGAGAAAGATTGCTACTTGCTTCCCATTACCTTGTATAGGAAGAGAGGAATTGTTACTAGACAGCTGCTGGGAACCATCATTGTTTTTATTTTTTGGAAGAATAGCCAGATAGTAGCTGCCAAAAAAAAAAAAAAAAAATCTTCTTTATCAAACTATCTAGACTGATAAAGATGATTCTAACTTTATTAGGCTGCAGGCTACTGTGCTTACCGAACCTCAGTGTTTGGCAATGCCATAAGTAAGAAACTCTAAAAAAGAGGGAAGTCATACGAGGAGCTACTGAGGCCACTTGGTTTGTTCAGCCTAAAGAAGAGGAGACTTAGGGGATACCTCATCACAGAATCACAGAATAAGCTGAGTTGGAAGGGACCCACAAGAATCACTGACCAAGTCCAACTCCTGTCCTTGCACAGAACAGCCCCAAGAATCACACCATGTGCCTGAGAGCATTGTCCAAATGTTTCTTGAACTCTTATCAGGCTGGTGTTGTGACCACTTCTCTGGGGAGCCTGTTCCAGTGCCCAACCATTGTCTGGGTGAAGAACCTTTTTCTAATAACCAACCTAAACCTTCCCAGACACAACTTCAGGACATTCCCTTGGGTCCTGTAACTCTTAACCAGAGAGAAGACATCAGTGCCTCCTCCTCTTCTTCCCCTTACAAGGAAGCTGTGGGAATCCAGGGAGGTCCCAGCTGACTGGAAGTTGGTGGACATTGCCCTGATTTTCAAGAAGGTCAAGGAGGACCCTGGAAACTACAGGCTTGTTAGTCTCATTCAGTACCTGGTAAAGTTATCCTTTACAACTGAGGATATTCTATTATTCTATTAAAAAAGTAGTACTTTTAAAATGAAGATAAATTCTGAAAGGTGTTCTAAAGAAAGACCAGGGATGTACTGATGAATACTAATATTTGATCTACAATTTAATGGAAAACATGGAGTTTAGTAATATATTTTCTGTATAATTGTCTGTAAAATATGTTAATTTATTTCAGTTGTGCTATTTCTCATCTGATCTTCTGTTTAAAGTACATGTCAGCATATATTCCCATCTTCAGTGTTAGTTAGGACTAACATAACTATTTTTCCCTTGCTTTCAAAACAGATTTTTCTTATAAGCAATTTTGTTTGTTAGCTTGAAGGAAGTCCTAGGCTTCTCAGACATGTGTAAAGCTGACATTTTCATGATGAGGCAGGAAGTTGGTTTCATGATTTTTAGTGATTAATTTTCAACCTAGCAAATTCAATTTTCTCTTTTCAGCAAGTTTACATTTATTGAATGCTCATAGAAGAGAAACATTGTAAACAAGGTAGGATATGTTCAGGATTTTGTTTTCAACTATGTATGGTGGAAATTTTGACTTTTTGAAGTTATAGTCTTGTGGAAACTAACTAACCTTTTCTCAACTCCTGCCTAAATTCCTGCCACTAAATTCCTGCCTGAATCTACCTGATTTTATAGTAAGGCCATATCTGAAGATTATTCTTTTCTTTTAGAGTAGTGCTTAGGATCACTGGTAATGGATAAAACCTCTCTGTATTTGTGTCTAAATAGACAGAAAAAAAGGAAATTTTTCTATCTCCTAGCAAGCTTATGCCTCTTCATATGTGTCCTTATAGTGAACACTGACTGAATTTCTGGTCCTCCCTAGTTAAAATAATTAACTCTTCAGTGTGGAAAGGAACAGTTAAATAGGGAATAGATTTCTAGCTCATACAGACCAACACTTTACTTCCCTTTTGAACAAAATAACTAGGGAGTAATCAAAGCAAAAGCTGATGGTCTGAAAAAGAGAAAATGAGGTGTGATGTGTATAGTTCATCTTTGACTGATACAAGAATTTGTGGATGATAAAAATTTCAAAATTATCTAGACATCTCTCTGAGGAATTGTGTGTGGGTTAGTGATGAACTGCTTTAGCTGCCTGCATGTGTATATGCTAAAGACCTCTGAAATTTATGAAGTTTTCTTAACATAAAGATAATTACAATTGTTTATTTTCTTTTACAGACTTGTGTTAAGTGGTAGCAATTCACAATATATTCCATAGCAGAAATAACATGTAAGTTTCATTCATATACATATTAAAGAGCCATATTCTAAAGTAAATATTTTCACGTTAATCTCCACAAAGAACACATGTAACTTTGTTTGCAAATACCTTATCACTCAGTTGTTTTGCACAGTCAATACAATATATACTTATCTATAAATGTATTATATCCCAGGAATTTTTCAGAATAATGAACTACTCTATGTATTTGATTTATGAAACTGGAATAGTTTACTCTGGTACTGAGACTGTATTTATTAAAATCAAGCCATGTATTTCAAATAAACTTATTACAGTAACTAGAATATTTGTCATGGCACCTGTCTAGCCATGAATATTTGCATTTATCATAAGCCTTTTCCCACAGCTGGACTGAAGTCATTTAAATCAGAGAGTTTTATTCCTTTCTGCAGTTTAAAATGCTTGATTATAGCGGTAGAAAGATATCAGGGAGTATGGATTCTAATATCCTGTCAAAATTGTATATTTCCACATCCAATTACTATACATAACATAAATAAATAAAAATTAAATTGACATAGGACTTAGTGGCAGCCCTTTTAAATTCATGCACAGCAATGTTAGTGAGTTTCTTGTGGCTTGTTGGTTTACAGAAATGGGAGGGTTTTCCAGATATGACTGCATTTGTTCCATCTATTTGCAGTAATATTGCCTCATAGCATAACAAAGATAATTAATCACATGGGAAAAGTAAAGCCAAAAGGAGAAGTATCTCTGTGTTTGCCTGTATGTTATCCTCTGAGGACGAGTTCAGTTGCATGTACATCAATATATCCATCGACATACAGCAGAATAGTCATAAATACTCAGCCAAGAATAATAATGTTCCAAGCAGGAAGGAAACATGAAATTCCAAAAGAAAGACTTTTTTTTCCCCAGACCTGTATCCATTTTTGGCACTGCCTAAATTTATTTATGGCCCTTTGGGCCATGTTACTCCTACATTAGGATCTTAAAAGCCTTTCCATTTGTGTTATCATAGCATTTGATGTGGCTAATATGATATAAAAAAGTCCTGTAACGATTTACAGATCTGCAAGATGTTGTCCAGCCAAAATACGAAGAAAAGATAGCCAGACAAAGAGATTAATATGAACACTCCCTTTGTGGCTTTAACACTGTCCTATTTCAAAAGCTATTTTAACTTTTCCCATACTTGAAGAAAGGTCGTCTGAGATTATTGTTATGGTATAAATAAGGAGAAATCCCTAATGAGAGTATGTAATTTTTGGCAGAATCTTCTACTTTTATGTTATAAAAACAAGTTCAGGGATTGAGTTTTTGGGTTTGGGTGTTTTGCAGGTTTGGGGGTTTCTTAACTACTTTGGATTTTTGAGAAGGAGCTAAGTGATTTAAGAACAAAGGATAGGCATTTGAACTCTAAAAAAACCCACACTGGAAAAATCCCAGTTTAGATCTCATTTTATCTCATATTCCTGCTCCACAAGTACAGTTGAGTGAAAGAAGGCACTCTACATGGATGCAAGGGAAAATGTGAACTATACTGTTGATTCCCTAAACAACCAAGACAAAATATTGTTTGACTCCGACTGGGAAACAAATACTAGCTCGTCTTTGAATTTTGAAGCTAAAACTACCAGTCTAATCTAGACCTCCTATCATTCTGATGGTATTCCAGCTATAAAACTCACTCAGAATTAGTTTGGTGGCACAGAAAGTTTACTCTGATGTAAACCTTGGCAGAATTAGCTCTGGCACCATCAGACAATCTTTCCCTGGTCACATTGGAGGAAAAATGACATATATGAAGTATAAGCTCAAAAGTGATCAAATCTAAGTTAAATGCATGTGTCAGCTATTGACATCTCATCACTTGAAAAGTTGTGCCACTGACAGTACAAGCCCTATACATGAGTTAAATTTCATTAAAGCCATTAACGTGCTTGAATGGGCATGGCTATGAATCATAAAATCCAGCACGCTTGGCTTTTAACCAAAACTAGTCATATCATGGATATTAGCCAGATATTGTACCTATTCTGAAGAATATCTTGCATCTGGAGATGGAAGTTTATATATATGTCTATAAATGTATGTATGCATGCATGCACAACATTTAGAAAGAAAATCTTTAGCACAACGGAAGGAGATGGAACTATGTCATACATTACCAAATGTGTGACAAAATGCACAGGAAAGAGTTATAGCTAAAAGTTTGGTTTAAATTGAAGCTGCTGAATAACTAGACTTCACTATAATTATGTCTCACAAACTGTGTGCTTAGCACCTTCCTGTTTGCTGTATTATCTCAATAAATGAAACTAAGAGTATGACTTTGGTGTGAAGTATAGCTACTGACTTTGGAGTCTAGGTTGTCTGTATTAAATAGCAGAAAAATCTTATGAAAGATACAGAAATATTCAGCAGGGCATCATGCAGGGGTGCTGTGCAGTTCAGTTTCGGATGGTCGGGACAGATGATGATGAGGGATCTCTGTAATCAGGTCTTAGAGCATGAAGTTTATTGTAGAAGGGTGTGGGTATAGGAGACCTGCAGGGAGCTGCCGGATGCAGCTCGAAGCAGGTCAGAGAAGTAAGAGAGCAAGCAAGAAAGCTGGAGAAGAGAACAGAAGTGGTGGAAAAAGAGAACAAAAGTTAGAAAAGTGGCAAAAAGGTGACCGCAGTTCCCGTTTACAATCCAATAAATCATCTTCTGTGTTGAATATTCTAATTCTCATTAACCAATGTGGTATAAGCTACAAATCTTATAACATTTACATATAGCCTATAAGAATCATGGCATTACCATATGATGTTATATTTTAAACTTCAAAATCTACTTTCTGGACCCTCTGATAAGTTGGCAGGGTCTGCTCTGACCCTTGGACCTGTCTGCAAGGAGAAAGCATTGTTTAATCAAAGTAGGGATTACTTCAGTCAGCCATGCCATTGTTTTCCAGTTGTTCAGTAACTGGGGTTTGGTAACTCAAAGCTTGTTCTCATTTCAATCTCGCCTATAGTTTCTATATTCTCAGCATCTTTTGCCAGGCAATTATATTTATAAGGCTTTCCTATTTCATCTTCCCCAACAGCATCAGAAAACAGTATAGGATTATTATGATGATCCCTCCCACACATACGTTATTCTCCAATGTAAAGTCTGTGTACTTAGCAGTCATAATTCACTCCAGAACTTACAGAATCATGTCATATGGAAGGAACTTCCAGAGACCATCCAGTCCAGTTTTGTACTAAACCAGTGTCAGTTAATAGAGGTTGCTCACAGTCTTGTTCAACTGAGTTCTGAATATCTCCAAAAGATGGAGATTTGACTTCTTCCAAAGGTTGAAGATGGAGAGGAGAAATCCTAACACCTACTCAGAATTTTCCTCCTTGTAACTTCTGTCTGTTGCTTCTGATGTTATCACTGTTTGGTTCTAAAAACATTTGGCTTTGTCTTCTCTACAGTCTCCCATTGTATAGTTGTAGACAGCAGTAAGACCTCTCCTAAACCTTTTCTTAAGTTTGTACAAAGACAATTCCCTTAGCCTTCCCTTCTGTGTCATGAACTTCAGGCCCCTGACCATCTTTACTGTCACACTGCAGTAATGTTTACTATCTGCTTTTCAAGACTTCATATATCTTGTAGAGTTTGGGAATTTTATCTGGCTGGATAGGTTCTCTAGCAACATCATTTTAAAACGTGAAGATGAGACAGAGGCATAACCTCATCTCTCCTTTCCTCTTTCTGCAGAACCTGGATATAGGTCAGAAAATTACTGTGATTTGGAAGGATGATATTTCAGGTCTCATGATGAAGAACATCTGCACCAAAACCTAGAAGGACTTTGCTCAATTTAATTTTTTATGTAGGCTGTTTGTTTTGTCAAGAAGAATTCTGAAGTTTGACTTTTCTTCTCTTAACTATAGTATTTGCATAACAATAATGCCCAAAGTACACATTTAATTTAAGAATATGGGGGGTTTTGCATCAACATTGTGACCATTAATGGTGTTTTACATGACTGGCACTGAAAAATTGAAGGTCTATCAATTCAGAACTTCAAGATGTACCCAAAGCATGCTGAACTAGAATTTAGCCATGAATAGTTCATAATTCCATACGTGATGAAATGACTTTGAAGATTTTTGCACATCTCTGACTTTAGATACTTTGCTGTGGGTAGTACTCAGATATTTTGCTGAACACATACTAATCTGTCAGGTATAATTTACATTTTGTCATTTTACTCTTTATCATGCTTATTTGCCTTTAAAAAATAAAGTTGCATGGAATCCCTTTGAAAGAAAATTCTTCTGCCCTAGAAAAATGGCAAGAGGTATAATCTGTCAGGGAGAGGCTTTAAAATGCTTTCTGGTACATTTCAAAAATATGTCATTTTTCAGAGAAGGTTGTTTCATTATTAATAAAGTAAAGCTACTCCATTTGCCTCAGTAGGACTTAACATAAAGCCTTAGGATGAGGAGAGAAATGAAATGCTTTCTATCATTACTATTTTGAGTACTACAGTTACAAAATGTTTTACCTGTATATATATTTGGGTTTATATATATACATATTTTATATCTATATCATCTATATATCTATCTGTATCTTTGTCAATATGTATTTAAACCAGAAATCAAAAACTAAGTTGTGCTTGTTGAAGTATCCTAAGTATTTTAGGGGGGAAAAAAATAAAAAAAAAGCATGGTCATGGTTAGAAGTTCCTAAGACTTATGTACCTTTTTGGATTTGCCAAAATGATGTCTTCAGAAGATTCTCTTGGTCTTCATGTACTTCCTAGATTTAAGATTTCTATCATCAGGTATCTTCAGCTTCAATCTGGATTCCATGGTAGCATGGGTAGCTCTGACAGCCTGGGGCAATAAAGACCAGTTCCATAATCTGTAAATTTTAGAACCTTTCCAGTCATCTCTAGAACACTTCTCAGTTTTAAGCAAAAGCCATAGTTTGTTTTTCTATTTCCAAACCCATTTTGTCTATCTTTGATGGGAAAAAAACTCAAACAAAACAGAATAATTCAGCAATGTGAACTATGTACTGATGACATGTAAGAGTAGTAAACAGATTCTTGATGACAATCAGATGGACGTAAATCATGTCAGGAACTCTGCAGGATAATGTTTATAGCACTACTTTTTTTTTTTTTCTTTTTTTTTTTTTTTTTTTTTTTTTTTTTTTTTTTACTATAATTCAATTCTCCTTGGAAGTCTATTGGGACATTGGCAAATACTGTAAATGTAGACTGGAGTTCTATACATATGGTATCATTCAGTATAGACTTTTAAGCTACTCATTGAGTTCACAACCAGGAGTATTTCCTGGGACAATAAATCACAAACTAGGATTACTGATCTAAGAGTTTATGATCTGGACAGAACCAGAAGGTGTACAACTGTTTAGAGTCACCACTTTCCCCTTTACCTGCATCATCTTCCTAAAAGAACTATATTGTTGCCACCTTCTGGCCACTCCAAAAGACATTCTTGACAAATATGAAGAGATTAATCCTATCTGGAGACAGGATCATTATGTTGTGACATAAAACCTTCAGACAAGTGTTAAATCAAGGATATTGGAAGCATGCCACAGGATATTCCTCAAAAATTAGAGAAAGATATTTTTAAAAGGTTTTAATTGCAAGGAAGCCTTTGGAGTAGATGAATAATTCATACGCCAGGCTGTTTTACAGGCAGAGCTTTTATAGATAAATGTATATGCATCAATGAAATTTTTGTAAATTAATGAAATGTAAAACACTGCATGAAAAGAGCTGATGTGGAAAAATTCTCTCCGTGTGTCTGGTCTGCCAAAGGATATGTATATTTATGTGCAAATGCTTGTGTATGGGCTACTCTCATTCTTCTCTCACATGTATAAAACTCAAGTTTTACTATTTGAGCATTTTTCCCAGAGAACCAGGACCCATTGCACACTAAGCATCCAGTAAATCAGGAAAAGTTGACATCAGCTGAATACTAGCATTCCTCTTCCTCATGTAACTGCCAATAGAGCAAGTTAAGTAATATTTGAAAGTGAGCTCAAATTCAGAAAAATACTGATGACATTCAAATGAAGTAAGTTAAAGGATCTAATAGAAAAAAGTCTAGACATATTTTATATCATACAACCATAAAAAACCCCCAACGAATATGAGGCCTCCTAACATGATATGGAATGAAGCAGAAATTCCTTTGTACAACCAGCAATGTAATCACATAGGTGAATCTAAAATTGTCCATATCTTTAAAGAATTATCTCAATATCTCTTTTTTGTTTTATATATATATATTATATATATATATATATGCACCATTCTGTCAAATCGGAATTTGATCTGGGTCCAAGTTTACCATCATGTGAAGCAACTTTCCAATCTCTTTCTACAAATGGGTCATACCTTATCTCCTTTCACTGTAACCTCGTCCCTGGCAATTTGATTTAAATTTCCTAATTTCCAGCTATGTGCTAAATTAGATCCCTGAAGATGGGTAGCTTAAACATGGGAAACCAGGTAAAGAATACCCATCAGTTGATAAAGAAAAAATACTGTGCCATAGATACAAAACCAATTCTTCAAATTCCTATATTATTAAAATGCAAGGTTTAGGATACTTGTTCAGGAAATGGCTCTTACATAGTAGAATGAGCACCACAGTGAGGCTGTCCAGAAAAATCTACTTATCCTCAGAGTAGGATGGACAAAGGTATGTATACTTTTGAAATTCTAAATCATCTCACTTGTCATATCTCTGCTTTTTCCCTAATACATAGAAGATGTGATATAATACAGTTTTATATTTCCTCCAGGGGACATCAGCCATATTTTTAAAATTAGGTGTGGCTATTCATTCCCACCTGGCTTATTTTCTCTTCCACTTATCTTAGACTCTTGCTGTCAAGTTCCAGAGGTGTGACTCTGTGTTTCTATCAGAAGACTGATTCTATGTGCTATATAAATAATATGTAGCAACCTTGGTACAAGATCTTCCCACCATAAATTGCATAACATCTTAACATTAGATACCTAGTCCTAAATTGGACGTCTGGTTGCCTGAGGTTCTGTTCAGTGGGGAGAGGCACATTCAAAGCATGATTCAGATTTCATACCCTTTAAAGAAACATCTGAAACAGCTTATTTCTCTCCATTAACAACACAGACAGCCTACAGCAATTGTGCTCTTAATTTAGTCATGTACATTAAAGCAGCTAAGTAGAATGAATGTAGGCCAAGCTGTCTGTGTACACGTAGCACTGGAGTCACAGTCATTTGTACATGGTACCCTGCATATTTCATTAATGCTCTATTCATCAGGGAACATTTGCAATTTCACCCTTAAAATTAGGATTCCATGTTAAAAAACCGAGAATCACTCTCTTATGAACATGGAACTTTTAAGCACACAAATTCATAGCAAATAGCTCTAATGTAGAAGAAGAACAAGCATATCATTGTATGATTACACTTGGGGGTACAACGACAGAAAATGAATGTAGTTACACTGTGTTGTGCTCAAAGGACATCCAAACTTGTATGGAATTTTTTAAATCTTATTAGAGAAAAACATAGACCTTTTCCTAGCTAATATGAGCTCTAGATTTTTTGCAACTGATCAAGTAGAATCAAGAACCAAACCCCATTATTTATATATTGTGTACTTGACAACTTCATAGTCTATGGATTAAATTATTTCCTGTTGTCTTAACACATGACATAAGGTGTGGAGAGATGGTGCAAGGTCAAAGCAGGACAAAATACAGGTTACATGCCTCTCTATCACAATATGTCACAGCAGAAGTTGGTTATTAGTAATGTTTGTTTTGAGTTTATATTCATTGATCCATATGCCAATGAGACATACAAACCTATCATCAATGTGTTTAAAAGGCTGTATAAATGCATGCAAAGAGAATACCTGCTGCTACTTGTCTAGTGTCTCTCCTAATGTGCCAATAGATTCATCAGTCAGTTCTGCATCTAGCAACAGCCTTATTGCAATTATCCCAAGTGTCATGTTAGGGTAAAGTGAAAAATCTCACATGATTGATGAGAAATCAAGCCAAATATTCTTTCTGATTTTTAGGAATTTGGGTGATTTTAACAAAAAAACATCTTGATATTCTGTCAAGGATTCCTCCTGTATGTTAATGTTTAGCTACATATTCCACAGGAGCTGACCTGGTTGTGTGTGTGGCCTTGTTTAGGTCTTCATTCAATTACATACAATGTGGAAGATTTGCTTCTGGGTACTGCTTTGTATTTCAGTATAAAAAGTATCCATACTTTCAGGGCATGACTTGTACCATATCAGCAAGCAACTATTAAAACAGATCTTTTTAAATTCAGGTGATGCAAACAGATATACAATAGCATCCCATACTCATCATAATCTCTTAGAATTGTCCTGGGAGATAGGCAATTACAGTGTCTCTTCTTGGTCAATCTGGCCTGATTTAATAGCCCCTTAAGTTCATGGTAAACTAGCTAGTGTGGGTGTTTCCGATCTTGATCACAGTGAGGGAAAATGAAAGATCTAAGTCCTAAAAGACCCTCTGTAGAGACATTTAACAACTGTGTTAACTTGGTCTCCATAGAGAATCATGCTCCTTTCTCATCTCTCCCTCCACTGCAAGCACAAACACATCACAACTTGCTTTCATTCCCAAATCTCTGCAATCCAGATTCCAGCTATCTTGAGTGTAACAATATTGTTCTGTTCTCTTCCAATTAGTACCTGTACCTCAAATCCTTACACCTTGAGATCCTTACATTCCATCTGTAGCTGCTGATAGACACTGTGCCTTCATTGTCTTCTTCATAGCTAGTGATCCCTAAACCTTCTACAATTCATGTATATTTATGTTACTGTTCCAACATCTTCAAATACATTAACTGAGGACATTGATCTCTGTTCAGTAAATTTGATCTTCAAGTGCATCCGCAGGAATTCATTCCACATAAATTAACTTGGATCATTATTATATACAGAGAAGGGGTATTCAGAAGGAGAACTTAGCTGACAGCCACAATATGTGGACTGTGAACTGCAGGCAAACTTTGGCAACATTCATCTCCTGTCCACTCATTCCTTTTCCATGTCTCATAATAAATGTTACATTCTTCATGAGGTTGCCCAGGAGGGGAATGGGGAGACAAAGGCTGGTTGGAGTCCTTATTCTGCTTCCCACACTTTCTCCCACTCAGAGATAGATTCCTGACCCTCTCCTACTTCCTCATCCTATTTTTAGAACTGGTACAAACTCACCTTTGAACTATTATAATGTCTCTGCAGTCATAGGAAAGACATTTCACATATCTTTATGTCTGTTTTCCTTCTCCATGCTTTATGCTCTTAGCACTTTAGACAGATGATATCCTTTAGAAAGACTTGGTTTATGCTGTTTTTAGAACAAGAGGGCTGTGGGCCCATACTGCAAGTTAAGTGAAATGCGAATAATAATTGTTAACATTGTCACACTATTTTTAGATGATCTAATCACAGATGAACAAGAAAAGGGTTTGTTGCTGTTGTCTCACTTTATTCTTAGGGATTATATAAACACCAAAAAACATGCTTAGCTGTATCCTGGATAATCAGGGTAAGAGACCTTTCAGAAGCTTTCAATTAATCTACTTTCCTTCTTTTCTGTAGTTGCCTCACATCCTTCTGTTCACTGCTAGAAAACTGTGAAGGTCATCTTCTTACTTTGTGGATGATGAGAAAAGGAAGTGTCCCTTTTGTACTTATAAATACACTTGCAGAGGTGGGTAGATAGTAGCAGCATTTGTAGGTTGGAAATTTCTAGGGAGGCATATCAAGAGGACGAAGTCAGTTACTGCTATCAGCAGCAGGCCCAAAAGGCAGCAGGAAGTTTCCTGTGCACCAGAGCTTACACTGATAGCTAGCTATCTAATGAAGCAGCTAATAATACAAGAGTAATTTTCTGTCCTCCCATGAATTTTCTACTTTCTAACTCTATTCAGGTGTCAAGCTAAGATGATGGAGCCATGACAGTGGCTTGATGTAGGGTTGGAAAGGACATCAAAGGAAAACAATGTTATATTTTAACAGAGAAGAAATTCTGATTTTGCTCACACTTACTGAATTTGGTGTGTACACAGGGTTTCTTAGAGGAATATTAAAGGCAGTGAAGGAGCTTGCCTCTGTTTCTTAGGTTCTGTTATCTTGAATGCTCAACACTTTTCACTGTCAAGGAAAGTATTTTTCCTTCCAGAATGTTGGAAAGCAGTACTCATCTAATTGCTATCTTCTAATAACAGTAATACAATGCTGTAATATTTATTAATGCTTACGTGTCTTCATAGCACAACTGTCAATGTGAATGTGTGTGTGCACGCATAGGGAAAGGAAAAACAGTGCATCTAAAGTGCATATGTTTCAATGATCTTATATGAATTGTAAAGCTCTATTTTTTTCCAGTTTACTGCATGAAAATTGATAATTCCTATGGCATGGAAATTATCCATTTCCTGCAATATGTTCATTAAATTAGAAGAGAATGCTCTTCTTTCTTCTCAATCAAAATGTGTCAGAACAACCTAATATGTTCCATTTCCATTAATAGCTTGGTATGCAGTAGAGTTTTGTAGCTTTTCTTTCACCGAGATACATCAATAACTTGTGTAAGTTCTTCTCAGTGCATCTGGAGCAAGTCCACACAATCATACAGATAAATGTCACACATTCAGTTGGATTGATTGATTGATGGAAGGATGTATTTGAACACATCCTATTAGTTTTCCCAGGTGAAAATAGCAAAGAAGAAGAGGTGATTCCTATTACAAATTTGCCTATAACACTTCAATGACAGTTATGAAGAAAAAAGGCACTATGACTCCTTAATTCTGCATTCCCATGTAGTTGAAGCAAATTTTTGATCAGCACGGATGAGGTCTGGAAACAGGAATATAGTATGTGACTGCCTTAAGAAACTGTCTCCTTACAAAGGGAAACGTTTTGCAATCAGATAAATCCAAAGTTTCATATAACTGGAGGAAAACATATCTAATTTGGCTTCAGGAAAGTTGGCATGTAGAAATCTTGTTATCTTAATAATCAATTTACCTGACTTTTCACTTCTAATGTTAAAAGTAAAGCAGAAACTTCATTAAAATTAACACTGTTTAAGTTGATTACATTTCCTGATTATTTATGCATTCCTCATGGTGAAAACAGTAGCTCTTGTACCTTTGGTCCAGATCTCTGTATGTTAATGCCAAAGTACCATATGTATTAACCAAAGTCCCATCTGTAGAAGAACTCCATTCCAGACCAGATGTTGTCTCTAAATGTAACTGTGGTGTTACAGTGACTCAAAGGAAAGGTCCAGGTAGTTCAGGAATAATTCTTAGAATCATAATGTTCATTGCAATATTTGAAGCTATGCTAAATTACAGCAGTTGAGAATTTAGACTCTGTTTAGATGAATAAAGTTTGTAGACAGTAGAGTTACAGAACAGGCAACTCCTAGAAAAATATGTGCAATTTGAAATTAGTTTTATGGTATTTTATCTTTTTTTCAACACAGTCTTCTTGTCTTCCTCCCTCATTAATTTGCTTCTTATCTTTTTATGGTCTTTATTATTAGCTTCCTCATTTTTATTATTAGCTTTCCTCTTTTCCTAGCACAGTGTGATCTCCACCAGGATCAAGATTTGGCTGAGCTAGGCACTTTAAAGATGTGAGGCAAAGTGTGATGATTTCCCTAGCAGTAGGAAATGCTTTAAATCTCCGAGTGCAAACATTCACGCACACACAATACGTTTTCCTTCTGTTTAGTGGCTGGCACAAACTGTCGCCTCTTGCAGGGTATCAGATATTTGTTTCTGCAGTGAATTATGTGGATAAAATGAAAAAGGATGTTTAAAATGTTTCGTGCAGCTTACACAGGCACGTTCAGCACTATTCAGATTATCTGGGGCTAACTCAGGATATTGTCATTCCTCAGGAACAGTCCTCTCTCAGCCAGCAGCAGGTTATATTGCATCATGTGAACGAGCCTGGCTGGGCCACGCTTCATGAGCCCCAATCCAATGCCAGCTGCCTTAGAAATTAACAGTGGGAGAATGTGCAATGCTGAGTAACCATGGTAATGGGTGATGTCTGGGCCCTTTCCTGCCCAACAAAAATAGGTTGCAGATTCCTGTCTCTCCTCAGGGCACCTCTCATCAGGAGGTCTGGAAGGCCAGGAGGGGCCGCGCTGTGGCTGCCATTATCTCTGACGCAGCTCCGGAGTGAGCTCGGGGCACCTGCCACTCTGGGTGTGCGCTGCCACACTGACGGCTGTCCTGGCCGGGCAGACACAGGCCGACAGACAGACAGACAGACAGGACTGCAGTCAGGCTGTCACCAGGCAGTGCGGCGTGGGACGGACAGCTCCTCTGTAGGCGGCCGCACAGGGCAGTGCGGGATGAGGCCGTGGGGACTCGCACAGTCACACGGCACCACCCAGGGCTGCTCAGGGGGCTCCCACGGGAGCTGCTCCAGCCACGGCCCTGAGCCACATGGAGAGGCAAGGAGGATGTGCCACAGCAGGGAAAGTGGAGGGGAGATTGAGAAGGTCTCTGAGGAAAATCTGCAGGAAAATCTGAGCCACACAAAGCAAGGGAGGAGGGAAATTGGGGGCCCCAGTCGTAGGAGCAGTGGAGGGTGGCTGCTGCAGTGCGGAAGGCTGGGAGCTGATTGATGACTCCCAGCGACAGAAGGAATATTTCTTATCCACCTTCAAACCCACGGCTATGGAATAGGCTTAGTGTATGCACTGGGGGACACAAGCAAGACCTGTCAGGGCCAGCTGATGAACTTAATATCTACAGAAGGTGGAAAAATTAAATGATAATTTTAGGAGTCTCATTTCTGCAGAGAACTGTGGCAGGAATTTGCTGTCCTGACCTGTTGTCTTGGGAGGTTTGTTGTTCACTGGGGTTCAGGAGGTTGCAGTGACTGCCCAGGTTTGTCAGGCTGTCAGGCTGTTACCCCTTGTTTCTCCTCGGTGTGCAAACCAGCAACCCTGCTAGGGGTAACCTGCCTGGTGTTTCAGGCTTCCATGACACTAGGACCCTTTTCAAGGAGTCAGAGCAGGGTGTGATGCAGGTGGCCAAGCGGAGCAACAGAGTCTTTGCAAGCACTGTTTGCAAAGGCCTGTTACCCTCCTCATGAGGAAGGCTTTAAGTTAGGAGTAAGATCACAATATCCTGAAGAGTAGCAAGGGTATAAGGGACAGAAAATATTCATCTTGGGCAGATTCCTTCTCAAAACATCTTGATTTGGGGCTCATCTCAAGTACCTATATATGCATGTAGAATGGGGAACAAGCAAGAGAAATTTGAAGATATGACTTTTGTTATGGAAACATGATGGGATAGCTCTCCTAGCTGGAAAGTTGTATGGGATCCAAGCTCTTCAGAAGAGGGAAGGTGGGAAAGCAAGGAGGAGGTGCTATGCTCTACACAAAGGAGTTACTTAAATGCATGGAGCTTTGCCCTAGGGCATGACATGAACCAATGGAAAGTTTGTGGACACAGGTTAGAGAATAGACCAGCACAGATAATATTGTAGTAGTTGTCTACTACCTATAAATCCTGATCAAGAAGAGGTGGCAGAAAAAGCAAGATTTCTGGAATGTACTGAAGACGGTTTTGTGCTGCAGGTGATGGATAAAGCAACAAGGGGAGGACATTCTGCTCACAAACAAGAAAGAACATCTGAGTGATACTTGATGTTGTCAAAGGTTGCCTTATCTGCAATAGCAATGACATTGTGCTAAGATCCAGAGATGAATGAGCAAGATAAACAGCAGAAATACCATCCTGGATATTAGAGGAGCAAATTTTTTTTCTTGTTTAGGAACATGATTGGCTGGTTCCTGGGGAAAAATTGGGAAAATATAAACACATCCTCTCACACATGGAGTTGTGGGGAAAACAAGCTAAGAACATGCTAAACTTCATTGAAAGAATGTGAGAAAAATAATTTATTTTTCAGTTAATAGATCTGAAGTTAGATCATATATTTTAGAACACTCTGAATAAGGGATTAGTTATTTTTTCAATGAAAGGTGAACTATTTTGCATGTAAAATATTTATCCACTGGTATGTTGGAAGAGTCAACACTTTTATAGAGTTCAGTGGCAGGAGCAAGATTAGGAACAGGCTGAAAAAATTTAGAAACCTTTCAGGCAGTGTGAGAATTGAACCTAGGTCTCTGATCGTCCTTCTTTCCTTCCTTCCTTGGATTCTTCATTTTTGTTCTTGAATTAAACAATTGGTTACTTATCTCCTGCAGATTATACAGTATTATCAATCTTAAACAAAGCTGGAGCTATCTGCCAGATAAGACTTACACATTTATAAGGATTTAAGCCATACATCTCTCTTAGGTACCTTCTGTTACAGCTAGTAAGAGCCTCTAATTGGCATTTAATCTTGGTAACCTCTGCATTCAGCATCTGTCTATCTCTGTGTTTTGCTTGGAGAGCTAAAGTATTTTAGTCTGCCTCGTGGTAATGTTTCTTTTGTGTTCAAAGAAGGTGAATCTTCAGCCTGTTTTACTGAAGATTTCTAGGCTCTATATAGAATCACAGCATGTCCCAGAACTTTCAGTACAACTTTTCAAGCCACAGATCTTTTGAGGTTTATATTTTACATCTATATATGAATAGAATCATAGAATGGTTTCAGTTGGAAGGGACCTTAAAAATCATCCAGTTCCAATCCCCTTGTCAATGGCAGGGACACCTTCCACTAGACCGGGTTGCTCATATCCTTACCTAACCTGGCCTTGAACACTTAGAGGGATGGGGCATCTACAACTTCTCTGGGCAACCTGTTCCAGCATCTTACCACTCTCACAGTAAAGAATTTACTCCTAATATCTAATCTAAGTGTACTGTCTTACAGTTTGAAGGCTTGTCCTGCCCTTGGAAAAAGTCCCTCTCCACCTTTTTTGTACTCTCTCTTTAAGTACTGGAAGGCTGCCTTAAGACCTTTCTGGAGTCTGCCCTTCTCCAGGTTGAACAACAGCAGCTGAACATGAGCCAGAGTGAACAGAGTGTACCCAGGTGGCCAAGAAGGCCATTGGCATCCTGGCCTGTATCAGCAATAGTGTGGCCAGCAGGACCAGGGCAGAGATTGTCCCCCTGTGCACAGCACTGGTGAGGCCACATCTCAGGTGCCTCTAGGCCCTTCAGTTCAGGAAGCACATTCAGGTGGAGTTGGAGTGAGCCCAGAAACGGGCAATGAAGCTGGTGAAAGGGCTGGAGCACAAGTCTTATGAGGCCTGAGGCAGCACAGGTTGTTTAGCCTGGAAAAAATGAGGCTTGGGGGGGGACGACCTTGTCACTCTCTACATTTACCTGAAAGGAGTAAATGTACTTTCCAGTCAATCAGTGATGGGATAAGGGAAAACAGTCTCAGATTACCCAAGGGAAAGTTCAGGTTGGACATTAGAAAAAATTTCTTCACTAAAGTAATTTTCAGTTATTGGAACAGGCGGTCCAGGGAAGTGATTGAGTCCTGATCCCTGGAGGCATTTAAAAGGAGCATAGATGTGGTGCTTAGGGACATGGTTTATTGATGGACTTAGTGGTCCAAAGGCTGGACCTGATGATCTTACAAATCTTTGCCAAATGTAATGATTCTATGATTCTATGAAATATTCTTGCTTTCTGCTACAAGTCAGGCTCAGCTATCAGCTGATTCAGAAACCTCCTGACAGTGTTTATGTCAAGAAACTTTGGCTGCCTATTTGAACAGATAAATATCTAAAGCTTCTAAGATATGTTTAATGATAAGCACATAGTTTTCTTTTCTTTATGTAAAATAATTAATAATATTACCAAAAGTAATAAAATCTTTTATCTCTTGGCCCCAGAGATTCCATAAGCTTGCCTCCATAAGTTACCAAGACATCAGGGGAATGTCTTAGAAGCACCTTTTGATTTGCACATTTTATTAGACTTGCTGCAATGATTTTCAGGAAGTTGTCGGGGTCACTGATCTAATGAGTGCATACATCTGTGTCGTTATTTTTTCAAGTCATATAACAAAAGTAATTTTCTCAATGGCAAGATTATTATAATTTCTGGCATAAACATGACATGTGAGTTATTCTAACCCAAGTGGGATCTCTGCAAGGTCAGTAATCAGAAGCTGCGGTCACAAGAAAAGTTCACCAGTTGTTTTATGTTAAACTTTCAGAATACTGTATACCAGAGATCAGTAGCTTTGAGGGTCATTAAAACTCTTTCCTTCAGTAAACTATATTATCTAGGAATAGTAAAATAGAATTCTGGAAGCCCTTTGAGTTTTCTAAAAGTACAGAGATGGGGCAGATGATGCAGAGTTTGGATCTCCTGACAAAAAGACAGCTAGTTGCACTCTGTGCACTCTGTGGTATACTTTCTTTTCTTTTTTTTT
>VZTJ01011332.1:729822-793498 GCA_013397795.1 Orthonyx spaldingii | reverse complement strand
TTTTCTTTTTTTTTTTTTTTTCTGTGTCGACCCTGGACATCTATGAAACATGATATTTAAATTTAAAGAAAACTCAAAATGTTCATAACTTTTCAAAGTGTTTGAATTAGAGAGAAGCTCTAAGAACAACTTACAATACATACTATCAGAAAATGAGTCTGAGAGTCAGGGAATGTTATATTCATGGACTCTACTCAGAAGAAAAAAAAGGTATACTGTGGATTATGCTTTCTACCCCAAAATGCTAAATAGGATGCACATTTTTTAATAACAGAAGTTTATGTTTTGACTAAAAATCAAAGCTTGCATATTCCTCTATCATAGGATTTACTCTAAATAATTCAGTTAGACCCTAAAATAAAAATCTGGAGTATAAACATTTACAAGTAGTGACATGAAAATTCAGGAGTCCTGTAATCCATTAAACCTTTTTTCTACTCTGTGAAAAGTGCCATTAGTGTACTGTTCTGATGGTATGGTGTATATATCCCAGTCCATTGCATTAGTTCCTGCGTAATCAATCTATAAAATAGCCATCTGACAACCTCTGTAATCACATCATGTCATGTTACAGGCTGCCTCTCAAATGCAATGTCATTAGTCGCTCTCAGTACATCTGATGGTTTGTACCAAACATGATTTAAAGTCTTTCATTCTTCTTGTGCTAATAATATCTTCTAGACTTCTTTTCTTTACTCACACCAACGTATTAGACTACCAAATATATAGGTAAGGGAGTAGGAATCATTAGCATACACATGCTGAATTGGCCATGGCAGGCTGAGGTCTGCCTTGCTCTGCCTGCTACATGGCTTCCCATAAAGCCTATTACCCATATATGTACCTAATTCTGAAAAAGTATGGAGAAATTATAGCTGAGCAACAAGTTGAGGGTAAATAATTTCACAAAGTTTGCGTATTTCTAATGGCTGCGCATACCATCTAAGCTTTTTATCTTAAAATTATTCTGAGATAATAATTTTAGATATAAATATCTTGAATAGTTTCAACATGCCCCATTTGCTTGAATTTCATGAGATCTGAAATTTTAGACAGTGCTTGATGTTCTTCTCAACCATAATTATAGTTAAGTAAATATTGGGAATAACTAATATGTCTGTAATTTTCTGCTTAAGATTCTTGTATCTAGAAGTAAGTATTCTTGACAACAATCCAGAGATGATGATCCCAAAAAGGAATCAGCACATTAATTTCATTTTTTATGAAAATTCATAAAAAACTTAAACAAGTATTCACAGACAGAATCCTTCTGTAAAC
The DNA here is from genome assembly GCA_013397795.1 of Orthonyx spaldingii. Classification (NCBI taxonomy): domain Eukaryota; kingdom Metazoa; phylum Chordata; class Aves; order Passeriformes; family Orthonychidae; genus Orthonyx; species Orthonyx spaldingii. Next base: position 792,220 of record VZTJ01011332.1, on the reverse strand, counting down.
ATGCAAAACTTCTATAATTATAAAAACGTCATAAATTTGTGATTTGGCAGCAGCAGAACGGACGCTAAAGAGGTAGCAACCCAAGAAGAGGTATGATGGGAAAAGACTGCTAGGACACAAAATATAGATGGTTGAGCTAATGCTGTGTGTTGTCATTTTGTGTGAGTCCATAGCACATGTGCATAGCACACGTAAGAGTTGGGAAAGTTACATTTCCATCAAAGACAGAAATTTAGTCTTTGTTCGTTCCTGCGGTAAAAAAGCTGCTATGATTTACCATGACTTTATTAATTGTGTAAATAATTTTGAAAATGCACATACTTTAGTAACTAGTAAATATTTATTACAAGTTAATGGAGCATTGTATCTACCTGTGTCTGTGGATACATATGTCTTTGAAGGGTTCATTATTTCTGTAAAGTGAATGATTCAGGGACCCTGGAACAAGAATGTATATGTGATGAGGTGTGCTAATAAAATATTAGTTATACTATCAGGAAACCACTACTGGAAGGCTGTTGAAGAAAAACAGAGGATCATAACAGAGACTCCCTGAAAGTTCAAGTATAGGATAGTTCCAGAGGCCTGGAAAGTGCAAGGAAGGAACAATAGCAGAGGTGCCAGGTTTATTAACTGAGATCACAAATGGTCATTTCACGGTCATTTATGAAATGTCATGTTGAGAGCCGAGTGGAATTTGTTTCAGAGATAAAAGAGAACAAAGAACAAGTATTACACATATGTGAAGCTTACATTACAAAATAAATTTGAATTCACCTAAGTGTGAACCAGTGAGAAAAGAGCAGACAAGCACAGTGTTAGTGAACGTACCAAAGCTCCCTAGGCAGACGCAGAGTGAGAAGGAAGTATCAGCTTCAATGTTTCTTCCACAAAAAAACTTGAGGTACTACCTCAACCCCACACTGATTCTTCTCCTCAGAGACTGGTAACCCCATTTTAGGACCCAAAGGGCAGAAAGAGCATGGAGATAATGCCAGAGAGAGATGTAAATACTAAAAAGTTTGTGTGTATCTGGTTTTTTTACCATAATTTTGAAGAGTGGTCTGTAATAGTTGTATAATTGCAGAACAGTTTAGTTTGGAAAAGGATGTCTAAAGGTCACCTAGTCAGATTGCCCTAGTCAGACCATTACCAAGCAGGTGATATTATATAGGACATCTAGTTTTAAATATCTCTAGAGGAGAGGAATTCACTGCCACTTTGGTCAACCTGCTACAATGTCCTACAAATAAGGTGAAACATTTTCTACTAACTTAGAATTGTTATGTTGGAAATTGCATGGACTGCTCATCCTGTTTTCATTGTACACATCATCTGCATCAGCTTGTGATGAGTGTCTGTCCTATACAATTAGGGGGGAAGCTGAGAAGAAACATCATCTCACCTGAGTCAATGATTAAGGTGCGATCATGCTTCAGAAATCCGAATGCAATGTCTTCAATTTCTGGAAACAACATTTTATTCATGCTCCAGGGCAAAGCATCTTCTCATCAGTGCATGCCCAGGAGTCTATCTAAACAATGCAAATGAGCCCAGTGGTGATGAATAGCTTACCTTTCATCCATAGCTATAATATTTTGTCATTACCACCTGACTGAATTTTCCATTATACATTAATAATGGGTAGAGCAGAAAAGGCTCAGATTTCATGTGCCACTTCCAACCTGACTCAGTAAATTTTTTGAATCAACAGTATTTTAATTGCAGATCTCCTTGGGAACAGTTTGTGGGAGGTTGTTTGTGGTTGTCTTGCTGTTGTTTTTAATTTTATTTAGAAGGAGCATAAGGCATCCGATTTCAGTCCTTGGATGGACATCGAGACTGCACTACACCCTTTGTGCCTAAAACAAATCACAAGAAAGGCACTACATTTTGAGAGCTTTCAGAAAACTGGGGAATTTGATTCAATTTCAAATTATTTATTAGATATATTTCACAACAACAATTAATAGAATTTATATTTTTAGGGAAAGCATGGAAATATTCAAATCACTTCTGTAAGGACAGCAATATCTATGTTATTTGCAACACAGAGAGTGCTTTCAGGTGGCAACAGACTTGACTTCTGGAAGAATATGAAGGCCCAAGATATTATTTTGTTTTATGAAACTTCTTACAATTTCTGACTGAAGAGGCTGAAAGAGTTGTTTCACACACAGTGATCATTGAGTGTGGATCAGTGGATTACATGAAGGAGTGTTTTTTAAAAATAAACTGTAGGCATACATTCGCAGTTTACAAACGTCTCTTACTGATTTTTTTTTATCTAATTAAATGAGAACATAATAACATTTTCATGGACACAAAAGTATTTTCCATTGGTATATTTGAAAGCATTCTAATATGCCCAAATTAATTCCATTCCAAAGTTCTATTTCACAGAGAAGTAAAAGGAGAAATAGAACAAAATCCCAGGCTAGTGATCCCACTATTCTTAAATGGCATGGAAGAGAGATGGTTTTTCCAGTCCAGAGATAGGAAAAGATATCTGAGCTCGTCACGTATGGTCATGTGGTATTTGCTTGGACATCAGCAACCTATATTTCAATAGTAACACTGAAATGGGAAATATCCTAAGATTTTCACTTTTTCCAAGGACTTACCTGATTCAAGTACAAAGCACTCCTCTCTGGAAGGTTCTGAAACTTTCTTGCTTTGCTGGTTCCCATTTGGAGTGAACAGGAGAAACAAAGTAACGAATACTATAGAAAACCTCTGCCTCTTTTTCAATACCAGAGAAATGCAGAGAGGTTGGAACTTATATTTTAAAAGCCAATTGTAATTCAAGCTCATCTATAAAGAACTCCTTTCCCATATATAGCACTCCCCCAAAAAATATTTTCTAAAAATGAGCTGAGCCATGAGTGAGTAAATGAATAAGTAAATAATCTTTCCCAACAGCAACAACAACAAAAAGAAGCCAGGTACTGAAAATACAGCTTATGAGACAAGGAGAATTTTTGTTTCTCTTGCTTTAATACTTTGAGTGTAATATGGTTGTAAACCAGCAGGCAGCCATAAACACCAATAGACGGAGTTTAAATCAATATGAAAAAGCAAGTTTTCCAACTGCAGCCTTTGCGATCTTAAAAACAGCATTAAGAGGCAGAGGAACACGCTGCATTCACCATACAATTTTCTGAGTGTCACAGAGGTTAAGAGTCTCCTTGACCATATCAGCAGGTAAATCCTCTATGTTTGTTCAAAACCCAGCAGGAACATCAGTAATTTACAGCAAGGGATCTGTGCAGGATCCTCTAGTTTTCATCCATGAAGACCATTTCTGTTGTTTAGGTGCTGTGCATGGTAGAATTTCCTGTTGTTTCTTAACATAGGAGAATTAAATTTGTTACACAGGAGAATTTTTTATGTCCATACTTGAAATAAATCTCAGACATGTCAGGTTTATTTTGCATATGATTTTTCCAACAGTAAGTTTTTTAAGTTGAGTCTTGCCCTCTCTCCCCACTTCCCATGTCAACAGCAATGCAATTATTTAACTCTGCTGACAATAAAGATTTTTTTTTTTTTTAAATTTCCAGTGAATATCTGATGTCATAACCACCTAGTAGATAAACTGCAGATAATATGTCAGTAATCACAAGTCACTGACTGGGTTGCAGAAGTTGCATTCTTCCTATTTCCAATTTAATTATTGCAAAATTTCAATAAAGTGTAAGTTAATTGTATTTTTTATGGAAGAAAGGACTTCTGCTCATGTAAAAGTGTAAAAGACCTATTCTCATGTGTTTTATGGTACTGAAAAATACAGCTGAAAAAATATGTTGAGGAAATTTCATATCCATGTGCTTATTTTGATTATCAGACTCCAACAACATTTAGTTTCAGAAGCAAAACTGGTCTGAATGATCAACCCTTCACACCTCTACGATAACAAATTGACATCTGTAGAGGAGATAGGTTTTTTTACTGTTTGTATGTCAGATTAGAAGATGGGTGCTGTTCATGATATTTGACTGATTTTTGATCATTTTGCTGTTCTTTCTAAAAAGAGTTCATGCTGATACTGATGGTCTTTGGTCCAAGAAATAATTCCAAGTTTGCAGCTGCATTGTCTGGGTTACTGAATCAGCTTTTAAGGTCTATTTCAAACCTGTAAACTAATGAAAACTTCTTTATGACAGTCAGAAGATATTCTCACAGAGGCAAAAATTACTGTAGTTTTAGAAATCTAACTTGAGTGTGTTACAGAGGAACAAACTTAGAAAACAAAGTCTTGCTATATACTTAAAGAAGACAAAGGTGGATACTTATATAGTCAGGGTTCATTCATGTGTATTATGTATAATGGGGGATTTTGTGTGTCTGTTTTTGGAAACAGGTGTGAACAAATTAGAAATACCTTCATGAAGAAATTATCTGAAAAGTATGAAGTTCATATATTAATAAGGATAAAGGATCTGGAACTGTTTTTATTAATACTGCTAAACCTTCACACAGAAAAATTAAGGAATTCTTTGGATAAATATTTATATGGAAATAAGCTAATTTTGATCTTCTAGGTTTTCATCATTGTTGCTCAGCCCTTGTTTCATTGGTGAAAACTTATCAGTATTCTTTTTTCCAAAAGCTGTCAATTTTTGTATCTTTGTCTGACACCTATAAACAAGGTTGTCAAGGTGGATGGAGGAGAGAAGTAGCTGGGGCAGAATTACACAGCTGTTGTTGACACAGATTCACACGCACAGTTATTTGCAGAGTCCATGGCTAAAGGCATACATGGATTCTAATGGCAAATGTTGCTTCCAGGGACAAAAGGGAAACAGTCTGAAAAAATCTATGAATAACTGAAAACTACAGAAATTCATTTAAATGACAAAGGTCCTAAACTGTCACAGTACACGTAAAGAAAAACATCAGATTGAATTGTGAATGATCAACCAGTTAATTTAAAGCCTTTATTGAGTCCAGATTCTTAACACTTAAAAGCAAATTATTCTGTAATGTAGGACTCATGATGATGTGATGCCATAAATGTGTTAATACTATGTAAATGCAAAGACAAAGTGCTTTAAGAGCACAGACTCAAAGTACTGCTCTGTCACAGACTGAACCTTTGTTATGTTTTGAAATGCTATTTAAGTAAAAAGCAACCAACATGCTATGTTATTAGAGTTAAGCTTTTTAGTTTGCAAAGTATCACACTTTGAAAGGTAATTTAATGCTGCTGAAGTTAGAAGCTGTTTTTAGGTTTAAGTTACCAACTTTATTGCACACCTGCACCACATAATTTTACAAGGCATTCTAGTCCTTTTTCTCATCATATCAGAGTGTGTGTGTTTATGTGTTAAGTTTTTTATTCTTATAGCAGAAAGATAAAGTATTCACAGCATGTTACCTGCCTTAAAAAGAAAGCAAATGTTACTTCATAAGATAGAAAGCACGCAGAAAATCATCTTGGTAATTTTTTTTCTCATAAAGACATTTTGTGACAAAGTTTGTCTTATATACATCTTAAAAACCGTGAACATATCTGTTATTTTTACATATTTGCAAAATCATTTGGCCCCTCTGCTGCATTTTCATTTAAAGTGAATTAAAGTTTTTAAACTACTGAAAGTGATAATGAAACTTTTGTGAACTGACCAGTTACATGAAACTGTGTTCTTTACTCTGAATTTTAGTTATAAGAATCAAAAGAAGAGGAAACCTCCTTACCAGTAATTTCATGTCTTAACAAGAACAGCCTCTTCTACTCCAAACAGAATTATGGTAACCTTAATGCTGTGACAGAAAAATTCAAAGGAAACGAAGCACATAAATCCCTAGTGAGATAAACTTATGCATGTAAATTTACTTTCATTTTATCATGTTGTATACCAGAAAGGTTATCTATTATTAGTTGACATCAGTGCATCTGCAAGGAGCACTTGAAAATGTTGATTTATTTAAGAGAAAATTAAAACAGCTTCTATTCTGAGTCTCTGAGCTCACAATAAATTAGCAGAGTGGCCTAAGCAATTTATTTGGTGAGATGATCTTTTAAAAATGCATTTTCAACACTTTCTTCCATAGGATTTCTAATCTCTTATAGGTGAAACTCAGAGTTAGCAAAAGATTCTTTCCACAGGCACTGAAAACTGCAAAACATTTTCATCCTGTATTTCCCTTTACCAAATAATGGTCAGATGGAAACCTTAGGAAATGTGAATGTTTTCTAGAGCTAAAAGTCTCTCTATCCTACAGAAGGAATAATGACAGTGGGTTACTTGTTGAAGTGCTTTTTAGGCCATTGGATTCAAAGTGCTGTATAAGAACACAGTCTTTTATAATTCAATTTCAGATTCTGTCCAGAATAAAGAATTCATGGCAGGTGAAAATTGAAAACAGTCGCTGAAAGAATGAAGTTAGTACAGAAACCTTTAAAATGCAAAAATGTTCACATTTTGTTCACTGTGATTTTCAGAGTAATTGCAAGTCATTTTGTAACCTATTTAAACCAATTTCCCCATCTTCAGTTACTCCTATTGCTCTTGCTGCATGTTTTTTTTCTTTTGCTTTTGCTCTGAGAGTAGCACATTTTACTTAATGACTTACACCTTTTGTTTCTTCTTTTTCATTTATTCAGTTCACAGGACACTTCAGTACTGTACTGAAAAAGAAGTACCATCAAAATTTATGAATTATGTTAATTAAAAATTATTATTAATAATGTAGATCTACAATAAGAATGCAACAGCTAAGAATTGGAAAGGTTATATTTCCTATTTTTAGTCTTGTAAACATATGCAGTTTAAGACACATTAGCATTACAAGAGGGTTGAATTTTAAATTAGTTCTCTCTTCTTTGAAGAAATTGACCAAACCCCCAGTGACATGAGTATTCAAAACTGTACCTCATATTTTTAATTGCCAGCATAATCCAGAAATTTTCTATTTATAATCCATTTTAAAAATGGAAAAATTCTAATCATAAGCCACATGAGAACAATTCTTTCCTTTTTTAGATTAATTTCACTGTTGTAACTCGGAACATGGAATAAAGCATGAGGAAAATGCTTAAGGTTGGGCTGTGTATGACTAACTGCTGAGCGATCTCATAGAAGAAAGTCCTGTTTGCATAATTCAATGACACTGAGACCATGCTTAATCTTTCTGATATTGTAGAGAAACTTTCTTGTGTATCTGGAAACAGACACTGGCTAACATAGCAGAAGTCTGATCTAGCCAGGTATTATGGACACTGTGCTCCTCATAGACGTTGTTGTTGTCCTTAACATTGGTGTACAGGTCTCACCATCAAATCAATACATAGGGAGAATTCTGAAGTTAGGTGTTGGAAATTAACTTTAAACATTTCCCATAAATCTGAATAGTAAACAAAATCAGTAATAGTAAATAAAATATCATTTCACTGCCTGATGATGACAGCTTATGGAAGCGATACATCACTCCCTACTCAAATTAAAATTTATTTTAGAAATAAGTACTTTTATAAAAGCAATACTTTCAACATTTGCACGTCTGACCAGACCTTGCAGCTTTCTATCTGAATGCTGTTGAAAGACACTGTTCTTTCAGTCTGGTTTTAATCTCTATACAGAAGACAGACCATTGGCTTAGACTTGCTTTTGAAACGTCACTCCCATACACTGGCATATGTATTGACAAACAGAAAGGTTGGATAAGTTCCTAATATTTGAAAATGCTGAGAGAGGTATAATCTCTGTTGTTTTGTTTGATTTGGAAATACAAATATTGTTTGAAATGAGCCGTGACACTGGAAACTCCAACTCCACTGAGCATGAATGCTCAGCTTTGAGGCTTAAGCTATCCCCTTCAGAGTAGAAGACCTTAGATTAAAAACATCTTACTCAAAATTATTATAATGATTAAAACTCTTTTTTTTAATTGTCAGTTTCTATTAGAAATATAAATACCAATTTACAGCAGTTTGGAAGTGGGAGTGAATTCACAGATACTCATTAAGTACTAAAAAACTGAAACATGATACTGTCTGGTTTTAGAAACGACAAGCAAGTAAATTGTAATAATATGTAAAGGAATGCTAAGAAGGCATGTTGGTGTGGTTTGGTTCAGACAGTAAGAGTGTGAAGAAAATATTTCAAAATTAATCTTAAACTGAGTTCCATTTATTTATTTTTGTTTCTTAACCTTTGATTTAGGGAACTTTTCATCAAAATTGGGATTCACTTAAAAAAAATAAATGTAGGCTTGCTAACATGCCTACCAATTTACAGGAAACTTGAAATGCGTTTTGATTAAATTACTTCTTTTATTTGAAATGCAGCACCTTTTCCATAGTGTCAACTGTCTTATGAAGTCATAGGGACTTTAAGTAACACTCACTTGTTAAAAGCACAAAGGGAATTTCCTGAAGCTAACAGGCTCACTTTGTCAGGACTTTGGGAACTGAATGACAAAAAATAGTCTTTGGGTCTTTTATTTCTTTGCATTTGGTGAAAGAAATTTAGAGAGGTTAAACAAAGTTTGCATGTAGTCCTAAAAGCCCTTCAACGTGTTCAGCTGCTCATGTGACAAGGTTAACCAGGAAATTCTGCTGTCTTTCTCTATAACAGACTACTCATTTAATGTCTATTATTTAAAACTCAAGAGGCATAAAGGAAAGATATAAATTATCATTTAGAAGACAAATTATAAAAGAAACTTATAGGGACTTAATAAATTTGAGTAACAATTGGAGATTAAATACATTCAACAGATATTATTCTTTAATACACACCCTACTTTATTAAAAACATAAAATGAAGAAATGAAGTCACTCCAGAAATACAAATGTGTTCTGCCCCTTTATAGCTTGGTGGCATGAGGGTACATCATGCACCAGATCTATGACAGCCTTGCACTGCTGTGGGTCTGACACGTCAGCAGATTCCCAACAGCTGGCTGCATTGGAGACTGAAGTCAGACCCTGGGAATGAGTGGCAAAGGCATCCCACCGTGACTCGCCCAGAGACTCTGTGCATCCTCAGCACAGAGTGTCTCAGGACAGGGTATTTCAAAGACCCAAAAAGGTGTTGGTAGGCTTTTGGTACAGCTGCCTTGGAGATGGAGAAAATTAAGCAGCTGTCTACCTTGCCCGGTCTCTTGGAGGACCCTTCTGTTGTCGGGTTGCTGAGGGTTGAAGAACAAAAGATGCTGATCTCTACCGCAAGGAGCACCATCCAGGCTCCCTGATTTCCATCAACAATCATTTGGTGACTAGGGAGCCACGGAGTGATCAGTAGGACTTGTTTAAAGAATCCCACACTGGGTGCCAAATAGGATTGTTGAGGTTTAACTCTGCTGGCAGCTAAGTACCACACAGCCGCTCACTTAACCTGAATCCCCGCCTTGCTGCCCCCAGAGGGATGGAGAGGAGAATTGGAAAAAGGTAAAGCTCATGGATGCAGATAAGAACAGTTTAATACCTGAAACAAATTTTTGAACTTCTTGTGCTTGCTGGCAGACCAAGGGTAACTGAAAAGTCTTTGTCTTAGGGTAAGCATTGCACAGCAACAACTAATCCAGCAGCGTGCTGTCAGCATTATTCTCATACTGAACCCAAGACACAGCTCTGTACCAGCTACTAGGAAGGAAATGCTAGTTAGAGGCTGTCTTAGGCACAGCTATCATAAAATTAAAGAGTTTTTGACTCTTGGAGAAGTAAGGAGGCATGCCAGCAGAGATGCCACTTTGGAATTCCAGAATAGATTTTCAATAGTTATTTTCAGTATTTGTTTTCATTATTTCAGTCCCTGTTCCTAAAGTAAATTGTTAGAAATCCTCTGAAATTGACAAATTCACAAATTAATTGAAAAATGTCATAATTTTTAGATTTATAAAATATTATGCTATCTTAGAAATCCTGAATTAATTTTTAAATTTTTTTTTTTACAATGTCCAATCTAGGCATTGTCTAAGTAATCAATTATTCATGAATGACTTCTGTCTTTTCTGGTCCCATTTTTCTCTAGTGTCTCTTCGACTGAGTAGTGTATCAGCATCCTAAGTATCATTAAATAATAAATCAGTAAGTAGTATTCACCTCATCATACTCCAGGTCACACAATCTAACATTTCTGAGAATTCTCATTAACTCTTGTGGATTAGTAAACTGGAAATATGCTTTGTCATTGAAATAAGGGAAGAAAATGCAAAGAGAAAGAACTCCTTTATAGGTTTCAGTTCTCAGAGCAGGATAACCTTGTCCTGAGAGAAACTAGTACCATTTCCCTTTGGAACTGTTGAATTTCTCTTCACATGCTGATTGTATTTTACAAAGTGTTTGCATTTATTATGTTAAGCATACATTGAAGCATTATTTATTTTTTTTTAATCTTACCTGATGACAGAGGGAAAGAAGCAGAGGGAAATAACTTGTGTTGGACGTTTCTTGCCAGCAGCTGACACCAGTCATGATCTAGTAATTGATCCTGAACCATGTGAACCACTGTTAAAAACACTGTGACCTGTTTCAGTAATTCAGGTAGAATTTCTGTTCTTGATAGACAAACAAAAAGAACTAGGGATAGAGGGAAAAACGGACCAATCTTCAAGACAGGAGTAGCAGTTTAGGAGAAACACATTACCTGACTATTTCCTGTACTCTCCATTAATTCAGGCTAAATACTTCTTTGGTTCCCCCCTTTTGTGTCATGAAAAGGCATTCATTATTCTAAATGCAGTTTCAGACTTTGTGTCAGCTTGTAATCGTGCAGTTTATCACCACAGCACGAGCAAAAAGCACAGAAAAATTAGGTTAATCAATACCACTGCAGTGTGTTTGACATTACATTCAGAAAAGGTTTAGCATGTCATTCCTAACTACAGGCCATAAACTGCCTGAGGTCTGTGTATGCTCTTGATGTGAATGCTGGTTCCTCCTGCAGATCGAGGGCAGAACATAGCTTTAAGCTTCTGCTAATCATGCACCCCCTGCAGACACCTAGCACCTTGGATCGTAAAAAATGTGACACCACTGCTTCCAATATTCCCTCTCCAGAAAAAAAACTTATAATGTTTCTAATTGGCAGACCTAGGCAAAATCCCTAACCAAATGTTCTGTTTGAAATGAATGCTTATAAACAGTTTTTTTCCCCTAACATTTAAAACTATTCATTCAGTGTTTGGTAGCAGGGATTTGTTGTTGGAGGTTGGTGTTTGGGTTTTTGTGAGTGTTTTGGTACTTTTACACTGGATCAAGGTAGGAAATTATAAACTGACAATGGAAAAATTATTTGTGAGGCACTTTACTACTAAGGGATAGGATGTAGGATAATATGCTTCCAAGCATAGGGGACTTAGGGGAAAAAAACTCCTGCTTTTTGTACTGCAGACTCACAGGACTTCCAGAAAAGTGCAGATTCACATCTATGATTGATAAAATATATGAATCCCTTATTTGTGAAAAGAATATGTTCTCTTATACTGAAGGTGGAATTCAAGAAAATGCTGGTGATGACTGTGATGACAATGACACTTATGACACATTTTTGTAACACTGGAAGTTACTTCCCATGTCTTTAGGCTCAAAACTTCCTAGTCTTGCATGTTGTAATCCCCTATGAATTAGGTAGTTTATTTAATTTATTTTCTAAAAGCCACGAATTTGTTTGAAGTCTGTTCAGAGCAAGAATGGAACACTGTGGGTTTTAGCATTGTGCAAAACATTGCTATAATTTAAAACATATTTTATATCAGTTATTTTAAATTATATGTTCTTGAAGATATGTCATCATTTCTGTAAACCTCAGTAAAATATTCCTTTTTTTTAGAAGAGTTGCTCATAGAGTTTATACAATTATATAGTCTGAGATAAAGTTCAAAGACTCAAGGACGAATATCATTCAAATTTACAGAAACCTGCAGTCCAGATCCATGGTAGACTTAAAGAGACATTACTTCACTGAAATTAATGGAGCTATACAGACTTGCTCCAACTCAGAAACTGTACTGGAATGTTTATCTAAAGATAATTTTAAAATCTTTCATCTTGAAATTGACTCAGGTAGTTCATAAATATGGGCTTTCCTTCCAGATATTTGATATGAGTGTGATTTTCACTTGAGGACAAAAGGGCCACTCTCAGCATAAATTAGAGATAAAACAGGAAAAGGAAAAAAGGACAATTAGACAAATACACTGACAACTGATAAGACTTGAGTACAAGTGAGATATGTTCACTAAATTAACCCTGAGTGGAGTTCTTATGTGCTACTAAAATTTCAGAACCTAAGGTTTATTTCTGAATTATTTTTCTACTCACATTTTTGTATGTTAAGAAGTTCTTTTCCCACTTGTAAATGAATTTATTTTAAAGTCAGAAGGAGATCATTGTGATCACTTATTCTGAACTTTTATAAAAGGCCTGCTCCGTCTTTTCAAGCAAAATATTACAATCTCCTCCATAATAATTTGTATTTTTTTGTTTTTGTTTTTTTTTTCCCCACAGTATTTCTACAAAGTGAGATGTGGATTTCACTGGCAACACTGTCTCACCCTACGATTTGACTGTAGGGCCACCACAGGCACACATTCCTGCTATTCTTTATCTCTGACTATTATTCAGAGAATGGGCAACATTCTGTGGGATAGACCTTCCAAAGCTTTTCAGTGCTTACATTTTACATGCCAGATTTTTTTGTTTCCTGTAAATATTTATTCAGAAGCACATGTGTTTATAGATTAATTTGTAAAATGGGTCCGAAAAAATTACACATTTTAATTGGCATGTTGAATGATTGTCTCTCATTGAGTACTATTATAATAAATAATCATGATAAAATACATATTTCTCAAAATGAGCACAAAACTCAGACTTCCAGCTCTGAAATACACCCTCCTTATAGCCAGTCACTTGTATTACTTTGCTATATCAGTGTGCCATTTGGTAGAAAGAGGACAGAGGTACACTTCCTATTCACTTAATTTTATATATATACCTAAAGATATTTCTCCTGAAGGAATCAGTCTTATTCACGCTTGCAGGCCCAAGTATAATATGTTCATTACAAATGCAAACTCAAGGAGTCCAGCTGTGATTCTGGATGAAATTATGTAAAGAAATTTTACATTTGTAAACCAAATGTCAAATTCAGGGAGAATCTAAGGAGATAGTAATATGACCAGGGTGGCAATAAAGGTGCTTTGGACCTCATAGTGAATCACCTGGTCTGGAGGCCCCTTTGAACATTGGCAACAGTGCAGTGATATTTGTAGACAGTCTTTGAGCACTTTTTTCTGGCAGCTAATAATAAATCCACTGTGTATTTTATCAGCTCTGATATTCCCTGGATAATAACCAGAGAGAAAAACATTTATCTACCATGTGCATCTACTTAAAAGCTGGAACAAATCTTCATTTTTATTAGAAAAGTCACTCACTCATGGCCTTCACTTTTACATAGCAAGTGCAAATGATTTTCTGGAGCATTTCTGTGCAATTATGCTCTTTCCTGAAAAGTCTACTTTAGGAAGGTGATACTTTATCAAATATGAATATCAAATGAAACCTAGTTAACCACTTAAAAGCCAAAACTGAATGAAATTCTGTAACTGTGCCTTTTACACCTAGCATATGCATCACTTTTTCATATACTGCACAGCACCTAAAGTAATTTAAACAAATTTTATCCTGCCCTATCATGCAATGAAATAAGTGGAATTATAATCATGGTGATTTGCTAGATATGAAGACTGGAAAACTGAGACAGGAACCATTTCCTAAATTCTAGGAGACTTTTTATAGTAATTATTTTACTGAGTTTTAAGTGATTTATCATCTGTGGAAACCATGATAAATCTTAGAAATGCCAAGTGGGGAAAAATTGTGTCATGAAACTGAAAGCTATTGGAACCCAATGTTGTGTATATGAAGAGTTGTTTCCAGAGTTGTGTGACAGTTTGGGATAGTGTGCTAAGTGTATATTGATCATTTTGAAAAGTAGTGCTTTTGATTTGTAGAGATTCATATGAAATTCTAGTTAAACAAATTTGCTCACATCACCTGGAAATTCCATGAATGATGCAGAACAATTTTTTATATTTTATTAATAAAGTACCTGAACAGATTATTGGAATGTTTATCAGTACTGTTTAATAGCTGATTGTTTGACAAACAGGCAGGAAGGCATGACTTCGGGAAAGTATTTCATTATAATTTCTGGGTTTATTAAATATGTGGTTTGAGTTATTTTAATTAGGCAGACTATACTTCAATAGCTAGAAATTGAAAGGACAGCATTTGAAAAGAACAGGCTTAAAATATAAGGTTTTCTTACACCAGTGCAAAATATTTTTTGATGTTTAAAATAAAGAGATGCAAACAGTTCTGTTCTCCTGTGCTTAAGATATAAAGTAACACAGCTTAGCTGAGTATAAATGATTATTTTTATCTTAAGTAATATCTTCTTCCTACTATTAGGATTTAGTAATACTTTAGTTGAAAAAACTGATTTGAAGCCCAGTATTGCTGTAATATTGGGTACCCCTGCTTTGCCTACTGACTGCATTAGAATCGTCTAAAATATGCAAATTTTAAGTTGAATGTGTTCATGGAGAAACCAGGAACCAATGAGGAGTTCTGCTACAGTGCTACAGAGAGAACACACTGTGGGCAAAAGATACCATCATTTGGAAGAAAGCAAATTTTCTTTCAGGCCTCCTAGCAATTTGGTCTCTGCTTGCAGAAGTTTCTGTTCATAATGGCCAGACAATCTGAGATAAAAAAATTTATTTCACATCTTCTATTAAGTATAGACACTCTTTGCCTCTGTAAGACCAGCAATTACTGCAAGCTGCATTGGTAGTAAGCAAACACAAATGGTGTTAGAATGATGCTGGTACAAATACCTGACACTATTCTTTCTGTCTTTGCTCCATACCAGTCGCTAACTTAGATTTGTCCAAAGACAGTGACTCAAACTGATGTCCAAATGCAATTTACTGTATGAAGTATCATTGATACAAAGGCTACAGTAGGTGAGGATGTACCCTCAGTATTAGAAAATAATCATAGTTTTTAAGTGAAGGAAAGGTCCAATGTTAAGGAAGCGCTTTCAGGGAAAAGGTCACAGACTGCAGTGTCCTGGTTTGGTATACCCTAAACATAAACACATACAATAGCATAAATCCTTGTTGGTACATCTCTGCTGTGTATTGTGAGGTTTATTCTGTCTAGCACCATATGCTAGGCTCATTTATGCCTCCCTTTCTTCATTTGCATCATTAGCAGATATCTTTACTGCATTTCCTTATTAACATGTGCAACAGACTATTTGAGTCAACTAGCATCTACTACAGTTTTATAAAGAACATATTTTCCATCATAATTTGTCACAACACCTATAGATGGCCAAAACATGTCATTTGATTTTGTGTTAGGGTATCTTGCATATAATTTTAAAATAACTATAATCTATTGAAATAACCAGAATCGCTCTATACCCAATACTATCAATTGCAGCTACAACAAATAAGAAAACATTAGAAGATACCCTCAAAATCTTTATTACTATATAAATAATATAACATCAGTATTTCCTGCAAGTCTATATATGAAATAATAGAACATCAATATGGAAAAGCATAAGGACTAAAGAAAACTATCAGAAAAATCTTATGGCAAACTTATGACGCACCCTAGAAGGCAAGGGTGATGGAAGTTCTTGTTAATAGATACATTGGTGTGGCTTAGAGTGAAATGACACCGAATGACCAGTGTTTGTAAATGTAGATGTGTTTATTTTAGAACAAATTGATTGCAAAGAAAAACAAGTATGTAGCCATTTTGGTTGTTATTAACTACAGTAATATAGCAATATAAAAATAACACTTAAGGAAATTTGTAAGGAAGAGAAAGAAAGGATAAGAGCAGAAAGATCTCACCACCCCTAGGCTTCAGACATGGTTACTGCAATTTCAAAGTCTGTTGGTCAGAAGCGGTGGCTGGAGTCTTGATTGAAGTAGCAGTGGTTTATATTCCTTCAGATTCAGCTGGGGACTCCCAGTACCAGCCCCTAGAGTTTTACACTGGATGATGTAACGCTGTGAGTCACGGGACACTTCTGCAGTCTTTAATGGTCTAAGTCTTTACAGCTGCCTATTAAGTCAGTGCAGTCGAGTCCATTATGGCCCATGATGGCCCATCAGCAGAGATGAGCACCTTCGGCTGTGTGTGAATGTTCCAGTACTTCCCTGGCAGGAGAGTTATCACAGCTGAGTTCACTTGAGTAAGGACAAAGAGACATTAGAAGCCTCAAAGGGTTTACCTCTTTCCTTACCTTGTTCAACACCCAGCTTGTAGCCTGTTGGCTGTGCTCGTCCTCTGTACCTGGGAAGTTACTTTGCAGCTCACTGCCTCAAAGTTTGAGCCACCAGCATTCCAGTCCCTATTTCAGGATTGCTTGTGGATTCTTCTGCCCAGACCTGGGATGATTGGACAACAGTAACCCCTTTTATCTTGTCTGAATTTCCTGTCACAGTCTAAATTCCGGTTTAGTTTATCTAGTAGGCATATTTGGGGAGGGTTACAGATGAACAGCTGCTTCTTTGGAGTTTGCTATGGTTGGCAAAAGTCCTTTGATGATTTTAGCAATATTTAAGCCATTAATGATTTCAGTTTCTCCCAAAAGCTCAAAACTTTCTGGAAAGTATTACTAATTCTGTTCCAGTTAAAGTTGAGGGCCTGTGACATCCCATAGGATTACTCTAATTGTGATCTTAATTCTAAGGGTAGTACTAGAAGTTGTACTGGAATGAAGTTTGATCTCCTATGAAGAATTTGACAGTTGCCCTGTGGAGAAGAACTTGAGGGTACTGGTAAATGGAAACCTGGACAAGAGCTGGCAGTATGAGTTCACAGCCCAGAAAACCAATTGTATCCTGGGCTGCATCCAAAGCAGCATGGCCAGCAGGGTGAGGGAGGGGATTCTGCCCGTCTACTCTGCTCTGCTGAGATCCCGCAAGCCACATTCAGCTCTGGGGTCCTCAGCACAGGAACGATGTTGACATGTTGGAGCAAGTCCAAAAAATAATCATAAATCTTGAAAATAATATTGTTTCCAATGTCTCACAATAATAAATCCAAATGCAATCTCCTGGCAGATGAGAATCTTCAAGCCATAAAACAATTTAGATTTGCCATTTTCAGGGAACGTGAACATTCATTCCATCTTGATCTTAAGCCTGGACAGACTTTGCCATAGTACTTTTCATGAGAGTAATTCGTTATCCTTAATAAAGGCACACTGACTGGGAGACATTTGTTCTTCACTGACTCCATTACAAATATGACTTAATTAAACCTGTCTTTTCATAGATAAATCGAGATGAGATGAGATGGTGAGATGAATCCCACTTTTACTGAATTTCTCAAAACCTGTATCAAAAATTTTCCTGATGGATCTTATTCTATCTGTATTCCTAAGAGAGGGGCTTAAAAAGTGTCTAATGATAAATGCTGCAGAACAATGACACTTCTATTTTTTTTTTCTCCCAGAATGTTGTTGAAACATTCACATGAGTTTCTACTTTTTATAAAGTTTAGCAGCACAGGGTATGGTAGGATCATTATCCATACTGAAATATCAGAGATAATATTACTGCCATGGACAGAAACACTGAACATAAAATAAAAGAGTTTCCAAAGCATTGTGAATAGAGTATATGTCTTCACCATTTTGCCCTGGCATCAGTTCAGTTTCACCTATATGCTATTGGTGGTGTAGCTCATCATTCTACCTCCTCTAAGTAATAAGATATATGTTACATGCATTTGTGAGCATAAATTATGAGTGTAATGGAGTACTATATCTATATATTTCCAAAGAGGAACATGCTATATTTCATGGAACATCTGTGATCAAATCAAGAGCTTTTAGTATAATATAACAAAGTTTTAAAGTATTGTATATATGGATATATTTATAAAGTACTTTAACATCTTCATTTGATCACAGCTGCTCCATTTGGTGTGCAGATGTACTTGCATTTTAATCTGCAAAGCCTCAAGTTTGTGAAAACTTTGGTGAAAATATGAAAAACATATTTCAAGGTTTTATCTTCCCATTGCTTAAGAAATGCTATGAAACGTGACGTGAGATGTGGAATGTTCCATCAAGCTGTATAAATAAGTGAAACCATTTGTCCTTCTGATCCCCTTGCATGTAAACATTGTCAGGATAAAATGGCTGTTAAGAAAATAGAACATAATTAGACCTGACTTATTCTAAATACCCTCAGTATAACTCAAACTAAGGAAGCTTAACATTTAAGGGTAGGTAATTAAGATAGCAGTCTTTTTGCTTAACATTTCTCATCAGTATTTCTTTGTCAAGCACTTTGAGTTGTTTATATTCAGTACAGCTTCTCTATATAATATGACAGGAAAATCCTGGCATTCACTGGGGCGCTGGTAGTTTAATGTGACTGCTACTACAAGAGAAAGGTCTGCAATAATTCTGCTACTCCTCTGAAAAGAAATCTTTAAATCAACAAAGAACTGAGATTAATTCATTTTGCCTGAGTATGAATAACTAAGACACGCAATTTTGAATTGTACTTGTTGAACCATTGTAAACAAAAGGAGAAATACATTCATCAATACAAAATGAAACTAAACAAAACTTTTTTTTTAAAATTTAAATTGAAATTTCCAATTGTATTAACTTTTTTTGTTTAGATTGTAGTTTACTGAGGCAAAAACTCAATATGGTGTCTAGCATCTACAAGTGTCTACTATGGAGCCTCCTCTCTGCTACTCCAGTAAAACTGGAAACCTGCTTTTAAGCGCATATTTATTTATCTTTGTGCCACTTAGGATGAAACTGTCACAATACTGAAAGTAATTTTTATTCTCTTCTTGATTTGACAGGTTGCTTTTCTGGGCATTAAATTTTGAAAAAAAGAAGGTAAACTTGAGAAAAAGAGCCTAGATATACAGATCACTTTATCCCAAAGTCTGAGAGGAAGAAATAGAATTAATTTTACCTGCTCTACTGGGATTTTCAATTGTAGTAATCTGTAGGTGATTATGAAGTAATAGGATGCAACTAGAAGTATTTTAGATATTGTATTTAATTGTAGATCTATTCTCTCAGTCCCTTCCAGCTCAGGATATTGTATGATTCTATGATTTCATGAACCAAAATTATACCTATTCATTGTAAGCCAAATAGTGGTGCAACATGATGATTCTTATTGAAGTTTTGAATTGCTTTAAGCATATGTAAATCAAATCAAGCACAGACTATCTCCTCTAGAATAGTCCAAATACTTAATCTTGTATCTTTTAGTTACAGTGTAATTCTGGAGCTGAACAGAATTTTATTACAGCGAGCATTTTGTGCATTTTTTCATTTCCTGATTTTGCCACATCTCAATTTCCTTACTTCAAATTTTTATTTCATTTGTATTTTGTTACCCAAAAGCCATCTCAGTTCTAACTGAATATGTTAGATTACTTTGTGAATGCAAGCATAAAACGTGAAGCCACAGGAATAAGCAGAGTAACTCATCAAATCAGACAGACTTGAAGGCTTAACTATATGTTGTACGACAGTCATGACAGATATCTTTACCGATTGTTTCTAAGCAAGATAAAACCCTACATGAAATATGAGAGATTCATTGGTGTATTTGTGTATTTTTGTCATTTGGAATGACAAATGATGATGAAAGAAACTTAGTGCCAGCTGTGATGGCTAAGTTTCTCTATGTTGCTAAAAGAGTTCTTTAAGCTTTCCTATGCTGTTTTCATTACACTGGTAACAGTAGTGAGGTTAGAGATATACTCACTCTTAAGGTCTTCAACAGAGTGCAAATAAAGAGAAAACACAAATAAGAAATGTAAAATTAAACTTTGCTTTGATGCCTCTGATTAATTCCCTCTCACCCTAGCAAAAATGCCCCATTTACTTCAGCATGGCCCATTTGAGAAAATACACTTACAAAGGATATGAACAGTGCATTTATGCAAACACTAACAAGGTAGTGAGACAGCAGGATTGAAACTACTAACGTTTTAAGGTGGGGGAAGTGATACAGAGCTCAAGAATTTTAATTAGAAATAATAAGATGTCAGAAATATATATTGATAAAATCATGACTAAAACGAGGATCATGGCTCCTTAGGTTGCTGCTAGGTAACTGTCCTTGATTTTATTTAGAAACTCCAGCTTTATATTGTTGCTAGTGTTGATAGGACGGATGCAGTTTCTTTTCCCTACCAAGTGATTTACGATTTCTACATCACATGTAAGGATCGTGAAGATTCACTGTAGCTCTCTGTTTAAACTTCCTTCTAGTCCAGATAGAGAAACTGAGTTGGAATCATTCCTCATCTGCTAGTAGATCTGTCCCTCACAATGAAAGGGGGATGGATAATTCACAAAGAATGATTGAATGGCTGAAATCAGGTCATCTTTCATATTCATGGAAGCTGACATGAATTTTAAAAGATCTCATCAGATGTGATTTTTTTTCCCAAATAATGTTTTTGAATTTTAGAGTTAATACTTGACAGTATTCTTCAATCCATTATAATATTTTAATTATTTGAGAGGTTTGACCAATTAATTATGACTTATAAGGGTTTGGGGATTTTTGTCTGTTATTAGACAAGTTAATTCTGTTTTGAAGGGACAATTTCTTAGTTACAAAAATATTTAAATATTAAAAATTAGTTCTGCTTACATATACTAATGGTAATATATTTTATGAATATTTATTACCAGAAATTTAATAGTTCAAAAACATGACAAAATATTTCCAAATTTTTCATTATTGTAATTATTTTTGCTTGTTATGGTATAATTTCTTTAAAAATATTTGCCTTTCCAGAATGTTAGAATACCCTTTTTGTCTCATGTTTTCCTACTCTAATATATGCTTTCTATCTTCCTTGACTGTATATCCAATTATTTTCCTTGCAGCAACCAATCATCTCAAAATTCTTAGGATTTTTAAATACATATTGGAAGAGGACGTTTAGGAGACTGAAATTACAATGTATTGTAAATGTAGTTTACCTAATATTTTTCTCACTTTGAACAATATATGTAATCTAAAAGTTAATATTGGATATGAAAATCTTAAAGCCAAAGGCTGATCTTTGAATCAACTTAAAAAGGGCTGAATTATCACTTACTAAGATTTTGAGAGAGAGATGAGCTCTAATGTAGCACACCACCAATTTCTAAGGAAAAAAAACCAAAACAAGATAGGCAATTAAAGCTATTTTAAAGTTAGTTTATCATGCACAGGTGTGAGAGACTGAGAGGATTGCTGGCTCAAAACATTTCAGGTGTGCGTGTGGGGAAAGGGGCAGGTCGGGTGGTGCTCTGGTGAGGTGATCCCCTCTCCATACACCCCACCTGGGCCTGTATCCCAGCCCCACAGTGGCCACCAATCACTGGCACACCCCACCCATGAAGCCCCAGTCTGGTGCCAGAGTGGCCAAATGACTGGAAATTGCCCCTGTGGGAAGGGCTTGGGAAAGCCAAAGGGTGTTTAACCTGAAGCATCAGACAAGCATAGGTTTTGACTCTACCTCCCCTTGGAATTTCTGTTGGCTAAATGCCACTGGAACCAGGAGTGGTAGATATATTTGGGCTTTTTCTATACCTTTTCTGGCTGTCTTTTTCTTTCTTCTTCTTCTAATTCCCTTTTCTCAGAGTTTTGAGTAACTTAAAATCGGATGGGTTTGTAGTTTGCTATGTCAAATGGACTAAGTTAATACTTTGAGAAGTCTTTTATGTTGATTGAATGCTGCTCTAAATTTTTGCCAAAGCTGTCTGATTTTCTGAAGTTGCCAGTAAAGTTTTTTTGTTATTTTGATCTCTTGAGAATATCTTGTTGGTGTTTCTTCTATGTATTAACTCTGAGTACGTCGAGAAACCATAAGACCTTGTCCTAGTTTGAAGACAGGTGTCTGCTAAGGAAGGCAGGAGCCTTCCTTGGAATAGGAAATGTAATCCCCTTCCCTCCAAATTAGTATAATTTTGAAATTAAAGGGGCTCTCAGGCAATGTTGTGGGAAAAGGAATAACCGTTCTTTACTAATATATATATATATATATATATATCAAGACAGACAAACAACAACAATGGCAACCACAACAAACAAGAACAGAGCAAACCCCCAGTCCAGTTTCTTCTTGCTCCCTGTTAGCAATTGGGCAGGACGGGTGCGATGGCTCCTCCTTGGCTGCAAGGGGCGCTGTAGCGCAGGTCTCGGCTGTCTCTCCCTGGCAGTGATGGCAGGCGTGGCCCCAGGAGGGATGGAGCCTGGACTTCTTGTAGGCAAAAACCCCGAAGCTGCAGCAGGGGTCCGGCAGGGCTGGGCAGGGCAGGGCAGCCCGACTCCCAAGCCACGGCTGGCAGGGGCTGGCTCCGGGAGAGGCAGGCAGGCAGCAGGAGCCAGGAAAACTCCACAGTGGTGACAAGCAAGGGGAGCTTCCCTCTCTTCTGAATGCCGAGAGGCAAAGAGGGCGAGCTAATGCTCCCCTTCCTTTTTCCCAGCCCAGCTGTCCCGAGATCTCTGCCTCCTTCAAGAGGGAATGTCCAAATAAGGGAATAGCTACTTACAAGTTTTTTTACTCAACTGGTCTTTCTATTGTTTCTCCTAAGCACCCAGTCGTTATGGTGTCTTAGCAACGTATGGGCAAAAATTCCCTAAGATAAGAGAAACAAAAAGAAGGATTCTAAACCTCAACAGACCTTTAAGAGTCTTATTAAGAAATTTTAGTTTTGACAAATTACTTTTAAAAAATCATGGGGTTTAATCCATGGGAATAAAAAGCTTTATTTTTCTGAGATATTGTTGCTGGAATTAATTAGAAAACTGAATATTTCCTTGAGAAGCCTGTATCTTGCTTTTCTCACCCCTTTCTGCATTTTTTGGCTTGTATCCTCCTAAAGCTCTTACCCTGAAATTATCAGCTAGACAAGAATCATGATGTGGCAGTGAGGGCACCCCAGCAGTATTTGGAAGGACTGATAGGTCTGAGAAGGTTGAAGAAACACAGACAAACAAAAGAGATCAAAGATGAGAAGCAGAAGAAATTAAAGAACACCCACCTCTCATGTTATGGCCTCTTTAGCACTGGATGATCTGGAAGAATGCATCTGTTTTAAAAAGTCAATATATGTGTTCGTGATGTTTGTAATTGCATTCCTGATATATTAACTTTGGCCACAGTTATTTATTGTATCATGTTAAGTTGAAATTCAGGTGAAGGTGTTTGATTTTTTTTTTTTTCTTTTTTTAGGTTTGGGGTCTTTATCTTCAACTTGGTGGGTGTTTGACAGGTGGTTCTTAGATCCTTTCTCATAAACATAGCAAACAATGTATGCAAACAAATCTAGACAAATATTCACTGTATGGGCTGTGATGTAAGGAATGGAAAATATGGATTCAAATGTCAGGTCTACCTACTCATTTTCTGAGTAAATATCTGGTGAAATCTAAGAAGTGAAGTACTTAAAATATATATGTATATTCTCTTTGTGACTAGGCTTACAAACCCTATACAGAATAACTTTAGTATTCTGAGACCAGCCTCACTTGTCTAGTTCAGTTTGAAATGAAGAACAAGAGAAGTGAAACTTTAAAAATGTGTTATCCCTTCTCTGGAAGGGCTAATATCCAAATTAGCAGAACTGTAAAATTTCAAGGTATCTAGAACCTGGAAGCCTTTTATTCAGAATAAATACAGCTATATTTTATACATAACTCATGAAATGCAAAGGAAAATAGTCAATATTGTATTTAATAATCCAGTTTAGTAAGAAATAATCTCACAATTCTTAGAAACATTTTCAAAAATGCCACTAAGCTGGATCTTTAGTCAGAAAATTTGAAAGAAGTTTTCTTCAAGTCTGCAGTTCTCTGCATATCTTGTCAGGTGGAAATATCTGCATTCATTATAACCTATTATAATGCATTTTACTTCTACAACAGCAGCTTGCCAAGAAAAAAAAAAAAACAACTTGTCAAATCAAAATTAGAGATTGACCTTCAAGAACATGAAATTAACCTCTTGGTGCATGAGATGTTTCAGATTTCAAGTTTCTTGATGTATATGCTGGTTTTTGAACTTCTTAATTTATATGATCATGACAATGTGTATTGTTCACATAGCTAGAAGTCTGGGTAATGCTAATCTACAGGACTGCTGGGAGGACAGGTCTCTGCCTTCAGTGACATATGATGAACAGTTAACGACAAACCAAAATGAAGACATGACTGATCCAAGTAAACATAAAAAAAAAAAAAAACAATAAGGCAACAACGTGCTGAAAAAGTACAGGAAAATGCACAGAGGACTTTTTTCAACTGTGTGTTGTTTACTTGAGGGTAGCTGCTGAGCCAGGTGGACTGAAGAGCGTAGGAGATGGTGAGACAAAGGGGCTGCAGAATCTGTAGAGTGCAGTGAAGGAGCTGCCCTCAAAAGTTACCTCTCAGCTCGTTGAAACACAAGCATTCACCTGTGAAAGTTTTGCAGCAGGGAAGGGGTGAAAACTGGAAGGGATGGTGTGGAGATAAGAGTTTGAGGTCATGATGGAGGAGAAGCAAGAAGGGGCAAATTGTTACAAGATCTATGTCTGGAGTTAAAAGAAAAAAATGAAAACAGCATTCAGATGTTCATAAAGGAAAAGAGAAAATATGGTAATCACCATAAAGAAGTGTGGCAGAGAGGAGGAAAGATAGTTTTACATCAACAAATACTATGATTAGGATCTTTTTGTCTAAACTATTCAGCAGACTGTTCTTATAAAACAGAAAATTTAAAAAAAACCAACAAAACAACCCATTTACTAGGAATGATGTCATAAAGTATCATGCTTTGAAAGTATGTCTTACAGAATCTATCTGCCACTAAGAAAGAGAAAAGATTTGTTTCAAAGATAAATTTCTGTTAAAGCTAAAAATGTCTCAACCAGAAATTACATCTGCTTAAAAGACTATTTATTTTTTCACAATAGAAGTATACACACTGAAATGCTATGACTGTGGGAAAATCCAATGTGACCATTGTACCAGAGGACATATTTCCAGAAGGCACTGTCACTGAGGAGACTTCATACAGAAGCTCATTTATAATGTGTCTACTATACTGAAATACTAAATAAAAACAGTTACTGTTTTTTTTCATAGGTTTACAAGACCTACATTGGTAGCTAAAAACCTGGAAAATTTATCTTCTTAGGGAAAACCGAAGCACAGAAAATTAAAGTTTATGTGGAAAACTCTTTGCACTTTAAAAATACATCAATTTGATATTTGCTAGGAAAAAAATCTCTATCTGAAAAATAAGTCTGGTATAAGAAGAAATTAATATAAAGTGGTCATGGGTACAAACATTCAGACTATAAACTAAAATAATAATTAAAACTAGGGAAAAATTAACTGGAAAGGAAAAAACCCAACTTCTTAGTTGTTGTGGTGAGAGGAAAACCTGTCTCTAAAGTGGAGCCTGAATGATGTCTGAGGCACCTAAATTGTGTACACATCATCAACATTAGGGAGACTGGATTTAATGACCCAGAATCTGTTTTATAATCCTGTGTCCCTGGGCCGAAAAGCATCTTCATGCAATCAAAGATAGTGGTCTTGTAACCCACAAATGAGCCTGAATACTTAAAAATTGAGAAATAAAACTGACATCCTTAAGGATAAACTTGGGGGACTCTTCATGCAAGATATGTCACTGCTGTCATTAAAGACATTGATGTACTGCAGCTCCTGTGTCTCTGAAAGTGATGAGTGGTGTGAAATGTCTGTTCAAGACCTACATGACATTAGTGAAATGAAATCTTTGGAATATAAATCCCTTGGCATTGGCAGAGCATAGAATACCATTCCTCATTTTATTAATTTCTGACTCAGAGAAGGCACTCCACAGTTTTGCTGATTATTCTGAAGTATTAAACTTTCAGTTTTCTGGTTTCTCCAGATAAAAATAATAGCATGAGTCCATGTCTTGGTTTAAAGACTATTTAAGAGACAGATGCTCTGAAATTATTTACGTCTCCTTTAGTTTTAACCAATGACTTTCCACCAATAAGGAGAGATAAATATGAGTAGATATAAGTGGAAAAAAACCCCCACAGTTTACTCAAAAAACTCAAAAATAGCAACAGGCAAGAAAAATAATAGTAATAATCGCTAGTTACAAAGTTACTGAAAGCTCACAGGCTCTCTGGGAGCAAAGAGAAACTAAAAATGGTGGAGAAAGCCCTCCCTCAATCTGGCATCCTCCACAGATAACCATGTGTGTGGGGAGACAAACATGGTGGCAGGCCTCCCCCCTCTCCTGACTGTGCATGCAGAGAGATAACAAAGAGAAAAAACGAAAAAAATACAGCACAGGAACCAACCTAACACAGTTGTAAAAACTCCTTCCCACAAACAACAACCAAAAGTGAGCAAGGACAAAACAAAAAGAAAAGCCTGGAGTCCAACACCATAGCTGTTAGAATACAATAATATTTTGGATTACCCTGGACAGGCCAATACTGATGAGGTTCTGGTTCAAGTCAAGAGGAAAATCCAATACTTCCTATGAAGGATGAATTTCCTGGCTTATCAAATAGATCTATAACATAGATCATAAGGGTTTATGGTGTAGGGGGCAAATACCAGTGCCAATGGGACACAACAGGATCTGTACTGCAAGATCAGATAAGAATGCCTGGCAATATTCAAGGAGTTTAGTACTTTGGAGCAGTCCAAATGGCCTCCCTGTGGTGGCACAGCCTGGATAACAACAGGTAATAAGGGAAGAGTGTGAGTATAAACTGTCGATGAGAACAAACTACAGCATTATCTACCTCTGAGTAAGAGGATTTTAGCCAAAATTGATAATGTTGTGAGGAAATCAGCAATGGTGACATTTATTTAAGATGACTGTCAACTTGATTAAACAGTAACCAAATTGCTGCCTAAAGCAAAGTGTCAGCTGAAGTGTGAAATTAAATTAAATATAAAAGAACAAATATTTGTAAGAGCAGAAAGTGACTTCAGAACTGGAAGATGCAAACAATAGTAGTTAAACCTGGTTTGACACTACCAGAACTTTCTCCACAGCGTCATAACTCTGCCTTGGCTAGAAAGAGATGAGCAGAGAGTATCCAGCAC
The DNA here is from genome assembly GCA_013397795.1 of Orthonyx spaldingii. NCBI lineage: Eukaryota > Metazoa > Chordata > Aves > Passeriformes > Orthonychidae > Orthonyx > Orthonyx spaldingii. The sequence goes on along the minus strand of VZTJ01011332.1, from coordinate 765,076 downwards.
ATGCAGTGACAATGTGGGTTGCAACAAGAAAGAGATCCATGACTGGGGTTTGCATAGATGACCTTGTTGGGTGAGCCTTTTCTCCACTGCAGTCATTATGAGATACAAGGGATTGTCATAGTTACATATAAAGTTGGAGCATCTGCATGTTCAACAAGAGATGTACATATGGAGAAACACCTCTTTTCTTTGTAGGTTGGGAACTTTTTCCCTTTGATATCTGCCATTTTTCTCTGTCAGTAGGTATTAATATGCAGGAGAGACTAATAAAACAGACAGACATCCTAAGACCTTACCTTCAAGAAACCCTACCTTCCAGCACCTTTCAAATATGAAAGTGTTAAGACTTCAAAATATCCTTTCCTAGCCTATGAATTTATAAAGTATCTTATCCAGTGCTTCCTAGTTCATAATCCCTTGAGAAGGTTTGTAAAGGTTTTAATTTAGCCATCATTAACCATCTTTCGACCTTCTCAACAGTCTTCTTATGCCTACCAGGATGGTCAGTGGAGTTTGCAAAAGAAACTTTTCCTATACATCTTAAGAAGGATTTCTTACTAGCTCCTTCTCTGTAACTCCTCACAGACTTCCAAACACTTGATGGATTTTCAGCTGAGCCACCCACTTGAACAGTGTTCTGTAGTCCCAGGCATGCTGGCCTCTAGTTGAGACCCAAGTAGTAGCTCAAATGGTACAGTAGATATTTACACAATTAAATATTATCTTCTTTTGGTGGACTGTGGGGTCACATGGCTGAGAGAATCATAGGCCAACATGCACTAATTCAGAAGTCACCTCTTTTTGTGTGCCACCAGAAATTAAGGACTTCAAAACACTCCTCAGCAAACTTCAGAGCAGTTGAAGTAAAAATACAAGTGCTGAGTGCAACAGCAGAGCATGAGAATTTAGAAGCATATTTTTAAGTCCTTCAGAAGAGTGGTTGGCCCCATTTGTAATCCACTCCCCAGTCGACCTCACACAGAGCTCTTGTAGATCTAGCTATCAGATTCACTGAGAAGTAAAACAGCTTGGCCAAGTTAAATTTCAATAGTTTAATGAGAACTTCTATAAAAATTACATACTACCTATGTTTTTAGAGACACAGGAAAGATTTAAATGTACGAGTCTTCTGCCCAGAAGCAAATCAGGGAGAAATGAAAATGTCATATTTCTGAATGTCAGAAGCAACCAAAAAGGTGTATTTAGTTTCTTCTTGTTTCAATCTAGTGCGCCTTATGACTGACCTCAGGCCTTTTTCATATTTTCTGAACTAGTTTCACTTAGATTAGGTGCTTCATTATTATTAGTTGTACTAGTTACTAGTCTACTTATTTTCTTCTCTGTTTTGACTTTAAATATGATTCATAGTCAGGCAAGCTCTAATAGGTATTACTTCCCTTAGCCATCCAGCCACAGCCTGGACAATACTTGAAGTTAAACCTGAATTTTAACTTCTTGAAGAAATAATTAAATCAGTGTTAGCAGCAGCCCATGTGTAAAGTGTCTGCCTAGTAATTCATTACCACCAGCCTGTGTCTAATTTGCCAGTGTGCATGGCACCCTCACAGTAGTGTGAGAGAGGCAACAGATCATTTATATAAATTAAAATCAATAGGGGGCTGAGTATGGAGCTCAGTGGAATATCCTTTGGGCAAGTGGAAATTTTAAAGACTAAGAACTTAATCTTAGCTGCTTGACTTCTTTCATCAATGTAAGACTTAAAAAGATTAATTATGATTTATGAAATATTAATACCTGGAAAGCTTTTGATCACAGATATTATATTTTTGCAGAGTCCAAATGAAGGCTTTTTCAGGTTTCAAAGTACAGTGTCAACATGGTAAACTTTTACAGTTTTAAAAAGCTTATTATTTTCAATCTTACTAAATGGAATTTTTTTCTCTTTCCCTGAACAACAGGGTTTTTTTGAAACTAATGAATTTATTGCCAAGAAGTATAATTTCTGATGTCTTTGAAATGTATTTATTGATCCAAAACCAGACAGGAAAATGATTTTTTCATTCTGTACATCTATTACACTGTAACTGTCACTTCTTTATCTGTGAACGTTCTAGCCTTGACTTTAATAGGGGCACTGGTTCTAAGGCTATAACTTACAGTAGGTGAGAATCTGGCCCAAAGCCTTCATACATATATTTATAGTGAGAGAAATATTAGATAGATAGATATGGATATTTGTGACATTCAGAACATACGGACATCTGAAGGTCTAAAAAGTCCTTATTACTGTAATGGCTGCAGCACTGCATTTCACAACAGTTAATGAGATCTGGATGCATTGAGTGACTTATTTAAAGTAATTCAGCAAGCAAATGGTTGAGTCCTAAAGCCCCTTGCTGTCACCATTAGACAGAAAACACTGCTTCTCTCAATGGGTTAAAGTTGACAGGCAATAAAAAATAATCCTCTTCTGAAACACAGAGCAGATAATAATAACTCCTGCTAAAATCTACATTTGTTAGTTTCAAGATATATACATTAGTCTCCCACTGAATTATGTTATTATTTAATTTGATTTTTTTCTGCCCTGACATCTTGTACTCTAGTCCTGTTCACAGTTCTGCTTGTTCTCATTCAACCTAGATTATAAACGCTTTGGTGCAATATCTTTACTGGTATTGTGCACTGCTTATCTACTGTATGCTATGGGTAATATATAATGAGACAATCTGGGGCTTGTAAGTTTAAACTAAATGTAGTTTTGGGAACCTTGGTGTTATCTATTGAATATTTTCCATGTCTTGCTTTTCAGCACTTATCTGGAAAATAATTACCTGCATATGACCAGTAGGCAATTCCTAACTGATACTGCCATCCCACATAAAGGGTTTTGCCTTGAATTGAGCACAACTTCTACTTTGTGCACTTTGTTTCTAAGGATACAGTCATGAACAGGGAACATTTTCCTCAGGAGCTCATCTGTTCCTGCTGCTTCTCCCTCACCTGAAGTCATAATCCTTGGTTTGTGGCTATAATCAGCTCTGTGGAAACTAATTGTGATGTCACAGGCAGAAGATTATGACTTCAGGGGCAGAACAAACAGCAGGAGCAGGTGACCTCTAAAACACAAGATGTCTCTTTTCACACAAAGATTGTTCAAATGAAAAATGGGAGAGAAGTGTGCTAATCTTTGAGGAGAGAATATTTATTCAGGTTTATAAAAGGCATTAATTGGATTGCAGGAGTTAATTTGAAGTGAAATTCTCTGTGATTATATCAATAAGAGATAATATATTCAGTAGCAGCTGAATTAGTGAGTTTGGTTTCTAATTTCTCATTTGATTAAATGACAAATACAACTACTGATGCAATCAGCAACTTATCTATCTTTTCACATAAAACTGTAACGATGTAAAAACTCATTTCCTCTCTAGCTGACTTTTGCTGTGAACTCAGTTGTAAAATGGGTCAAATTTTTAAAGGTTTCTGCCTTTTTTTTTCCTTTCATTTCATGTAGTGAATTGATCAGAGGGACTTTTTTTGATAGCTTTCTAAGGGAATGTTTGTGTGATTTAACAGCTTGTTATATGACAGCATTAAAGAATCAGATTTGATTTGCAGGGGTTTTTTAATTTTTCTTTTTTTTTTTTACTTTGTGTAATAGTCAGAAGTTTGGTAGTGAAATATTGCTTATACTAACTAGAAATTTTTTCTTCAATCCTATTCTGAGAAAATGTAACTGAGCATTTTAAACAGCATCTTGTATTTTCATAGGGAAGATTCTTGAGACCAGTTCCCACTTAAAATCTCTATAGCATGTTATCATTGAGATTAGGACTAAAATGTGGTTTTATCACCATATGGATTCATCTGCAGATGATGGATCTGTGCTCCATGTGAAAGCTTGGAGGTTTTGGTAGTCTGGATAGCAGTCTATCAGGAGGCTGAGTGAAAACAGACACTTATTTTAGATTGAATTCCTACTCTTTTTTTGTGTGTGTCACATTCCATTCTAGAAAAATGTATTTTGGTCCAGGTAAATGATATTTGGAGAATAAATTTTTATACAAGTTTTTTTGTTGTTGTTGTTTTTTGGGGTTTTGTTTGTTTGTTTGTTTTTTTTTACTTTAGGATAAGATTTTGTTCCTAAAGGAGGATTTTCTTCTTACTAAGATGGTCATTTAACCTGATGTGTTATTTGTGAACAGTTCCACATCTACATCAGAGATGTGAACTTTACTTAGATGACTGGCTTCTTTAAGATAAAGGGGCTGTTGCACAACATCGAATGCTTATTGAACTGTAATCTTTTGAATTTTGTGCTTAGGGATGCTAGCCACCAAAAATTTACAGGTAAAAGTGTGGATCTGCTCTGGGTGCTCAGATAAACCATTTTGTGTCAGCTTTGTAATCTGTAAATTGGAGAATATATATGCTTTTTTTTGGTTTTTGAGATCAGTGGCTACAAAAGTTCCAACACATAGTACTAAGGAGCATATCAGTATTGGCAAGTGCACTCTTGTAACTAATTCTCCAATGCCATTAATCAGTTAAATGTTTAAATGTGTAATTTGTGCATGAAATTATGATCGCTGCCCCAACAAAGTAAGTGTATGTCTGATGAGAAAGTACTATACTCATATTTTCCGGGAAAAAACCAACAAACACAAACAAACAAAAAAAACCCAAAAGAAACACCAAAAGACCAAACCAACACAACAAAACCCCACAAAATTTATCTCCCCTATAAGCACCTGTACATGATGAAGTTACTACATTGAAGTTAGCAAAGAATTATAAAAAACTTGCATTTTTTTAAAAGAACATGGAAAAAAAAAGTTTTTCATAAATTATAGGATTAAATTGTGCAAAAATATCATCCTATTATTACATATTTTTTCCCAGATAGTACTAAAAAACAGGAAAGCATGAGAAAACAGTAGATAACTAAAAGAAACCTTACTTTGTCATTCATAGGTGCTGTAAGTGACAGCTGGTATTAGGGTATTCTTGAATAGACAGTCTAATAAAAGCTCATGTTCCTCAATGACACATAAATTAACTACAGCCTTTTTACAGATTTAACATGCAAATCTATTTCTTTTGATAAATGTTTTAATTTTTCCCCCTGAAATATCCTGTCTATTTTGCACGTTGATGGAGACTAAAATTCTCTCAACCTTTCTCCTGACCTTTTGCAAATTCTAAAATCACTGATAACCAGAGTTTGTTTCCAATGTCATCTCACCAATTATGGTTATTCTAGGGCAGAGCACTGTAGACATGATACTCATTGACATAATAGCACAGATGAGCTCAATAAGAAAGCAACTAACAACATTACTTGGAATAAAGCTGCATCTCTTTATGTCCTATTTTTATGTGCAAAGAAAAGCAACACTGTAAGGACTTTCAAGTTTTTATCTTTATGTACACAGTAAAAGCTTTTATGCAAAATCTTATTAAACAAATTCCAGGCTTCAAGGAGGAAATAAAACCATAATTTAGTTCCCTATTCTACCAGCTCATGTACAGCTTTATTTGAATGGTGCCTTTACCTTACAGCAAAAACTCCATTGCTCTTTATATCACTAAAAGTGGTATCTTTAAAATGGTTAGAAGTTTCTACCACGTGACCAGCAAAAATTTGGATCCAAAGGTAAAAGATATGAAATTTATTTTTTATCAGCTCTAGATCTTATTGTGGGTGCCTTAACTATTGAGATGATAAAAATGTATTTTCATCAATGAACACAACAGATATGTTCTACCTGCTATGCCATGTGAAGAGTTATTTATTGGAAAAAAATTTAAATATTTGGAAAAAATAAAACCTTTGGAAATACTTGGAAAAAAATATTAATATTCAGTACAAATATTGCGTATGGACTCCTTTATCTCATGAAGCAAGTTGCCCCAGAGAGAAAGACACAACCCAGCTGCAGAATAACCCATGAAAAAGAATTTTAAAAGCTTCCTACTTTATTCTTGCTGCTATAATGTATGGTTCACCTTAGTTACTAGCTCATTGCAAGGAATAATGAATTATTAAAACTGGGCTTTACTTGTCGGAGTAAAATAAGTTGTTATGCATTATCTTCTGTTGCATTTTTGTTTAATTCTCAGATTTATTAAATTGCAATAGATTTCACAGCTGTTAAGTATGATTTGGTGAGTTTTTTCCTCTGTTCAAGATTATTTTAGATGCCCTCCTCTGTGACATACTCTAAACATAGCCTTTTTAAGAGATCCTCTTCTAGTTTAGCTTTTTAAAACATGATTGGGGATTCCTCCATAGATTTATTCTGCTAATGAATGAGCCATAAAATACTTTCTTGTTCTTTTTAGGGTGGTTTAATCAAAAATAAGTTTTCTCCTTTGTTTAATATTTGATATTTAGAGCAAAAGATGCATAATCAAATTAAGGCAACAGAAGCAGAACTTCAGTGAGGATTAAGGACATTTTGAGATTAGAGTGGCTTCTCACACACATTCTAGAACTGGGACATCTGTAAATTCCCAGTAGTCTAATAATGTGATTCTTGGAAAGAGGATGGAAATTACCTACCTGTTATCATGGACTGGATTCTTCTAATTCATATAAGGTGCTTGATTTTTAATTTACATCTGATTTAGTCTTACAAATTAACACATGATCCCTTCCATTCTGTTGTAGCCTGTACAAGATTAGGTTCAGAGAATAAGAAGCAAAAGAACTAGAAACAATGTGTAATTTTTATTACATAAAATACTTTTTAATAATTTCTCAGGTTTTTTTTTAATGTAGCTGCACAAAAAAACTCTGCTCCTTTTTAACCACTGTGTTGCTACAGATACACTTGATAAATTCCTCTAGGGCAGAAAAAAAATATAAAAATTCTTCCATGTAAAATATACAAAATATAAAGGCATAACATTCAATGTTGCAGAGTACAAGACATCTCATCTCCCTCTGATAAGACTCTTCCTCTTTGAGTAGACAACTCACAAATTTTATATACTTAATATTTCCATTCAGAAATTGGGGCTTCTTATTTCTCGTGTATTCAGCCAGCAGAACAGTGAACTTTGTTCACTGATGTGTTTTGCTACTTTATACCTTCTAATAAACATTGTATGGAAAGACTCTATTGGTCCTACCTAATGTCTAAACATGATTATGGCCTTTGAGCTTAGAACCTCTACAAATACTTTATTCTGTTTGGAAATCCCTAGTCCATTGTGTTCTTTGAATTGCAATTGCTACTAGAATATGAGGAATATCAGTCATACAGCCAGAGGTGGCAAAATTGAAAACTGTCTTTGATTAGTTTTGGTTTAAGTAAAGAAGTCGAGAAATTTGCTCAAGAGATTCACTTTTGTGTACTTTAAATGCTTTAATTTCCAAACATGCTGTCAATATGCAACGACCTCAGAGGTTTGAAAGCAAAAATGAAGTTTTAGTTTGGAATCCAGTGCTTTGTAACAAAAAGGTATCAAAGTTAACTGGTTTTATTTGCTATCAATATCCTAGTAGGATATCTGAAGAAAAAGGCTAATTTTAATTATCATTACTGAAATATGATATTGATAACATCACATACAAATATGTAAATATTAATATTGATGAAAAATCAAAGTTGTAATCTAACAGCTTCCTTTCCCGAGTTTGAAGTGTTTTACTTCTATTAGTTTCCTTCTCTAAAGATGTTTTGTTAAGTGAATGGCAGAGGTCTGCTCGCACAGTTTCTGTATAGACTCAAGACTTACATGGATTATTGCACCTTAAGAAACACAGAGGTATCATTCCAACTCATTAACCTTTGAACTTAATTGTCAGTATGTTATATTAAGAATCAAATTCAATTATATTTTCAGTTAAGCAGTTTCTGACTGATGCATTAGATATTATTATCAAAAAGTTTGTATTGGATGAGTTTTAAGCTAATAAAATTATTAGAAAGGTCCTTAGGAAAAATTTAATTTTGCAAAGTTTGTCACAAAATTTTGGAACACAGAGTACTAGTCCAACAATTTGTCATCTGTTACATTTCAAATTCCTTGGCTAAATACCTTGATGTATGGAATTTATTTTTATTTAAGATAGTTTGATTGGTGAACAAGGCACAGTAAATGGCTCTAGTGTATGCATTCATTTTTCTTCTATGACATATGAAATACAAAGCAGGTCGCTCTAATTAATCAAACTTTTAGGTCACTGGGTGGGACTTTGTATTCTCTCTTTTCTAAGTAACTTCTGATGTTCACTACTCTGGCAGCATAAAGTGCAATTCGCATTCTTTGAGTTACAAAACTGATTAGAAAACCATATTAGTCATCTTCTCTTGCAGTATTAGTGCAGACAGAGACTGGAAGTCTGAAATCTCTATAAATGCAGTCTAAAATGTTTGATTTTGCCTTGATTAACTAAGGAGATGGGTGATACATATTGAATTGCAACCACATTTAATAATGAATTTACATGGACTTAATTCTACTGATTTAATGACATGTATTTATCCACCTAATAAAACTGTTCATTTGATAAAGTTATTGGAATTTTAAAAGAACTACTGTGGTCTGTAGAGATTATATTATAATAACCTAGTACAGTGGTAACAAAAAAAAAAAAAGAAAACATATACACATGTGCTAATTAATACAAACATAAAATCAGTTTTAATGACAGGTATTTCTGTATCCACCAGAGAAAAGCCCAATGGACATAAAACTGTGCACCACATTGACAAATAAAAGAAAGAGCTTTCAGGGAAGAATGGGAACAGCTTGTCCAGTGTGACTTTATCTTCTAACAAGCAGCCTTAACTATATGGAAACTTAGCCATCTGCTCTTCATACATGTCTGGTTTCTCATATGCACTTCAGCTTTTTTTGTGGCAGTATTGCTAGCAAAAAAGGATACATAAATCATGCCCTTGATTTATTGGTAGTACAAAGCCCACACAGTGTCTTACGCCTTCCATATTCCTTTCCTGATAAAAGGTATGATCCATTCATAATAAAGACAAGACCATAGGGAGGAATACTTTGGCAATATAGTTTGTCTTAACACGGACTGCAACACAGTTGCAGTTCGAAAGGCTGCATTTTCCCTGCTAGTAACTGCATCTTATTTAAATTCACACTAATTTGAGAGAAACCCACTAGTACTTTGCAATAAATTCAATTGTTAGTACACCATTAAACCTTGCATTATTTTCTTAATGTATGTCAATTACAGGAAGTTCTGTCAAACATAACACAATTTGATGCATTTCATGCTGTGAACATTGAGAGTTCAATAGTCCTGAAAGTTTCCAGAAACACATTTTTGTCTTTTTTTTACATAGCTGGAACTTAAAACCAAGAAACTAAACAAAAACAAACAGAACCCTCAAAATATCCAGACCAAGGAAGAATACCTCATTACATATATATTTTTATATTTATCATTGCTTTAGTTTTGTAAATATTTAAAATTATTTCTAACTTCCAATTGCCAGGTACTTTTGGTTTTCTATAACATATAATTTAGAACCAAGAGCTTACCACATACTCAGTCCCGATCCAGGTGTAATTACGCCTTTTTGCTGTTTTCTGTGAAAATCAATATGAGATCTTTGACTATGATTTTCATGTTAGTTAAAATCCTGATCACCAAGAGTCTTTACTTTAAAATTCTGCTCCTCAGAAGCGTTCATATATTTTTGTGGAAGTTGTCTTATATGTTTTCGTAAGGTTTCTTTTCACCTCCAATGTTATTGGTGGTGACATCTAAGAGGGTACTAGACAAAGCTCTTGAGGCAATGTTGAAAATGCCTTCAGTGTGCTGGACTTTTATCTACAGTGCTCAGCAAGGAGATGCAGAATCATATACATAGAAGATTTCCAGAGATAATTTTGTGTGACTCCAATACCATGTGCACTGTTTCAGCCAGGTCGAAGCTAATGTGCCTCGTTGTTATTTTGTCTAGGGTTGAAATAAAATGTGTTGCTCTGTCAGTTTGTAGGACACCAGGGCTAACCCTCTTTCGGGAGTGGGGATGCGTGCACGGAGTTAACACAGGGAGAGCCGGTAGATGCCGCTCGAGGCTACTCAGCAGAGGCCACGGCTGTGCGGGACAGACACCTTCCCGCTGCTGCCCCATCTCCAGTTCTTGACACATCCCAGCCTGCTGCAGATGCTGGAATCTGATGCCCCCACATTCTCAAACCACTTATCCTTCTGCGGGTAAATCTGAACTAAAAATCTTATCAAACTAAAGTTCAAAACACCTTCATTTTCATCCAGATCTACACCTTAAAGGCTTATGTAGATCTTAGTGATGGGAGGTTAATTCTTTGTGGACTCATTAGATGTTAGTATTTTTTCTTGTGCTACCTAATTGACTTCTGTAATAGTGTATGTGGTCCCGTCATGTGCCTCATTCCTGGAAGAGCTGTGGAAAGGAAGATTAGGTATTAAGCTTTAAGAATAAAAGCAGGAGCTTGAAAGATGAAGAATAAAAGTTGCTGCTCTAATGAGGAGAAACTCACCAAAATCATAAGTCAGAGTTAAAAATTCCTGTGTAGAAAAGTGTAAGGTCCTATGATTATAATGAGATAGATTTGCAAATATAAGGGGGGAGAAAAAGAGACCCTGTGGTAGGAACATAAAAAGAGTAAGCCCAAGGGTACACAGTTGTGTCAAAGGTCCCTCTGTGCTGACATTATGTTTCTGACTATTTGCTAATACCAAATCTTAGAGGTGCACAGGTACAAACCAAGTACATGGTCCTGCTGCCCCAGAGTATTCTTCTCTTCAGCCATTTGTGACCCAGTGACTTTTAAAGCCAGATATACCATCAGTTGTTTCATAGCTTAGATGAGGAGAGAGAGTGATAGATGTGAGGATTGTTTGGATGTAGAATCAGCGTAAACTTTAAGGAAACAGTGTCCCATCCAATGGTTGTATTTATTTACAGTAAAACATAAGATCTTCTGGTTTCACCTTAAGGGAGATTTGGCTCAAATGTCCATTTTGTGGTTTGTGTCATTGAAACTGATCACTGCTTGACTGGGTCCCCCAGCAGTGTGAGATTTCATCCCTACAGCTACACACCATTTTTTCACTCTGTTTCCTTCGCCTCTCCCCACTCTTTTTCTCTCTTTGAGTGGCTAATGATATCTGGTTATTAATTTTTAGAGGGGTGGACATTTAAGATGAAATAACTCACCCTTTTACCACTGACTTTTGTCTTTGTGTTTCTTTTTATAAGCTTGGTATTTGTCAGCTATTTGTTTTCCTCTATGAGCATTGGAGGTTTTATAGGACAATCCATATTGAGACAAATTTTTTTTTTGTTGAAAAAAGCATTATCACCAACCTACTAAGCTTAAACAGTCAGAGTCACATGACATTCCTGGATTTAGTTTTTGAAGGGGCATGTTTGTTTGTTTGTTGGGGGTTTTTTGTTAGTTTTGTCTTCTTTGGGTTTACTTTATTTCTCCTTTTGAATAGGTACACATTTATTGTTTTTATTGACAAGGAATGATTTCTGTGAGAGTGATGACACAGCCCTGCCTCTAATGACATACCTTGATAACATAATTTGTTAAGGGAAGATCATAAATGTGAACAGTGTGAATAAGCAGGGAAATTGACTCTACCAGAAAATGCTGATGTTGGTTAATGAAGTTCAGGACTTGGGAAGTCCTGTGTCCCTTGTCACTTAATACTAGCAGAAACAATCTTGTTTCAAATAATTTTTTAAAGTTTTGTTATATGGGCTGATAGTTCCTGAAGTCTAAAGTAGGTATCTCAACATAGTTATTAAAATGATGGGGTATAAAGACTCCAGTCAGCAACTCAGTATACAGTAAGACTGCAGAGAAACAGCTGCTTACATCTTGGATATGAGAAAAACACACAATTATATATGGTAGATACTAGTTTCTACAGTTCCTATCTTAAATGAAAGAATATAATACCTCACTTGGTATGTAAAAGAGGACTGTCTCAAACTCCTGAAATAAAGTATATTTTTCACGTGCTACAGAACTAGTCAATGACATGCATTACTATTTAATGCTGAAGCTAAGATCTGTGCTATATCCAGCAAGTCAATATGCATATATATAGAGATAAGAAGAGTTATAATTAGAAAGCACTGAAGAACAAGATTTGCAAGGGAAATAAAAATCTCATGAGCATGACAGGAGATTTGGCAAGGGTTTCACTAAGGGGGATGATCCTCTGCCCTTTGCAATGTCTTTTTAACTTTCCTAGGAAGTATTTTCAGCTGTTAAAATGCCTGTATTCATGCCACAGGAATAATAGTTTTGACTGAGAGGGGCAGGTCTTATTAAAAGAAAAAGAAAGGGTTTTATATAAAGAGAGGAAGCAAATGTGAAAAAGACAAGATCCCAGGTGAGACCCTCTCATTTAAATAAAAATGTTATCTGTTACTTCTCAAGTGATAAGGAGGACAATACCATTACACAATTTATTTTCATTTGCATTTCATAAAAAAATTAATCAAAGTATAACTTGTTAAAGTGTTTTCTAATCTGGTTTAAGGTACATCAGTGTGAAGTCACCTTCAGTAAAAGAAACATCAGCTAAGGGCATAAATAGTCTTCTTACTGAGCTTTACTTACATGTCATAGATGCTTATTTCTTTGATGTTGATAGGGAGTGGCTTGATTTTTACTTTCTGATTAAAATGTATAGAAACTCATTTTTTCTTTTTTCTAAAAGAATATGAATATGGAGAACTATCCAGCTTGAGTGTGGGAGATTCTAATTCTTTTTTTCTTTTGCATACAATTCACAATTCCTGAAAAGAATAAGACCTCCAAATCTGTAAATAATTTTTCTTCCCATAATAAAAACCAGACCACTTATTTAAGACCCTACTGTAGCATAGGAAAACATGAGGATTCCAGGCAAACCTATATACTGTAGATTACACTGATTTTTCTGCACCAGCTGAACCTTCAGTCATCCACTTTTCTGGAAATGCTGAAACAGGGGCCTCTGAAATGACGGTAAGCAGCTATGAGTTAAGTTATAAATTTACGATGACTGTAGCATAAATTTTGAAATCTAGTTTATACATCGTTACATAGAGAAATTTTAGATTATATACATGTTTTAAGCTGGAGCTGAATCTTACCCTTTGCTTGTGACAACCTTCACCCTTCTAATTAGTTTAAATATCATTTGAGCCATATATTTCCGTAAAGTCTCTTTGTAACTTTATTACTTTGTGTATGTGTATGCTTTCATCTTTATTATATTGATTTTTCAAGTTTACACAAAAACATTTCTGAAATTTGTCATCCTCTTATTATGAAATAATGTTATAAAACAACGTCAGCAGCACTTAAAAATGCTAAACTGAGTTGAATATAACAACTACAATACCTCCATGCCCATATATAATTGGATGATATTATGAAGAAAACTGCTCAGGAAAATGTGCAGTATAAAGCATATTTATCCCTGTACTGATAGACTATTTGTCTATATTGCTGCAAATGAATTTTGCTGACAGTGAGGTGTCTTTAGCATGTCCTCAATTAGTTCTTAATAACTAAATGCTGTAGCAAAGATGTTATAAAATATTGTTTTCTGTTAAAAAAAAAAGACATGAGAAAAAATAAGAAGAAAAAAATTTAAAAAAAAAGGTATTTAAAGATGTCAGTAGAGAAAATTATGTCCAAATCCATTGGAATATAAATAACTGAAAAAAAAGCTAGTTTCATTGACTTACTGTGAAAGAGAAGTACTCAGATAAGTACCTCTTTTCACAATGCCATTCTGTCTCTGGTGCCATAAGAACTTAGAACAAGCAATACTCCTAAGGGCTTATCTGAGGGCCAAGCCATACTGCTATAGTGTAGAGCAATATTACAGACACCTAACAAGGATGTGGACATAACACAGTGCAAAACCTGGAAATAATAGTTCAAGCCCCAGAAGCACAAGAGATAAATTATTTCCTTTTGTGCACCTCACTTGCTTGAGAGATGCAGCGATCCAAGGGCACCTCTACGTGACTTAGACATTCTACATGATTTAGACATATTGTGAATAATATTCTGAACTCAGTCTGGAGAACTAGTTTAAGTGATTTTTCAGCATCGCAGCTCCTCTATCTGTTCAAATTGTGATCATGATATTTATATATGACTCAAAAGATGTTCAGTGACCTAGATCACTAAAGTGTAAAACACTTTGAAAACTGTAGATAAGATTGCTGTATAATTTTATGGTAATTCCAAGGAAAATGGATTTATTATTATAAGGTATTAGAATAGTGAGGCAAACAAAGGTAGGCATATGAAAGTTGCTTTGATATTATTAGACAAATTGTTTCAAAAAATAATTTGAAAACATCCATGTTTTGATAGTCAAGGTCACTTTTACCTTAATTAAAAATGTTTGCAGGCAGTTAAAAAGTTCATGGCAATATTCAACTCCATTTGGATGTTTCCATCAGTTTAGGTTTAGAGATTATTTTCACAGTAGTTTGGACATTTGTAATGATCACATTTTATCATAATTCAGCATCTTTACGTGGAAAACTCATGGGAAGAGTGTTTTAGTGTTTTGAAAGAGAATAGAAAGAGCACCATTGACATAACACTCAGGATAGCTTTTTCATGGAAAATCAAAAGACTCACCTACAACTTTTAAGTGATGTCTTTGGGGACTTGTTAATATTCACTGTGAAAATAGTCAAAAAAGTGGAAAACCATATAGGAGTGAAGAGAACAAAGCCCATGAAGGAGTGATACCTGTGAGTGAATAAGCATATGGTTTCAGACTGGGATCTGACTGAGATGGATCAACCAGCAGGAGAGGTGACAATCCAGGACTGCTCAGAAATGCAGGGTTGTGCAGATGCAGAGACATTAGGTATTGGCATGAATCACGAACACAAACCATTATAAATTCTGTACTTAAGCATTCTGACATTGCACAAATGTGTTAAGAGTAGAAGAATCAGGTGGGTCATTGTGCTCAGTTCCCCACAATCAGCAAAAATTTTTAGTTCAGGTAAGTCTAGAGAACTTTTGAGTTTTCTGAAGATCAAACACCTCTCTTGAGACCCTTGCTGTTGTGTGACTAGTTTTTTGTGTCTCTTAGCTACTAATTTTCAGTGAAATGTTGCTTTTATTCTGAATAGTTCCCCAGCCTAGACAGGGATTACCTATGGCTACTGTACTGATAAAGGGCATGGATGTAGCCAGAGAGACACGTTATCATAAAACCTATTTTCCTGCAAGTTGATCCTTTAAAGGAGATGATGGAACCTCTGACACTTGAGATATTTAAAACTTCACTGAACAACATACAAAGCAGAATATTCAAAAGAGCAATACTATCCTAATAGATAAATTGAGCAAGTGATCTATTACATCTCTTTAACCTTCACTGTCATCTGATAGATTTTTTTAAAGAAAATTCTGTACCTCCAAGCTCCAGTTGAAAGAAACATTGTATTGGAAAAGATCTCTTGTATTACTGAATCTAGTTTCCTGCTCCTACATGCAAGAAAGAGAAACCCATCAATTGCTCTCTATCACGGGATAAATGTTAAGACATCTGGGAAGGAGACTTGTCAAATTTCAGTCTTGGTGAGACTAGTGGTATTTAAATTTTTTATATGTTGCTTGTTTTCTTGCTTTTATGTTCTTAGCATCATGTGTTCAAGCCAAAAAGTTGGTTTTGTTACCATCATGGTTTTGTTGCCATCATATATTATTCATGCTCAATACACTAAATCAAAAAAGCTTTTTCTGTTTTTATTCTGGCAGCCACAGTACATGGAAATATCTGCCATATTCTAATCTGCTCCATATCTCAAAATGTATATTCATTTTTTTACAAAATAAAGCACTGTTTATTCAAATTTATTTGAAATCAAAATAATGAGTAAATGTCAATTGTGAAACTTTTCCATTTGACTGTGACCTAAGTCACAGAACAAATAAGAAATATTTTAGTCCAAGTCTGATACTGTGAAACTTAGGGAAAAAAAAAAAAAAGAAAATAGCTTAGCTTACTTAGGCTGGAAATGTTTGAAAGAGAATGTAGTAACTTCAGTCAAATAGTTTTATATTTTCGGATAAAAATAGCTTATTGAGAAAATCTTGCTTGAAACACACTGTTTCGCTGTTTCACTTGGTGGATTTATAGGATGAAAAAATATGTTTTGTTTGTTTTGGGTTTTTTTTATAACTTCTCTTTATTTTAGCATAGTCTTTTTTTTTCCTTATTTTTCTTTCACACTGTACTTATTATTGCTATTTCCACCAGAGCCAACGGCAACAGATATTCATGCATTAGTTATTACACTTATTAAAAAATAATGTCTCCTAAGCACACGCATTTTGACAGATTTCCTTGTACACTCAACTCATCATTATGGGCTCAGTTATGTCCCATGAATTTTGAATCTGCCCTGGGTGATTTTATCAGCAGATTTAAGTTTGCAAAACTTCTCCATAGGATAGAATTATTATGAATCAAATGAAAAAATTTGAAGTGTTAAAATATATTGCATTCTGAAAATATTGTACGGATTTAACACATAGTTAGGTGTTAAATGGTGTAAAAAAATACCTCGGCGATAATCTGGTTACTTTTTGGTACCTCATTATTGTCACACAGGAGACTAGGCTAAACAATGAAGAAATACAATGCCTAATAGATTTCAGAAAGATTTTCAATGCATTTTTTCTTGCTACAGTTAGTGATGGTATTATTCTAACAAAGATCACAAATTATTTAAAATAACATGAAAAACATGGATATTGAAAAGATGCATAAGAAGACAAGGAGCAGATGTTTAATTCTTTATGCCTTAACTGGACTGTAGTTCAGAAGTGTGATAATCATCTCTGAATCTTTTTTTTTTTTTTCTTAAAACTACGTCCAGACAGAGAACACAATCACTGAGAAATGCAACCATAAAGCAGGTTTTTAAAGACTAATTTTAAATTTTATTTTGGGTAAGATGATGCAGGTGAGACTCACTGTATGACTTTTTCATGGGATTTGTATCTTTTACAGAGATTAAAAGAAAAAATATTCTAGCCTGTTTGCTAATTCTTCAAAACTTGACTAAAAGTATTCAGAAAAAGGATTTACCATACATTTTAATGAGACAAGGCTGAAGCAATATGGGATTTTTGGAAAGCAAACCTATTTCTGCTGATAACCTACAAGATAAGCCTTCTAGGCTGTTTCATTTGTGTGGAAGGTCTTGTGGGGAGACAAGGGAATGATCTTGTCCTACTAGTGCCTTGGTATTTAAGTTCCCACAATTGTCTTTGTATTTATGCAGTTTTCGCTCTGCTGTTCTTTATATGAAAGAAATAATCAAAGAAATTATAGAGAGACAGTTAAAGCTTTTTATCACTTTTCAAGCAAATAGACAACAGCTTTATTGTCTTTTCATGCATTATTTCATCACTGTGAATCAGCTTTCCTAAAGGTGATTATAATGACATTTGTATAAAATTGCTTTAAAATTATGATTGACATTTTATGACCAGTATAAATCAAAACAATATTCTGTGAGGCCAACTTGTTCTTTTCTTTGCTTGATTGCTTAATTTGGATAGAAAGCACAATTTTATAGAGAAAGTCAAAGTTGCATTACATATCCATGCTGAAATATGAAGAAAATGTAGAGTCCAAAATTAAGCATAAAGAGAGCAGATAAGAATAAAACTAGTGAATTTAAATAAAGCCATTATAAGTCTTGATGATTGCTGGTGTGTTCTTGCCATATCAGGACATCTGAAGAACAATCAGTAGAATGAGAATAATAAAATAATTCCCCTGATATTTACACTCAAAGACACATGTAAGTAACTTCTTAGTTGCACCACTTTATTTATTTGTGTTTCATCTTTATAGCTTGAATTTTTAGGCAATTTTTACAATTTTATCAAATGAAATACTTAAATTCTTATGTTTATTTTGAGCAATTCTTATTCAGGAACACCTGAGTCTGAGGAAAGGAGTAAATACCCTTTAAAGGTGCTTAGAGTAGAGGGTCCAAGAACCTCAGCTATGGAATTTAGGTGCCTGAATCATTTCTAGAAGCTAACATTTCCTTGCCTATGAAGGGTCCGGTGTCAGTAATGAAACCAGTCATTGTACAGGAGAATATTATGCAGGACCACACAGCACCACACAAAACCTCAAAATCTCTTAATCTATCTTGCCCCTGCTCCAAGGTTGTGTTCATTCAAGGCTGCAAAATAAAACCTCTGGATTATGTCAGAATGATTTGCAGCTGGCAGAGAGACATGATCATTGCTGGCTGGAGGCACCAAATGAATTTTCACTTCTGTGAAAGTACATACTACACTGAGAAACTAAAAAAACAGTATACTAGATTGGTGCATATTTGATACCCTTTCTTTAGTTCTCAAGTGAATAGTTTATAAACACATATCAGAAATATATTTTTTAGGTTCAAAACTTAACATTCAGCCTTTGGTTTGAAATAATTACAAAACAGCTAAAAGATTAAACTGAGTGGTTTTAGTGTGCAGAGATTGTAAATACTCAGCAAATTACCTGGGACATAAAGTCTGAATCATCGTTTCTAGTGGGGTTTCAAGAAATTTTCTGGATGGGCTATGAAGTCAGAAATACAAAGAGATCTCAAGGTGCAGTTCTGTACACAAGCATAAGAAAGAGAAATCATATTGCATATTCCTTTTCCTGTGCCATTCCACTAAAACTTCTTATAGCCTGATATAATCATAGGTATTGCCTGACAGTTAAACACACAGAGGGGTGTATGAAAAAAAATAATCTGGGTTTGTAAACTCAGGTCTTAATTATGGGTATAAAATAAAAAGAATATTTCATAGTTCTATTGTGATCCATGATAGTAGCTCAGCTATTGTTGCTAATTGCAATAAGTGTATATGAGGCTTCCACAAATATTTAAATAGCAGGATGACTCCTCATGAGGAAAGAGTCAAACCCCCTGCCTTGAATATAATTTTGGTTTGCAACTTCATGGTGCTGTGCCAGCTACTGGGTTTAATGTTTGTCTTCATTACTGTAACTGAAAACAAGAGCTGATTTTATTTGTAACTGCTCACCCATGATGGAAATGTTAATAAAATATTGAACTACAGAAAGGACCCAGTTGTAGACATTCTAAACCGATGACCAGAGGAAGTCAGTAGAGACTGGGAATCCAGCGTTCTTAAACAAAAATCATAGAGGTGAAATTTTGACCCGTATGAATATAAAAGTTCAAGGAACTTCAATGAAACCAGGATTCCTGGTAAATCTCAGAAAGTAGGTACTCAAGATGAAAAGTGCCCAAGCTAAGAGGTCCCTTTGGAAAACTGGCATTTGAATGACCTGCTAGAATTCACACAAGGAGTCATTGTCAGAACTGAGATGAACTCATGATTTCCTGGCTCTTGCTGATTGAAATGACTTCTTAGAACTATCTAGCATAGCAATAAAAGCAAATTTTGCACTGCAATCATTTCTGATACTGTGTTCAACTTTATGAAATATGTTCCTTGGGGGTAAAATTAATGAGCAACACATAAAGACTGGTTATTCACACCTTATGCAGCTCCACTTACAAGACGATTGGGAAAGATGAAATCCAGCCTCAATACAAGGCCGTGATGTGTTGTGGCCAAAATTCAGTGGGTTGTGACTTTCATTTAACCTTATAGGCTTGAATAATATCTGCTGAATTTCTGTGTGTTCTTCATAAGGATTCCAAGTGACTTGATCTTGATCTGACATTTGCATCTCTTTTCCAAGCCTATTCCTAAATGCTTTGCCACAACTCATTGTGATGTATAATCAAGCCTTCTTCCCTGGCTTTCATACAGAAGGAATACATTCTTTCTTCTCATAAATACTTTAGCAACAGTATCTGTGTAGAATTCACTTATTGCACTTCTGTGAGGTTAATGACTTTAGGGAAATTATGGCAAAGCCTACAGAAAATGGTTTACAAAGATTCCTCTGGCATTATCTATGCTGTATAGATAATAATGAACTTTCATATAGTGTGTATCCTGTCATTGACAGGCCAACCATTAGCATATGTAAGGTTTATCAGTTAAATTGAGCTGTGGGGAACAATCAAGTATGAAGGAAGAGCAGCATACAGATGTGGTTACCTGCTCGGTTTTTGCTCTCTAAGTTCCATGTTGCACTTTAGACAGACAGATTAAATTTTCAGCAAAGAAATGGGGAAAAAAAAAGGTACACCATAAGAATCTGTGTTGAGATGGGGATAGTAATCAAATGAGACCTCAAATGTCCTCCTCTTTGGTTATTCCCTTTCCACCATGCAGGTGAAGAGATATATTGCATGATAAATTGTAGTATCACTGATTCTTAAACTATTTGAAAGAATTTTGTTAATTAGCATTAATTTTTCAGATGTTGCTGTCTTTCTTATGAAAGACACACAAAATTCTATTTGTCAGGAGTCTGTCTTCTGTGGTCTAAATACTACCAATTTTATTATATCAAAATCTCTTCTAGAAGTCAATAGGATTTGGACTGAAGAAAGACTGGAGATTAACTACTAGAATCACTGGATTGTATACTCACCAAGGTGCAACAGCACTAGTAAAAACCTGCTTTAAATTTAAATTTTGTTATGATAATCTCAAATGAAGTAATCTCTTACAAGTCACATTTTGTATATTTCTAAGTAGTCTTCTCCGATGAGATCTGTGACAGGTTTTCTGTGTGGTGACATAGCATTTAGATAGCATTTACAGCATATCTAAATGATATTTTGCAGTTAGCTGGATGTCATATAAACAGGGATATGTCATATAAACAGGGATACCCCATTTTTAAGACAGGCTAAATATTTGTTAGCTTGTCTTTACTACAAAACTTCAGTGCTATAATAGTTACAGTAATTGCATGACTTGCATTACAAGAGTATTTTGGAATGGAGAGCAGAATGTGATCATGTCAGCAGACCAGCGTAGACATATCCAGTGGTGTTAATTAGGGTGGGAGAGCCTATCTTCTTACTGCTATAGGTGAAGATAAGGAAATATTTTTAACAGAGGAAGCTGAGAATCTCAAGCTTGTCAGAAGCAAGAACTATACAGAATATTAATACGAAATTACTAATAAGAAAATAGGTTTAATGTATTGATCTTGAAGAGAATTGCACCATGCTTTCTTATTATCCTACTTGTAGACTTCTTAGGTGAACTCCTAAAAATACCAAAGGTAATACAAATATCCTGTGAGTGTCAGTTGATTCCAAAGAAAAACACCTTGATGATGACAGAATTAGAAATATAGTTCTAGAAAAATATTTGCTTCAACTTGTAAATGGAGATGACTTTTTGCAAAATATCTCTTGAATTACTCCACCTACTGTGTTTAATATTAGGCCCTTACAGCAATGTTAAACAAGACAAACTATTTAGGACTTCCTATTTTAACCACACTGCAAAATAATCACTGTTCAGTTAAGCATGTACCCTCATTGTTTCATTAGAAAGATTAATTTGTGTTTTCTGTGTATTTTCATGCCTTATTTGTAGCAAACATGAACAATTCTCCTCAAAAGTTGTTAATTTAGGGTAGCCTTTTAAAATCAGCAAAATAAAATAGACCACAAGACCAAAAAAAATTAAATCCCTGAAAATCTAGAAGAGAGCTGCTTGAAGACATGGTTTAGACCTTTTCTAACTATCAACTTCTATAAAAAACCAGATGAAAGAAGTTTCCTTCTTTTTTGACAATTCTTTTGTAATACATATCAATTTAAGTTTTATTCGGCAGGTATTTTCAGCTTTAGACCACCAAAGCCTGTGTAATGCCATTGATTTTGGAAGGTATATGTCCAGCTCAGGGTCAAGGTCCACAGGTGAAAAGGAACAAAAAGCATTTACTGTAATACTTACACAATTTTAGTGTATCTAGAAAGTGCTGTAAGTTTGGATTTTTTTGGTAGCTATTCTTTCCTATTGGTACTTAATTTAATGAAAAATTAAATAGTTCATCTTAACATGTCAGATTTTGTTGCAGAACTGAGCTCTGGCTAGAATAGAATAAAATTGATGTGCTTCTTTGGATCATTTTCTAGCTTGAAATGATGACTCTCTTCTCTGTTTTGAAGATATGAAAAGGATCAGATTCATTTGATAACTTTTGAACATAATTATGTTTTCTTCCTAGCAACATGAATATAGTAAACTAATATAAGAAGGCTCCAGGAGAATGCTTGCCTTGTACTTCCTACTAGTAAAGAAATAAAACCCCTATTGAACATTTAATGTCATGAGGTAATTTTGAACTCTCCCCTCTGTCTGCCAAACAGAATAAACGATGCCTTTTCAATTTAAAAATATACATCGATTCATAGATTCTTGAATAATTTCAAGCATTGCTAAAATATTATGCATATTGTTCTATACAATTAAATATAGAAGCACTCCTAAGACTGTGAGGCTTCTTAATTGCAAGCTGCAGAATGTAGTGGTTTTCAAAATCTGGTGGTGAAGTATACTGAAATGTTTGTGGAACGTCCATTAGGATGAGCATGGCCAGTAGGGCGAGGGAGGTGATCCTGCCCCTCTACTCAGCCATGGCGAGGCCACGCCTGGAGTGCTGTGCCCAGTTCAGGGCTCCTCAGTACAAGAGACACTTGGAGCTCCTGGAGTCAATCCAGCAGAGGGCTATGAAGATGGAGAGGGGCTACAGGTATCTGAAAGGAGGAAGCCAAGAGGTTGGAGCCAGGCTTTTTCTCAGAGGTACCAACAAGAAGGACAAGAGACAATGGGCAGAAATCGGTGCACAGGAAGTTCCACCCGAACATGGGCAGGAACTCCTTTACTGTGTGGGTGATCACACTGGAACAGATTGCCCAGAGACGTTGTGGAGTCTCCTTCCTCTCAGATATTCAAAATTCCCCTGGATCCAATCCTGAATAATGTACTCTGGGGGGACCATGCTGGAGCAGGGGAGTTTAACTAAATGACCTCCAGTGATCCCTTCCAACTTTACCCATTCTGTGAGTACAAAGCATCAGAAGTCAAACTAGGAAGAGAGAGTAATGGTGTGGCTATTTTGCAATAGCTGAATTTCATTTTTACCATGTCAGTTATCAATTTTCTCTCTTGTTTACCTGATTTTCTTTATGCACAACTTTGGGAGGAAGATATGTACAAGTAGCATGGAAACGTATACGTTATTTGGCTCACCAAAAAGAAACAGCAGGAATTACAATCTTAAAACTAATTTTTTGTTTTCACAGAAGAAGGACAACTCTTTAAACAGTGTGACCTTTTACCCTCTCGCAGGTTTTCAATTAGATTTTGACTCTGAACAGATCTTAGAATGATTGATCAAAAAGGTGTTATAAGCAAAGAAATAAGGTTGAGGTCTCACATGGTCTCACATCCAAAGGTTTTACTCATGTAAGTGTATAAAGAAAATAGATTTGAAAGTGTTTGAGATTGAAAAACAGAGCACAATTTATCTAATGGTGTTGTAGTTTTGTTTATTGATTATATTGATTTTTTTCATCAGCTATGAAACAAACCATGTTCCTGAATCAGCTTCCTCAGCAATAATGCAAAATAACGCTTGCATTAAAATAAGCATTCCCAAGAGAGTTCTTGTAGCATACTTGTAGCATTAACCACATTTTGGAGATGACTGTGTATTATATTTCTCCTGAGAGTGAAAATTGTCTAATGATAATAGTTCAAGCTATTAAAAGATATAGAATATGAAAGCTTTTTTCTTTTCTTCCCTGCCTTCCTAGAAGACAGAAAAGACTTGACAGAGAAAATATCTCAAGTTGTTGGAATCCAATCCTATTTTTGCTGACTGTAAAGACTTGTACCTTCTGAAAAGTCAATTGGGCTTGACAGAGTACAAGTATGAAACAGATTTAGATTTCAGATTATAAATTCTCTTTGTAAGGACTCTCAATGTACAAATTTCACAAGTAGACCTACATCGCAGCTGTGACTGTTACAGGACTGATGGTATTCTGAACAGCTGCAAGTACACTGGGTTATTATTTTTATTTATAACATACCAGTATAACTTGATGGCTTGGATGGCTTTGGACCTAAAATCTCTGCAACTCTAACTTTCTGATTCCCATAATAATCTAACACAGTAAGATTGGCCATCCTTTTCTGCATATTCATCTTTGTGGGTGTGTATTTAGCTATTATTCTAGGTGTTTCCTAGGTTACTGTTTTTCACAGTAGTCTCTGGTTTCTGCAGAAGTTCTGTGTTACTTGGACCACTGTCATGTCATTCCCAAGCACACTCTATAATATAAATGTAGAATATTTTTATAGGCATCACTTAAAGGTTTGAAATCTTGTATTGTTGCTCTTTATGTAAGAATTTGGGCTGTTCTTAAGCAATGTATTTTAGATGATTATTACTAGTCAAAACTACCCACTGTTAAACAAGTCTATTTCTGTTATACATTTGAATTTACTGAGGTTAACCAAATACTCCATGTTGCAAAAAACCACCTTAACATTCGAAAACCTGCATTTTCATGTCAAAACATGAAACTTCTTTACCTATATGGTTTCAAAATCAATATCTGAATTTATGAATCAGATACATTTTACATAACACTATTACTCCTTTTACATCCTTTTGTTAAAGAGATTTTCCTTGCAATTTTTTTTTTTTTTATATATATATAAAGATGAATTAGAGGTGACAGGGAATCTATAAAAAGAATATGCCATTTATCAGGATAGTCTTTATTTTATCAAAATATATGTTGATATCCTGTTTTATAAAATCCAACCATTATTATCAGACATTATGAATACACTCAGTTCAGTATATTTTCAGTTAAATAGAAACCTTATGGTATTTAAAATAAAAATTCCAAGATCTTTAGTGACTTTTTCAGATAAAATTGAATATTTGTCATTGCAATCAGGCTCAACAGAATAAGCAATTGTTCTTTGCCATTTGTGTTTCTACTCTAAAGGTAATCATAGATCCATGGTTGTTATTTGTTTAAGGTTACCATATACCCACTGTTATTTGTTTAGATTGCACAAGCCCAACTTCAGTTCTTTTTCAGTTGTTTTCCTTTGTCATAAGCGTGCTTTCTCATCATCTTAGTAATTCTTCATGCTCTACTCTTGGTTGCTTCTAGTTTTTTTCTCTAGGAAAGCTAAAATGAAACAAAGCATGAAAGCTACAATTTAACAGAAATATATAGAAATGGACGATAAACCTTCAGAATATATAATCGAAAGGAGACAAAAATACCTTTTGCCAACATTCAGGATTGCAGTGCATTACAGAAAATAATGAAAAAACCTACCTTTCTGATTTACTGTGTATATGTCCTTTACTGGCTTTAATAAAAGGATCTCTAGTCATTAATGCCATGCAGCCTAATACAGACCATATACTGTCCTTGATCCATTGCTGCAAGGTCTGGCAGAAGATTAAAATGTTTCATGCAAATGTCAAGGTGCCTGTGAAAATATGACAGCTTGCCCAGTAAGTAGTAGGATAAAATGGAGTAATTGTTGTTAGCCTTCTCTGAGTACAGTTCCTAATTATGCCCAGAAATAAATCCTGTCAATTTTCAACTAAATGCAAACTATATAATAATAAAAAGCCGAAAAAATGACTCTTCAGAATTTCACTGGGCTAGACCTGAGTGCAAATAGGTGTAGCTTAATTTAATAGAGTTAACTTTGGTAAACTGAGAGTCTGACTTATATGTGGATATTTCAAACAGATAAGCAAAAAATAGCTTGAACATTGGATGTCTTTTAGAAATTGCTGAAAGGTGGCATTTGGGATTACATTCAATTTCTGAACTTAATTTATAAAACATTTTAACTAAAGAAAGATTGTTTGGACAGAATGAGTAGGGAAGGATGATATTTATTCCTTTACTAAAGGTCAGCTGTGGGCAAGTAGGTTTCTTACTCCTGCAAATAGTATTCAGGTGAGGATTAGGTAGTTCTTGGAAGAGAAGTGCCAAGAATCAAATTCCAAAGTGGATCACAGGAACATATTTCTCAGATCAGAGACACAAAAGAAAAATCAAGTGTTTGTGCTCTTCTACAGAAATATAATCCTGGAAGGAGTCAGGTCTACGTTCAAAAATGAAGTTGCAGTTAGAGAAGGTTAAAACTAACTTTGTGCTGGTTTGTTAAGTTTACATTAATTTTTATGAATATTTATGACTGGTCAGATAAATGGCTTTGTGAGAAGCAAGTTGTCTATATGTAGATAGCAGTCCTTCCATATCAGATGTGTATTTCATTTAAAAAATACAAGCACGTCTTGCTCACTGTGAAATACGGAACACATCAGCCAGTGAAAAATGTACTGCTGAGGAAATGGGGACATAGATGAAGAGGGGCTGGGCAACAGCATTAATAGATTTGGCATAGGAAATATAAAATATTATGTTTATTATGCAGCAATATTCATTCCATTGTCTCAGTTTAATTTTAGTGTGGACAATTGTTCAAACCTCTGACATGTCAAGTAGAGAAGAATAACTAGCCAAGCAGCATTTGCAGTTTCAGTGCCACAATATATATTTCTTATGTATTATTTCCTACCTCTTGTTTTTCACAGTCAATTTGTGTTCAGAACATCCTTCCCCTCTGCCCCAGGGACAGATGTACTTCAGAAATTCCTTCCTTTGTGTGTAACTACCTACCTAGTTCAAAACCTTGTCTGCAGCCACGGACATTATATATGACAGAGGAAAATGAACAATCTCCACTTATTAGATGGTTCTCAAGCACTTTAGAGCATTTAAAGTGCACATTAGAAATGTCTGCACTTTGGGAGTCCAAGACCAATACTGCCTTATTTTCCTTTCCTGGGGGGTACTCGTATTCTGCAGAGCTTACTAGCTTAGTATGTCCCTTGCCTGTATTTCCCTGTTTGGGAACTCCTTCCCTACAGAGGAGTCATGAACTATTTTATCAGAAGCTCTTCCTTGAACTTTTCTGTTAATGATTACTTTACATACCACAATAATGTATGTATACACCATTAGAGTGATATTTTTGAAATACATCTCACTTTTAAAATTTTACTCACCTTTTGCTAAATCTGAGTCACATCTGACAGAAACTGACAGACTACTTTCTGCTATTATTTCTGTTGGATTAAAAGACAAGGGTGCTGGTAAGAAGTAATGTGCAAACAAAAAGTAGAACATCTTGCTTTAAATAACAGGCACGTATATGTTGTCAAAAACAACTACCAAAACACAATTTCACTCAAAATCCAGGATTTTTTGCACATGTATTTTGCACTTCCTAGTGAATATTGCCGTTGCTGAATACTATAACACCAAGTTCCTTTGGTGATTTATATACTATGCCAAAAATACATTTTATTGCTTTGCTTCTTCATTTCACTCACAGCTTCTTCGTGCTCTAAAAGGAAAATCATCAGGACTGTTTAGTAAAAATCCTGAGACAAACTTCAGTAATATCTCACCCTGGCTGGAGAAACAGCCTAGTTTGAGACAATTTGGATCAATGTGCAGAAAAGATTTTGTTACTGGAATACTATTGTTGTCAAACTCCTTGTGTCTTCTTCCTCTTTCTCTCACTTCTCTCACACACATTTAATATTTGATCTTTATCTCCTTCCATTAATTCAGACTACCATTTTATGTAGAAAAGGGGCAAACATTTAAATTTTTCTAAATTTGAAACTCAGATTATATGATGACACAGTGAAGTCTGCCATTTATGCATTACAGAAGAAAAACCATATTTAGTTTGGGATTTACCATTTTTCAGTTAATCACATATTCTCTTTTCATCACTTATGGGAAAACTGGAAAAATTTTAAACATCAGTTTCTTTAAATGTTGGTTTTCCTTTTCCTTGTCTTATTTATCTACTCACTAAATCTGGCCTGATTTTTTCTGAGCTGTTTTTTATACAAGTATTTTCCAGTGATTAGTTTTCCTGTCAGTCTATCTTTGACTGCATTATCATTAAAATGGTGCAATTCCCAATCCTCAGTCACAATCATCTTCCTCTAAAGCTCAAAAGTGAGTACCCAACATTCTTCAAGTTTTTGTGTTTTCATTAGACCACATTCCTTCTCCTTTCAAATCTGTCAAGACTTCAGCTAATGGACTCTTGACCTGTACATAAAGTAATATTCACACCTATATTGCAGTCCTGAAAACAAATGTGGTCTGTCAGAGAGAGGCAATTGGATCATCAGTGCTTTCATTCTCAGGTAGAAAATATCTTCTATTATATGGCAACTGACAGTGAAATGGGCTCTTAGTGTGGAGTGTGTTTTATGTCTTATCAAGACTACTAATTCAGTTTTAGGAAAAAACATATGAAAGTCTTTAATTGGAAAGCTAGAAAGCAACTACTCTAATACATTTTGTAACCTTTGCAACAGCAGAGAAAACATTCAAGGATAGGTTACTATTGGAGCACAGTCCCATGGAAATAAATACTTGTTTGTTCACATACATTAGTAAGATTCAAAGAGACATTGATTTATTAAATGATGGGGCATTAGTAGTGGAGGCAAAGGTTAAACAAGCTTGCATGGAAAGATTCGCTCTTAAAGATTATACTCGAACTCTTATTATCACCAGTATATGTAAATCAATTTAAACTGATTTACTGAAAGTTTGACTGTTTTTAAGATATGCCATTTTATACATTACTTATAACTTTAATGTGTGCATAATTAGTATAAGTGGCATAGTGCCATTTGTTCTAACAGAACTCTGTTGACTTACTGCATCTTCAGATCTTGCTCATTAGCAGCAGTTATCCTCGATTTGCTATAATAATATTAATACATGCCTGTTAGGCAATTTTTTAAAGACAAATATTTAGACAGTCATTGATACCTTGCTTCTCATAATGTCTATGAAAATGTAGGTTGTCTAGATGTAATGTGTCCTGAAAATGAGAGTAATTGTCCAGCTGGTGGGAAATTGCAGTGGGTAATAATACCCTTTACTTGTCAAAAAATATTTAAAAGAATCAAAATGTTGCATTAAGAAAACATTAATTTCGAAAATGTCAACAAATAGATTATCTCTTGAATAGATTAATTTTCCTTCATATAATTTGTTTTCATAAAATTGCATTTGCATATTTTTGTTTGTGCCTTCCTATGCTCTACCTAGAGGGTAAATTAGGTCCTTCTTCAGGTAGAAGAAATTATTTTTCAGAGATACATTTTCCATAACGAAAATAAGCCCATTTGTTAAGGAACATTGTGGCAGGCTGAAGTAGAAGAGGAACAAAATCCAAGGAGGAAAGCCAACTGATGGTTTCTTAGGTTTACTCATACATATATAAAAATACATTACTGCTACATAGATTAACTTTATTATTCTGAAAACAGGTCATATTATTTTATAGATGGAGAAATTACTAATATTGAATTGAAAATATTGGAAAATAAATACTGTAGTAACTATTTTAACTGAGTATCAGAGAAACAAGTAAAAAATTATCTAGAATTAGAGTTATAACAAATGTAACAAGAAATATAAAAAGGATATATGGAAACCAGAGACCTGGTAAAAAACCATTGTACAATGTAGTTTGATGTTCTGACATCAATTTTTTTTAGTACCATTTGAAAGGCAAAGACTTTTTAATATTTTCCCCCCTATTTACACATTACTGTAATATTCAAGCTTCATGCTGGTAAACTGCATCTGGAGAGAACACATATATGTAAGTTATAAAAAGAATGGCTTTGAAAAGCACAACCATTTTCTATTTAGATACTGGCTGCACACTTAATTGATCTATTATGAAAATGTGACTCGTTTAGTGCTTCAAGAGATTAAAATAATACTTAATAAAAACCAATACATTCAAGTATGTTTAAAACACTTATTGCAACAGTTGATTGTACTTAAAATAGATCTTTAAGTCAGTGGGAACATTAAAAATTTTAAAGGGCAAAAATATGTTACTAATTTGCCAGCAACTCTGCATCAGAGAACAGCACAGCAGCTCACCATCGTGCATGCAGAAGGAATATCAAATGAAAGGAGGAGGTGAGGAGGAATCAGCAGTTGGTTACACAGTACAGTGAAGCCTCAATCAACTATTACTCAAAGTGTTTACATTTTCAGTCAGGAGCATGCTGCTGTATTTGAACAGAGTTCATTTTTATCTGGAATGGTATTTAGGGAAATGATAACAAGAAAAGGGAGTCTGATATATTATGTTTTTTTCTGATTTCCACATCCCTCTTCCTCATCTGACATCAGAGCATCAGAGTATTGAGGGCTTTTTTTGTTTTCTCACAAAGCCACATTGGGGTTCTTCCCAATTAGTGGTGCTGTACCAGGTCCCACACCAGAGGTAATCAGCAGAGATCCATCACAGCTGTCACATCTGGCCTTGTACTATACTTTCCAATATGTTTCAGATGTTTTTAATATATATTTTATACCTCAAAATAAATATACTTTGAATTTTATGAAGCTAATGGATATAATAAATTAACCGAAGCTATTAAAACATAACAAAGGCACAAATAATTATTCAGAACAACTTAGGTCACCTCATGTGTGAATGTAGTAATACTTTATTTCCACTTATATTGCATTTATTCTATACTTTTAACATGCTATCTATAGTATTTCTAAATGTCTTTTAGCCTGAATCTTTCTTCAACAAAGTTGCTAAAGATAGGATGAAAAGTGCCTTTGTTGTATCTTAGTTTTTTTTGGCTCTGTTAGGCACAGAATGAAAGCAAGAAGTATTTGGCCCTGTGTATCTAAGTTGTCATTTTGAAATTTCAAGTTTTGGTTTCTTCCCTGCGTGTCGAGGTTTAATTTAAACCATGTCACCCACCCTGAGAAATGATGTCATATCCCTCTGTGATAGCTCTCTGAAGTTCTCTGAAGTTGCCAGTGAGTTAATGCCATTCTCTCCTCTCATAAATGTTGAGCAAGTGCAATAAAGAAAAATCTAGCACTTGTTCATGGAGAAAACTTCGTAATTTCTAGGACAAATGCCAGAGTCAATGTTTAATTCTCCATTAACATAGAATGAAAAATAATTTAAAAGTTTTGCAGAATTTAATTTTAGCTCAGTTTAGTCATATAATCATTATGGTTGTTCTGGCTTTGGGCTTTCACTTACATTTCAAGGAAACTGCATGTCTTGCTTTACAATAACAGGTATTGTGGTTCATCATGCTGCCTTTCAAGGCTGTCATAGATTAATAGTGAAAAAAAAGACTTTCCATGTTATTTTATCCTTTTCCCTTTCTAGAACAGAATTATCCTTTATAATGGAAACTGCAGAACTATATTCAGTATAACTTAAAATGGCTGATCAAATGGCTTCCATCACCACTTACTATTTAACAGGTGTAATGACATATGCAAACATTGATTTTCAAATGTCGTAGAAATTGTATTCTGAACTTTAACTGGAAGGACCCATTAATCCTGAAAACCAAACAAAGAGATCAGTCTGTATGTACTTGATACTTCATTCCTGTATCTACAGGAATCATTCGGATATATAATCTGATACAGATGACACAATGAGACAGAAGAAGGGACAGAGACAGACTGTGAAGGCAGAGTAGGGACTGGTGTGATTCAGAAGAGAACCTCCATTGGAGGATGAAACTAGATGGAAAAAACTAATGTAAACTTGACAAATTACATCTTAGTTATAAAGCACATAGAATCAAGCTTTGTGGGTCTTCCATTAGACATTATTTCTTTGTGTTAGTCTTTCTGAACTTCTCTGCATTGGAAAAATGAGATTAAAATGTTAAGGTATGCAATATAATTACTTTTATGGATAGTACAGAAAGGTGAACAAATCACAACAAAAGGGGAACCATCTCCTTTCTGGAATGATTTTGATTTGTGTAGGCTCTAAAGATAACCTACAATGTAGCAGAGATAAGATGATCAACTCTGAGATGGGTGGAGTCAGGTGAAATGCTGGTTTTAAGGAGTCAAGGCTGATATTGACCATGTACACCTGGATTTTAATTATGTCCCAAAACTGTTGTAACATCCATCGTTTTAAAAGTCTAGAGAATTTGAAAAAATTTTGGGAAACTAAATTTCCAGGGACATTTTTATGTCATCTGTTTGTGCAAAAATCCCACAATCTATGTCAAATACTGCATAAATATTTTGGATATTTTTTCATCTGTACTAACATGATAAACTGCTAACAAGCTGGTATGTAACACTGATGAAATTTACATTTACAAATTTTTTTTCTTTAAACAACAAGGATAAATTCATCATTATAGACCAATTTAGACAAGCCTGTCAGCTCTAAGAATGTTTCTAAAGCAGAAAATAAATTTTATGTCCTTCTTAGCTTTTTAAAATCTTTCTTACAGGTATACCACTGAAGATACTTATATTTTGCCTTTGTTTCCTCTTGAAAAGCAATTGTTGTGCAAATTATTTTGACCTGTTCCTTCTTGAATGGCAATTTCTGCATATGAACTGGCAGGTGCTAGAAATGTTGTTTATGGTCTTGCCTTGCTTTGGGTTTTGCATTATTTTTTTCTTCATGTATTATTATTTATATTGCTTACCTTAAAGAAAATAATTTAAGCATTTAGTTTAACTCCCATTATTTACATTTTATTCCTAAGGGGAAAAAAAACCAAAACCCCCTTGAAAATTGTTTACAAATCTTTCCTGGTCTGTGTAAGTAATATCTTTTTCACTGATGCTTTTGATGGCTCTGTTTTGTTGCTTCTCTTTGAGTGACTGGAAGCTTCTCTTCATTAAAACAGGATATGTTTTTCACCATTCCAATTAAAGCAAATCTTTTCCATAGAAACAGCTTAGGAAGTGTAAAGGTATGAGTTTCCTGGTTTACACCTACAGCTGTATTAAACAGTTTTGCACTGGCCTAATTTCGTTCAGTGAAGGCTGCATCAGTATATATCTGCTGTTAACTAAATAGCCACTTTTAGGGGAGCATTGTTTTATGCTAACATAAAATTGTGTAGACTATGTAAGGATAGTTAGTTCAAAATGCTCAGATAACTTCAGCACAGTAAAAGAAGAACCCACAAAGGAAGAGAGAGCAGAGAGAGCATCTCGGAGAGCAGAAGGAATGTACCTGAAGGGCAGGGAAGAACTTGCCCTTCCATCATCATACTGTTATGGGAATGTAGCAAGTTATCCTTTGTTTCACTAAGTCTACTTTTCAAGAGTCATAAAACTGATGGGAGAATACTGTTTGTGTATCTGTGTGGCTTTCCTCACAGTGAAACTTGCAAATCCAATAGGCAACTTCAACTATAAGACAGATAGTAACAGAGCTATCACACATAATAGATGTTTCATAGTGTCTGTCTGTTTTGCAATGCCACATGGAAAGGTCCTCTAAGGTTGACCCCAATGAAGAAAAATCTCTAAGTTCCCTCCAGGCTGACACACTTATGCTGTCAGAAGGGTATCTGCCAGTGTCAAACATGTATGCATGTGCATCAGATTTGTAAATCAATTTCCATTTATTCACAGAATCACAGAATGTTTGATGTTGAAAGGAACCTCTGAAGGTCATCTTGACCAAATGCACATGCAAGCAGGGTCAATGACAGAAGGTTGCCCAGAAATGTGTCTAGAGGGCTTCTGAAATGTCCAAGGATGGAGATAGCACAACCTATCCTGACTATCAGTGCCAGTGCTCAATCACCCTCCCAGGGCTAAAGTGTTTCCTGATATTCAGACAGAAAAAAGATATATCCATGAGAGCATGCCTAACGTATAACTATTCAGTTCAGTGGCTTCTGGGACTCAACAACTCTTTCCATTCAGGAAAGGAAATGAAATCCTGAAATCAGAGACAAAGTGTAACAAACACTCTGGAAAAGAGATATAATCAAATAAAATGCATTTGAAGAAAAAAAAAAAAAAAAAAACGTTTGGGAATGGAGTGCCTACAACCAAATGGATTCGGATGCAATGAGGTGCAGTGAAAATGACTGAAACCTGGCAAAATTGACCTTACTGAAACCCTTAAACAAGGGAATAAATGAAACTAAGAGACAGGAGAAGAAATTGATGAAATTTAATGCTTAAAAAAAAATAATTCAGCACTGATGTAAAAAAAATAATATGACATAGGATATCACAAAGTACAGGGATAAGCACCAAACTATGCCATATTATACTCCTTGAAATGCCTTTCAGGTAAAGGAAATGAAATGGTGCAATGTACTAGTTTGAAAACAAACCAGTGGGTGGTCGCAAGTCAGAATTATAATTTAATAGGAAAATTGAAAATAAATGCAATAATACAAAAATACTGACAGAGTCAGGATACAACCTGACACCCTGTTGTTCAGGGTGGTGGTAGCAGTCCAGATAGAGTGGTTCTATTGAAGCAATGATCCTGTAGCAGGGCCTGGTCCTCACCTGACAGTCCAGTGGTAGCTCTTTTCCTCTGGCAATCCACTATCTAGGGCTTCTTCTGCTGGTCAAAAGCCCAGATTATATCCAGATGGGAATGCTTGGCTCCTCTCCCCTGGACAGAGCATCTCACAATGGGATGAGGTAATTCCATAACTCATGCAGTGGATCCTTAATGGACCATTAACAGAGACAGCCCCCAGAGAGAGTTATCAGAGATGAGTCATGGCAGGAGATAACGAACAGTGCCCCCCCCTGCTTTAACAGTTTGTGAAGATGATAGTAGAATACATGCTTTTGGTTACATCTTACGTTGTAACCTAGGACATGAAATCAGAGAAAAAGTGTAACAAACACTCTGGAAAGGAGATATAATCAAATAAAATGCAACTGAAAAAGAACATTTGTGAATGAACTGCCTACAAGCAAATGGATTAGGATGCAATGAGGTGCAGTGAAAAGGACTGAAATTTGGCAAAATTAACCTTACTGAAACCCCAAAATAAGGGAACAAATGAAACTAAGAGACAGGAGAAGAAATTGATAAAATGAAATGCTTAAAAAAAGAGAAATTTGGCACTGAGGTGAAAAAAATAAAATGACATGGCATATCGTGAAGTGCAGGGATAAGCATCAAACTATACTGAAATTATACTCCTTAAAATGCTGCAAATCAGGGAACAAATGAAACGAAGAGGCAGGGGAAGCAATCGATGAAATGAAATGCATCAAAGAAAAAAAATTCTGCATTGAAGTGCAAACAATAAAATGGCATGGGATGACACGAAGTGCAGGGAAATGGACCAAATCTTGCCTAATTGATCCTTATTGAAATCACAAGATTTCATTTCCTTTCCTGAAAGGCAGATATA
>VZTJ01011332.1:717771-729729 GCA_013397795.1 Orthonyx spaldingii | reverse complement strand
ATATATATATATATATATGTACATAAATAAAATCACACAGAATCATGCTGAGACCATATCTTGAAGTTTGAAGGCACCAGGACTTTCTGAACAGTTCTGGAAGGCATTGTAAGGCGGAGGAAGCCAACCTTGGCTCTTTGTCATTCCTTATTGTTTACAGGGAATGACCTCTGCACCTGTCCCAGAAATCTTCCCCAGATTTTGATTTAGCAGAAACTAATTTCTTCATTCCAAGATAAAGCCCAGGAGCTAGATAATCTGCAGAGCAATACTCAAGATCAAAGCTTTTCAGCGCATACAAACACCCAGAGTATCTTCGGAGTACTGGCTTTGAAATCCAAGTTTTATCGACTCTTGTGTTCATTAAATGACTTATTTCAATGTCCTTTCTTATCCCAGTAATATAATACTTATTGGTTTTTGTGATGTTTTAATTAATGTTCACAAATGTTATCAGATGAAGGGGAATAAATAAAGAGGAAATATTTTTGCTATTAGGTAGTAGCTTGCAGAAATAAAATATCAAGCTGTCAAATATGCTTTAATATGCATCTTTATTTCCTATATTAATTTGTTTACATCCAAATGCAGAATATCTATAACTTAACTAAGTTCCCTTGTCTCTGCTGGAAATACTTTTTACTTCGTCATATAAATGGGAATGTTTTCATATCCTCCCCCAAATATTTTATTCTGCATGCATGGCAGGATATTGATTCTGTATAATGTATCTCCCAGAACAGTGTAACAGGCTCTGTCTGGAAATATGTGTGTGCGCAGTATGCCAT
Source organism: Orthonyx spaldingii (assembly GCA_013397795.1). Classification (NCBI taxonomy): domain Eukaryota; kingdom Metazoa; phylum Chordata; class Aves; order Passeriformes; family Orthonychidae; genus Orthonyx; species Orthonyx spaldingii. The sequence continues at coordinate 728,941 of VZTJ01011332.1, read as the reverse complement.
GAAAAATGAATAAAGATCTCAGAAGCAAAGATTTCCCTAATTGTTTTATTGGGAACAGTGGAAATGTTATTAGAGAGACATAAAACTTATTAACAAACAACATTTTTGAAAATGTAAAAACATTTACTTTCTGTATGTAAAAGCATTCAATTGGTAGCCATTCTTCATCATATTTTTAATTGTATTTCTGACAAAACAATAAGGCGAAAAAGTCTGCTTCTCCTAACAGATCATTCATATTCTAATAAATAAGAGTTTGTTAAATCATGCATTATATCAGCAAATATTATCTACTATAATGAAGAAGGTACGTGTACATTGTACTTACTTAAAAGGAATAACTGTCAAAGGCAGCCTTTTTTGTCCTACATACTATTAACAGCTAAAATTATGCTAATCTTTGTAAGGAATTTATTGACTTTTATTTGGATAAAATAAAAGGAAAAATAAAAAAAAGAGGAACAGACTACCTGCTAGCTTTATAGTCTAAATAGCAGGATACCTGTGACAGCAAAGAGATTTAGTTGTCAGTGAAGACAGTTTCTAGCAGAATAAGGCATCTGTCCAAACTGCACAGCGGTTTTCTTTGCCACTTTGTTTGTTTCTTGTTTCTGTCTCATTTGTGTTCCTTATTTGTTTGTTTTTACTGCTTAAGTGAGAATGCATACCCGTCTGCACAATTTACATGTCAAGGGTGGGATACGCTATATCAAGACACCATGACAACCGAGGAAATAACAAGCATCAACTCTCATTGTACACTCTAGAAATCAGAACTGAAAGGAGACCTTTAGTGCTCTTCTTTTCTGCCTTCCTTCTGTGCACTCTCAAAACCCTTTTAATAGACTCCAAAATATCACTCAACCAGATAACCCAGGAGATTGAAACATATTAAACCAGGTAGTACTTCATTTTCACAGACCTCTAGATGAGCAGAGGACTTAAAAACAAAAAAAAAAGGTACTCTTAGTCATGTATTTAACATTTGAATGCTAAATGAAAAACTGCTGCCTCTTTTAGTGAACACATCTGGCTTCAAAGTGCAGATTTAATTTTTTATGGATAAATCTGTCACACTAATACTCTAATATACACCAAGTCTTTTAATTTCATGTAAGAACTGATTAGTATGCTGTCCTACTCATTTTTGGATGAGTTGTGTGACATGAACTGGGTTAGACAGTAGAGGAACAGAACAAGTGGATCTCCGTGAAGTTGAGCAATGAAAAGTGCAGACAGAACAAACACGTGCATCTGTACAGGCAAGGAGCAATCCTGCAGGCAGTTTCCTAGGAGCCTTAGTGGGTAAGATGAATGTGTCTGTCCAGTGCATTCTTGCAGTGATCAAGGCTAACCACACCACCAGGGTTGCATTAGTGTGAGTTGGCATCAGCTGGCCACCAAAGCTGCTCTACCACTTCCTGCCTCAACTGGACAGGGGATAGAAAATATACCAAAAGGCTAATGAATCTTGATAAGGATGGGGAGAGATCACTCACCAATCACACTCACAGGCAAAAATCCCTTGACTTAGTGAAAAAAATTTAATTTTCTACCAGTCCCTCAACTTAGTGAAATTAATTTAATTTTCTACCAATTCAATATTAATTGCATAATGAGAAATAAAATTAAATCTTAAAACTATCTACCCCCCACTTCTTCCTTCTTGCAAGGCTTCACTTTGTGTGGTGGTAGCCCAGCCTATTGCTGGGACCCAGATAGACATGGTACGACCAGCCACAGCTGCCTTTTCCATGTGGATTAATGAAAATGTCAAATGGACTAACTATTCCCCTCAGGACAGTGGGTCTGAGGGTGATGGGGAAGGCAGGCAGGGGTAACTTCGTACCACCCACACCTGTCCATCAAGTTTCCATCTCCTCCCCCATCCCCTCACAGTTATTTTGATATTCATCAGTTACTTGAAAGTTCTGTTACTAGGGTCCCTTGATTGGGTGAGGTAATGTATTCCTCCCCTTGGTTTCCCCCAGTGGATGTTCCCTGTTATGTAATGTTCCCCTATTGGTTCATTCCTTTGTTCCTCCCCTTGAACCACCCCTTTTTTTGGCCCTTTTAAACCCCCTGCACGTCCCCATTTCTGTGCTTTTTGTAGTGTGTCCTTTCAGCTGCGACATTCTTCTGTCCCCTGGGGCAGGGAATAACGACTGGAAATACCTCACAAAGAGTCCTCCCTGCTCCTTTGCCGCTGTGTTCACAACTTTGTTCCCACCTGCTGCTGCCTTCTCCCCTGGATGAGCTGTGCCTGTTCATGCTGTTACCAGGAGACCAGAGGCTGCTCAGCCTGAGGGCTGCAGAGGTCCGGTAGAGAGCCAAGCACTAAAAGGTCGCACTCAAGCCACTGGGCGGCTTGAGGTCCGGCAGTGGCCACAGCGACAATTTTGTTCCTTAGTTCTCCACCTTCTCCCCTCCAGCAGTGCAGGGGAACAGTGAATAGGGGTTGCGGCCAATTCATCACAAGTATTCTCTGTCATTCCTTCCTCCTCAGGGTGAGGGCTCCTCACACTCTTCTGCTGCTCCAGAGTGGGGTGCCTTCCACAGTAGAGATTCCTCTATGTACTTCGCTAATGTGAGTCCTTCCCAGAGGTTAACTGCTCCAGCCTGGGTCCCTTCCATGGGGTGCAGCCCTTCAGGGACAGAGTCATAACAAGGTCACCGTCTCCACAGGGTCACAGGTCCTGCCAGCAAACCTGCTCAGCATGGGGTCTTCTCTCCACGAGGCCACAGGTCCTGCCAGGAGTCAGAGCCAGTGCAGGATTACAGCCTCCTTCAGGCATCCATCTTCTCCTGCATGGGGCTCCTCCATGGGCTGCAGGTGAATCTCTGTTCCCCTGTTGATCTCCATGGGCTGTAAAGGGACAGCTGCCTCACCATGGTCTTCAGCACAGGCTGCAGGGGTGACCTCTACTCTGGTGCCTTACGTATCTCCTCCCCCTCCTTCTTCCGTGACCTTGGTGCCTGCAGAGTTGTTTCTCTCATATGTTCTCAACCCTGTCTTTTCTGACTGCAATTCCTTCTACACAATTAATTGTTTCCATCTTAGCTATGCTATCCCAGAGGCACTACCACTGTCACTGACAGGCTCAGACTTGGCCAGCAGCAGGGCTATCTTGGATCTGGCTGGCATTGGATCTTTCAGACTTGGGGGAAGTTTCTATCAGCTTGTCACAGAAGCCACCTGCGTAACCCTCCCTTACTACCAAAACCTTGCCATGCAAACACTATACAATTTGCTAGAAAGCAGCCCACAAATCCAGATTGTACTTACTCTTCTCTATTTTCCATTTCTGTCTTGCTTCTGAATAGTTTATCCAGTTTTGAGGCCACTGTACAAGAGAAATGTCAATGAACTGGAGAGATTTTAGTGACAGGTCACCAAGATGGTTAGGGAGCTGCAACACATAACCTAAGAATCAAAAAAATTGACCAAATTGGTTTGGCTTGGATGAGAAAAGGATAAATATAGGTAATAATTATACTTCTATAAATACAATAACAGTATTTATCTATTTAAAACAGAACTTTTAGAAAACATGGAACCAGACTTGGTATTGGTGCATAGGATGGAGTGCGGTGGTCACAAGTGGCAGCACAACAAGCATAATTAGGCTTAAGGAAAAAGTTCTTCCCCTTGTCAGTTACTAAGCAATGGAACAACTTTCCTAGAAGAGCTGGAGGAAAACAATTCCTGAAAACTTTCAGTGTTAAGTTGTGGAAGGCTTTCTAGTGACTGATTTAATTTTGAAGCAGGTCTGGCTCTGAGAAATTTGAATCAGGTGACTTCTCGAAGTATTTTCTAATTTAAATATTTCTTTGATCCTGTGTTCAAGAGTTTAAAACTTTTATTTTGTGAGACTCTTTTTGAGGGCTTTTTTTGGCCCTTACAATGTTCTACATGATCCAGAATTACCTTGTCTTTCCTTCAAAAATTGAGCTCACAAAATCTGGGATCAGGATAGAGCTTCTTTCAAAACTGGCTGTCAGAATATCTTATTTTTTAGCTGATATCTGATATTAGCAACTCAATCTTGCATTTCCACAATCACCCCAAATAATTCCAACACTGAAAATTTAGCAATAATCTCCTGTTTGATTAGAGAGGATAAACAGGAAATACTTAATAACCCTGCCTTGAAGAAGAAGACATGATATAGCTTGATTAGATATTTTCATGGGTTGTTTCCATTAGTATTACCACTTCAGTATCTCACAATCCTGTTGGATAGAAGGTTCACTGATCACAGGAACTGCTTTCCCAGGAAGGCAAAAAACAAGAATAATTCCCTACATTTGCTACTTTTATATGACTTGCTGCACTTTCCCTTATTACTGTATTGCATTTTCTTCCCCAACACTGTTTTTATGGTCCTATGTCTTTTGTCTGTACATAATCCAGGGTAGAATTCCACAGTTCCCCATGGCATTGGTTGCCATAATTGCACATTAATTACTGACTGAGCACAGGCATCTTCTCTGTTTTAGAGAATTTGAGATTGCAAAATGTAAATGAAGTATTTCTTATGCACAAATAACATTTATTTGAAATAGGTAGGAGAAAGCAAAGAAATAAAATGTGAAAGTTATGAGAATGTCTATCACAGTAATGTGAGTAGTCTGAGATTTTGGAGTCATATGTTAATGAAGATACCTGCCTTCCTCAGGTTATGTTAAATTATTTTAGAGCTATAATCAGCTCTTCTTTGGCCTATCTTCATTAACTGAGCAACTGTTTCTTCTGGGCTGTTCCTTCCCTCCTTAGATCTTTAATCATAGAGCTTCCATTTAAAATAACCCAATATATACTGATACAGAAAGTGTCTGAGCAAGTTACAAAACATATAGTGTACAGAAGCTGCTATTAGCAACTTCCAATTTCTTTCACAGACTGTCTGTAAGTGGCTATCTCCTGGGACCAAGTGGAAACCATGATAAAACATCAGGTTTTCAGAGTAATCATGCCCAGAGCTGCTCCAATTTGCACACCACCTTCCGCCTGGGGCTGTTTCAAGTTTTATTAGCTGACGTCTGCAGGGCAAACAAATGCTGAGGTCAGTTTGGAAAAGTTTCCAAACTTCTGAATTTTAACTGAGTTAACCATGAGTTGATAAACTTCTGGGATGAACACAGCTGTTAGGTTCAAACACAAGGGAGACAAAATATTCCCTGTTAAAATGGAAGAAAAACTACATCAGGATTTAAACTAACTAATAATTCCCATTATTCTCCTCTGTGAGGTGACAGTTATTGAACTAAACCTATGATGCTTGCATGAAACTCACTTTAAGTTATTTGATAATAAATAAAATAATTTCAGAACCTAAAGAGGTTTGAAAATATTTCAAGCATGTTAGTGGAAATTATGTATTCCTCATAAAACCTTTTGCCTCATCATGTTGATTTAAAAAGACCTGTGAAGGTGGAATGGTTAACGATGAAATAACCCAAATTACTTACATGGTAAATTAGTGGTCAAGAAAGCCAACATGGAACTATTCCAAGACAGGTAATTTGGGCTGCTACGACTGCAAATAGCAATTTTTTTTAAATGCATGTCCTTACAGTAACTCACTATCTTCTTTCTTATTTTGAGTAATTTTTTCCCCTACAATCTACAGTTTTTATCATACTCATAAACACATTTCTTTTATGCAAAATTATTCCTGACCTGTTTATTATATGAACTAGGTAATATGTTTCTATATTTTATGTAATATACAGACATTACATGCTATTTTATATGATATTGTTCTTGTATTATTTGATGGTATTGCCCACAAGGTATTTCTGTCTTACATAATTTTCAAAAGTATTATATTAAAAACATAGTATACTGGCATAAGTTGCATTAAGGAAAGGCATAAATAATGTTTTTTCTGATAATAGTTCTTTGTTGTGTCTTTCAGTAGTCTTGATAAATCTGTTTTGTTTCTCTCATTCTGACAGTCTATAGTTAAAATAATTTTTTTCTTAATTTATTTTAACTTCACACTAGGCTGATTAGTTGCACAAGAAGGTCTCAAGAAGTCTGAAGAGGTCTAAGCTATGTTGTCTGCATGAGGATCAACCATTTGAAAGTGCAAACATTTTGGTTCATCAATTTTTATTCAGACCTTAGTCAATAATGTCTTTCACCCCCAAAAGAGAGGAAACTACTTTTTCTCCTCATTTTAAGTCATAACTATTTTTGCATATGTGCAACTGGATCTTGGTTTGCCACTTCCTCTTGCTGTAGTTTTGTCTTTCAAAAAACACTGTACAAAACAAGGACACAGTTGCATGAAAATTGGCCTAAATAAAACTGTTATGGTATGAATAAATTACTTCACTCCAAAGGCCTTAGTGTTTTTCATGCATTTATTTAAACAGCTGGCATTGGATTCCCACTGATCACTTATCCTGTGATCTTCCTTTTGAAATGCAGCAAATAAAAAAAATTCTTCCACAAACCAATGTGATCTTGTCTCCTAGCTCATTTTATTTTCTGTTGTTCTAGTCTTTTCTGTCTTGTTCTGTTCTGTTTAATTTCGTGACTACCTGAAAGACCGTTAATTCTCTCTGTTCAAATTTCTTCAGATTTCTTGGAAAAAATTTCCTTTAAATTTTAGAAGCATATACTTCTATAATTCTCTGGTGTCAAAAATGTCAAAACTTGTTTTTTCTCAATCTTGAATGCAAAAAATCTTGTTTTACAGCGAAAAAATAACAGTAAATGTTCTCATTCATTATTCAATAGCTGTTGAACAGATGAGATCTTTGTGATTGTCATCCAATTAGATGTAGATGCTTAAAAAAAAGCAGTCAAAAAAAACCTGGTTAACATTCTTCACTGATGATTAATATCCACCCCTTCACTACCCCTCTCAAAAAAAACCAACCAACCAACCAAACAAAAAAACCCAACAAATAAACAAATATTAGAAGGAATTAGGAAAGTTAAACATTTCAATGAGGGATAAAATACCCTGTTTGCTCACAGATAATGTAGATTCTCTGTGAAAGAGGATATATAATGCATAAGAAGACAATGTAACCAAGAGAGCATGATGAAAAGAAAAAGAGGCTGGGAAAAGGTTGCCTAGTACCACTCCCTATTTGTGCCCTTCTGAACTTACTTTTCACGTGAGTTTTACAAGGCAAAGGAAGGTGTCTTCTATTAGATACTAAATGGTTATTTATTGAGCTTAGAAGTTTGATCATTGGATCAGAGAGGGGTGTAATGAATCTCCTGTGTCAAAAAGCCTCCACTTGTTTTATAGGTTAGCTGATCTAAAAAAGTAGCTGTAGCTTTTCTATAGACTTTTCTTTCATTTTCCTTTCTAGATTTTCGTTGACACAGTAAGCTTTAGAAACCACAAACTTTTGATATAATTTATTTATAAAAAAAAATTCTTACTGTATCAGGGATGCTGTGAGAAATGAGTAGAGACATAGAATGCTTGGACCTTAATTTTCATTTATCTTTAGCCCCCTTAATTTGCTCTGGCTATGTAAAGTGACTTTAAAATTATATTTGTCATATCTTAAACGTTCCTAATCCATACCACTGCTGAGAAAAGGGCCTTAGTGTAAATGAGAATCAGGCCCAGTGTCTGCCCAGTAGGGTGTCACTAAGGTTTTTAGCTGCAGTTGCTTCTGCAATAGAATCCCATTTAGAAACTTCCCTGTTAAATGAAATTCCAGCTCCCATATTTCTTTAACTCTTAGCACAATCACAACCCAAAATATAATGGTGCAACACAAAGCGTGTGGATGTGTAAGAAATAATGTATCCAAGTAACCTTTTGTTTTCCAGGATGTGGTGCTCTTACTAGTTAACAAGTATCTAAATGTGTCATCTAAACGAAATAGAGTGTTTTAATGCTTTTAAATAGCTCACGTGTCGCAAGACATGATTTCTGTTGTAATGTTCTGGAAATATCTAATTTCTTCTCAGTACTATGCTTGAAGACAACTACAGTTAGAGATAGATTTCAGTGACTTCCATACAAAAGCAGTAAACTATATTTTAGGCTTTTTATGGAATAAAAAAATAAAAGGAAAATAAAAGAAGTCCAAAACCTCTTGTAATTATATTGCAATATTTATTGTCTTATTCTTATACATATAAAAAGTAAAAAAAAAACTTCCAAGCAACTCCTTATTCTTCCAGTACAGGTTGCAGATTCTTCTGTGTATGGTTAGAATATGAATGGATCATTTGGTAGGTTACAGTGGCAAACTCACTGTTGTCTGGAAAATATCTGTTGACAAGCTTAAAATAGATTTGTTTGTAAAGGAATTGTACAGTCCTCAGCAGAAGGATGCATTAGGAGTGTGTAACTACTTTCACAGAGGATACAGTACTGAATCTGGTAGGTTTGCATTTTGAAAACAAAACAGCTCCTTATGGGTAACTTTAACAGCCAGAGATCAGCATATATCCTTGCAGGAAAAAATTAGTATTCTATCCAGAAAAGCAGCAAATTCTCTGTGAGCTGAAAGAACAGAAAGGTAGGTGAAGATCAGATTAGTGCCTGTTGCAACAAAGTCATGTTTGCATTTTTGTATTTTCATTCAGCATTCTATTATTAGAATATATTTATATCAGTATAAAATACCTTGGCAATATACACTTATGAGCTGGTTCTGTTTCCTTGGTGCTTGTTGCCTTGTATTTTCTTCTGTCTCATTTCCTTTCCATGATGTACTGTTTAGTGGTCATATTCTTTCATCATTGAAGACAAGTTATATTTTACAGAAAACTGTTGCCATCTAAATTTCAAGCTCTTCCACTCTCCTTTGGTAGGAGAAAGGAACAAACACAGCTAATTGCTTACAAAAAAAACCCCAAAAACCCCAAAAACCTCCTTTTTTAGGTTTTTTTTTGAAGGTTCTATCAGTTCACAAACATCTATGGAATAATTTTTCCCAGAAGAATTTTCATTGAGTTTTTCGAGCTACACCCAGTAGCAAATAGCAAAATACATATTTGACATTTTGTCATGCCAAACAGTTGGGCATGACAAAATTTCGTGTGAGCTTCCAGGCTGCTCTGCACACAGTCTGATCTTACAGATGTCTCATCCTACTACAAGCTTACCGGATTAACCTACACGTCTCAAGTAACATCATAACCCTGGAACTGTCATTTGGAAAGACTGTCTTCATTTCAGAACATTTGTGGCAGATTTTTTTCTTTCTTAAAACAGAGTAAAAATTATTTAAGTAGCTGCTTTATAGACATCAGAAGAATGACCTATAGGGATCACATATTTCAGTTTTCTAAATTACTTTTCCCAATCTAGTAGCATAACAAATTAAAGTATATTGTTATGCATTTGAACATTTGATGAAATCTAGCTGCCCTTCTTGCTACTTTTCTATATGTCCTAATACTTTTTCGTTATTAGTTCTAATAGACATTCAGTTAAATTTCTGAAGTCAACTTTCTTCGCTTTTTATGCACATTTTCCTAGGCCTAAGCAATTGATTTTTAAAAGTATTATGAAGCTTAAGTCAGTATTTTTTTACTGTCCCTTAACATGTGGGTATATGTTTGCATGTTTATAGGATCTGTTTCTACAAATTATATTTTATTTCCTTATCTTTCTATTTTTATTTTCTTAACAAAGCTGAAACTACACTTGATGATTAAGACATCCTGTCCATCATTCACCCAAAAAAACCCCAAAACTGAAACAAATCCCAACATGCTTTTGATTTAAATCTTTAATTAAAATAGCAGAAATATTATTAAATGAAATAAATTATACATGGAAAATGGATGAGTTGCATGCTTGAACATTTAGAAGTAGAACACGGAACCTTCTACTCCAGCTCTGATTTATTCTCAGCCCAGACCTGTAGCATCCATCGTTCAAATCTAGTGCATGTTTTGTAACTTGTCATAACAGACATAGTTTCCAAACAGACTAACAGGAAACATAGTTAAATAAGAGTAAAAATAAAATAGTAGTGCAAAATATTATATATGTATTGAAACAAAAGAATATTACTTTAAAATGTTGTGCATCACTCCTATTTCTTTTTACTGCACCCACACACTGGGAAGGTGATCACTGAGATTTATCCATCTGCTATCTGTTGCTCACTGGCACCTTGAATCAAACCCACTGAATGGATCACCAAATGTTGCAGTAGAATTTTATCAATCATTTCCATCGGACAAAAATTTCAACTTTAATTTTTTTCAAAAGCTTTTATAAAACATTAATCATCTGTTTGTTGGTTAAGATTTTCTGGTTAAGTAAGGACTAAATTTATTCTCTGTAGGTGTTGAAAATAGTGCAATATATTTAATATATTTGATATATTTAACATGCATATGTTGGATTTTTCATTGGTTTTCCCAATTTGACATAGGAAATTGATTATAGAATTATTTAATTTAATGACAGTTTTTTGAAGAAATGTGAGAACTGAAAGTCAAGTGAATATCTAATGTAAAATTTAATGAATAAAAAAATGGAAATATTTTTTAAAATTAATTTCAGTAGGAAAAGAAGGTGGTTTGTTAAGAAGAGTTATCCTGATTTTATTAACTTCTGGAGCAAATATTATTCATCACCTGATCTCTGTCAGTTTCATTTCAATGCTTGAAATGTGAAGTGCCCTATGCATTTTGCAAGCTGCAATAACTCTGACTTTCCTAGAAATTGGGCTGATTGAGGCTGTTGGCTTTGTTTGAGTGGTTGACTATGCAAATTCTGTAGGATGTAACTGTACTAGTTTGGTTCGAAACCGAGCGGAAACACTAATTTCGTGTAGTGGTTTGAGTTTGTTCACTTGAGTTTTTTTGGTTAAACGCCAGCACACTTACCAGATTTTATTTAATTTTGCTGTGAGATAAGGATTAGGAGTAGGTAAAGCAGGCTCAAACTTTAAAGAATATAAAGAAAGTTTATTAACAGACTTAAAAGGAAGAAAAAAATTAAGAACCAGAACAAATCCGTCAGAACACTTTTGCTCTTCCCACCTCTCCATTTTTTTCAATGACAATACAAAAAAACAACACTTTGACTTTCAGTCAGTTTACCACTTCTAAATTAGTCTTTCTTCAGTCATTTAGGGAGAAGAGTTTTTTCCTGCTTTACCACGTTGACTTTTCCACAAGAAATACAGTTTTTATGGTTTTCAGCTTCACAACTAGCAG
>VZTJ01011332.1:700803-716919 GCA_013397795.1 Orthonyx spaldingii | reverse complement strand
TTTTTTCCCTGGAGGCGGAACAACTTTTAATTAGATTATACACCCATCAATACTTAAAACTAACTCGTCACTGGCTCTGTTTCCCAGGAAGCAAGGTGCACTGCTTCCTGCACCATAAGTCACTTGAAAGACTGACCCTTCCTGGGTAAACCCACGACAGTAACACACTTGTAGAATCCATTTTGAATATTTGCATCCACTGGTTACAACTGCAATCTAAGTAGAATGAATACACATCCGTTCTTTAGTGCAGGAAAAAATGCTGGCTTTTTTTTTTTTTTTTAAAGCCCAGATATGTAAGGTTGCCTCCATATGGAAATCAGAGTCACACTTCAGGTTCTGCTGGGGAATACATTCTGACTGATACCAATAAATTTGTTGTTAACCATGTGTGCAAGATTTATTACTGCAAAAAAAAAAAGAGGGTAAAAATTGTAAAGTGTTGTAGTTTAGTCACATTTAATTGTAGTACAAGCTTATGTAGTTTCATTCTTTTCTGATCAGACTTAACAAATCATGGAGAAACCCTTTGGATTTCTGTTTTCAGAAACTGCAATTTAATATTCAGAAGGTTGCTCAATGACATTGCTTTTTTGTGCATAGAGCTGCACCTTGCTGGTATTTCGTTTGGGATTATGAGAGCTTCCTCCAAAAAATCGAAAACCTAAAGAAATGTAAATCTGTAGAATTTGTAAGTGATTTTTCCACAGTGTCCCAGTAGAAGACTTTTTTGCTTCTACAATCAATATAAAAATTAGCAAATATTCTGATATATTTATTTAGAATACCTTGCGATGGCACACTGCAGGTCATTCTGAAAACACAAAATGACTTAGAGAGATCAGAGAATTACACTACAGTGTTTGTAACCCCTCTGCAGTGACAAACACTTCATCTTGCTCAGGCATTATAGGCACATTGGACCCTTCTTAAGAAGAATGACAGCCAGAACCAATTTTACTGGAGTTTGTTGAAATTTATCTTTTGTCATGACTGGCTCTTTGTTTTACTCACAGTTTATCTGTATGTAAAGTGCACAAAAGATCAAGAATACGATATGGCTTCTTACCAGGCAAAGCTAAAATTACAATGCAGAAGTGCAAACGAGGCTCATAAAAGCTGTCATGGAACTACAAACAATGCATCCAAACAAAAAATGTGTTAGAATCCAGGAAAATAATTAAAGGCTCCTCCTAAAATTCCATACCTGAAATAAAAAGATATTTTAAAAGTAGTCCCAGCTTTCAGTTTCCTGATGTTCACTTTGAAAGTAATAAGCATGAATACAAGTAACAGTTACACCAGTATAAGCATTTTCTGCCCCAAAACCTTTACAAAATTTAAATCAGACCAGAAAACAGCAAGGTGAATTTTTTTTTACCCTAAAGAAAGGAAAACAAGCAATGCTAATGACTACATTAATGTTTGGCACACAGTTCCATACCCAGACTGATATCTGTTATCATTTCATTTCACACATTTGACTAAAATCCAATCTTATATAACCTCCTTAAGCCATAACAGTCTACCTTTCCTTCTAAATAAAAATAAATCCTGTTAATTTTGTGTATAGTTCTGTGCATCTCTTTTGTGTTTTGGGATTTTTCCTCATGTTCAAAGTAGATTCAAATATTCAAATATTCTAATTTAGTCGAAATCCACTGGGCTGGGCTAAATATTTCTGTTCTTCTATTTACTTTTATTGTGAGGGATGCTTAATGTTTCGCTGTCTTTTGAATGTGTATTTTCAAAGCTCCAAGTAGACGATGCAGCTGAAATCTTAGTAGTTTTCTGACAGAGGATCATAGCAAAGGTCAACTATTTGTGTGGTCGATCCTTAGTTGCCTTTTTGTGCCTCAGTTGCACATCTGTAATATAAAACATTTTCTTTATAACCTATCATTTTGGTTTTTGGGGTTTTTTCTATTTCTAATGGAAGATGTTACTGGAAAACTGTGGCCTTCAGCTTTGTGTGGGAGCCCAACGTAAACCTTTGTGATACAGCAGTGAGTGACTAATGATGGTTTGTAACAAGAAAGTCTCATATTTATGATGATAAGCATTCTTCTTCTCAAAATAATTAATTCTGAACCACTTGTGGAATGACCTGAGCTCAGTGAAGTATTCAATGGACATTTTCACCCCCTTTTTTCACTGATGATGATGTCAGGAGATNTATATAATATTAAATTACAGACATCAGAACACCCCAGCTCAGAAATTGCTGAGTCACACTGGCATAAACACTGCAAAGAAAGCCAACAGTGTATCTCTTCCTAATTATGGAGCTTTTCATCATTAGCACTATCAGAGGTATCGCCTCTCAGTGGAAATGAATTTGTTTAAATTAGATGTGTATTCAGTTAAAAGAATGTAAAAATTTGCGTCTAGCTTAGAAAACGGTTACTCAAGCTTCTGCTTCAAAATGATCTGTCCATTCCCAGTGTTGTGGCATCTGGCAACAGACCTTTAAATACTGTATTTCTGATAAAGACATAATACTGTGAAGATGTGTTGGAATACTCTAACTTCGTACCTGTGAAGGACATTTTCTGAGAACCTCTGCCACTGGGGTTTTGTTCTGAAGCCTCTGGACATGAGGAATCAGTAATAAAAATGCATCCTTCCCCACAGACATTGGCTGGTACAGAGTACATGCTTTTTTCTGTGTGAATTTGCAACACTTTCATATCTGCTGAGACAGTCACTGAGACGTTCCTTATGTAACCACAATGTAGATATGCCACTCTATTCCTGCGCTGATGTCTCAAATGCTGTTTCTTTTGGAGTTCAGAAGGGAGTCATCAGTGACTTCCCTCCTGTTTCCCTTTTTACTTTTCTCCTTCCCTCTCGCCCTCCCATTTTCATCTCAACGCAGTTGTGTATAATAATGGGGAAGGATAGAAAAAGAGACAATTTTTGTCCGTATTCCATTAATGTGCTTGAGCTGTCACCAGGAACTTCCTTTGTGCAGGTACAGTAAACTTATAACTCTCGGGTACATGTTGGAATTGCCCCTTGCATATGCCTGAGTCAAAAATTTCAACTTCTCCTTAAAGAATAAACAAAGACATATTTTTTGCCAATTACTAAAAACAAAATAACTGTCCCTATCAGGAATTTTATGTTTTCTGGTTCATTGAAAAGCAAGTACAAGACCATCTCTTTTTATCATAGAATCATTAAAGTTGGAAAATCCTCCAAAATCCCCAAGTCCAGTCCTTAACACTGCCAGATATATCACTAAGCTATGTCCCTAAGAACCATACCTACAAGTTTTTTGAATACTTCCAGGGAATCCTGCTCCAATACTTGACCACATTTACAGTGAAGAAACTTTTTCCTAGCATCCAACCTGAACTTTCCCTGGCTCAACTTGAGATCATTTCCCTTTTTCCTATTGTTAGTTGCCTGGGAGGAAAGAACAACCCCCACTTATCTACAGCCTCCTTGCTGGTAGTTCTAAGAGTGATAAGACCTCCCCTGAGACTCCTTTACTCCTTTTCTCCAGGCTAAGCAACCCCAGCTCCCTCAGCTGCTCTTCATAAGACTCGTGCTCCAACCCTTCACCAGCTTCTCTGGACATACTCCAACACCTCACTGTCTTTCTTGTCCTGAGGGGCCCAGAATTGAACACAGGATTTGAGATGTGGCTTCACCAGTGCCGCGTGCAGGGGACAATCACTGCCCAGATCCTGGTGGCCACACCATTGCTGACACAGGCCGGGATGTCATTGCTTTCTTGTCCACCTGGGCACATGCTGGCTCATAACCAGCTGTTTGTCAGTCAGCACCTCTAGATCCTTTTCTGCCAAGCAGCGTTCCAGATCCTGTTCTGCCAGCCTGTATTGTTGCATGGGGATGTTGTGACCTAAGAGCAAGACCCAAATCTATCAAATGTTTATGTCGGTAAATAAACACTTTCACAAAAGACAGAAGAGAAATTTATTGTGGCTGAGTTTTGAGAGGGCCAAGATTCTGCTCCTCTCTCCTCAAGCACCTGTTATAGATTCTAAGACATTTAAAAACTTAGGAAATGTAAATTTCTAAAAAGCCAAGGAAATGAGAGGTCACTTAGTGATAATGTAAATAATATTGCATCAATGTATTTCATTAGCTGAAGCATTTCAATTTTTCAGCCATTTGTGCTAACTATATATATTACATGTACAGTTTAATTGAAGATTAGGACATATATACAAGAAAAGAAGTTTCAGACAACATGGCTATTTGGCAGCATTTCTGTAACAGGAACAATAACATTACGAAGTGAGGCAGCAGGGTTTCCTGAGGTACACTGCTGTGCTCAAACACTAGAAACTGTTTAGCACACATATGTAACTTAAATATCAGCAAGAAAGCACTTCAGACAATTTTCTGCTTTTACTCTGTGTTTTGTCATATGACATAAGGTACTCTGTAGGGTTTGGAATGGCAATTTACTCTGGTAGATTTCAAATTAATACACTAAAAAGGAGGCAGAATAATTTTTTCTTGTTTTCAGATGTGAAAGTGGAGCAATGAAAGGTCAAATACCTTGTTGAATGTGAAGAGTCAAGATTTCACCTCTATTTTTTATATATATACTAATCAATGAAGACTATGTGCAACTTCAGACACAGGGAGACCCAACCTCCATTTCCTTTCTAGATTTAAAACACAGGAGAATATTTTATAAAGTTTTATGGTAAATATTAGCTTAAACTTACTACTTACTTTCCAAGTTTTGCTCTCATCTGAATCCTATTTGAAAGGAAAAACAAAATACGACATTGATCTGGTGTTTGACATCAAGCTGAAAATATCAAGTAGGATAAAAATTTTATGAGAAACCTAGAAGATGAAGGCTAAGTAATTTTGACTTGGAGCCTGCGGTTCCTACCTTATCAGAATAATTTTCTTCTTACCATGTCATCAAACAGGATCATACATTCTGCTTTGCTTCAGCGAGAACTTCTGAAATATGATATTTATCTTAAATGCTTGTAGAAAGTTGGTCGAAATTGCTTAAATGCTTGAAAACTCCTGTACATAAAATCTGCAGGTATACTTTTAATGGTTGATTCTGATCAGCTTCACCAGCTGAATCCATGAGTGAAAAGGCTGCAATGGACAGTGAATGCACTGATAACTAGTTTGACGCTACAAGTGCAGTTTGAAATATGTTCTTCCTTTAAAGCTTAAATAAGGAAGAAAGTAAAAAGGTTAAAACCAATATGTTTTACTTTTCTTTTGGTCCCATGTATTCTTTTCTATTATGATTGAAAGTTTTCCCAAAGGAATAATAAAACATAAAAAGCCACATCCCTCTAATAAAACAGGAGTTTTGGGGTTTACAAGATCAAATCTTTGCTGTTTAGCCATGATAGCAGAAACATTTATTCTCCCTGAAAGAGTTAAGTATTTATTTAATAATTCTTTTTCAGGTGTTTATTTAATATTGTTTTTTCTCCCTATCCTCTTCCCTCTGCCTTCCTAGCAACGCCACAATGAAGCTTACCATTCAATTGCACATAAAGTTTATTTAGAAATTTTTCAGATTATAGAAGCATTCAGTACAATAAGGACAGTTTTCTAAACAAGTCATCAATTAATTTGCAGTAACAGAGCACAGTTCTACATCATCTACTGTTATAATTTTGTTCCAGTAGGAGATATATCCAAGAGTTTAGGTGCTCTCATCCCTGAGAACTAACTATTGATCAGACACACTTCCTCTGCAGACCATGTAATACCATATAAAGGTCACCATGGACAGCAGAAATTGCTTTTATTGAACAGCATAGTGAAGAGGCATTTAAGGCAAAAAAGCACCTTTATGTTATTTTGGCAGGCCGTTGATTGTGACTGTGTAGTTCATAGTCTTGAAATCTGAAATTGTAACACTGGCTTGCCTGAGTACCTAAGACTATTAACTTTGGGAGTTGAGTATCTCCCAAATGAATCAGACTGAGCAATTTGCTTGCACAGAACAATAAAAGATTGAAAGACTAATGAAATGTACCTGCAATATATTTTTTGGAACACCCACACAGGCAGAGAGAATCACTCTTTAGAAGGCAAACATACATTTGAGTGTGTCAGATATGTTAATTCATATTTTGCTACTTGATTGATAATAATTGGTATATCCTACTTCAAAACTGGTCATTTAATAAAACAGTATTTATACTTATCAATGAGTGTGCCATAAAAAACAAAACCCAAAACAAACTGACATAAAAATCCCCAACCATATTGGATAAATTAGGAAAATTAAATGTTTTGATCTTTCTGAAGCTAAGCTGAATTTCATTCCATTTCTTCTTTTGGAGGAAAAGGTTTTCCATAAAATTGAAATTGTTCCCATACAGCACTCAGATTGCATAAAAAAGATAACATTCTATCTAAAAATTCCCAACAGCAATGACCAAATCTGAAATGGGAGTAATGTGCAGTTTGTAAGAGAACTAATGTACAGTGCCATGTTCCACCATTGTTATTGACACTGGTCCACTAGTCTTAAACAGCTCTTGATGAGCCTGTGAATCTTGCTGTATATGTGAAGTCAGTGCCATGTTCTTCTAGCCCAGCTTCATTATTTTAATAACTGGTAGAGCATAAATCAGCAAGGAGATTCCTGCTAGGCAATTTACTGTCTGAAGACCAACATGTATGCATTTATGCACACTGGGGACAGGAATCAGATGGAAAGGATTCTGAAAATTAGATTAAAAATGCTAAAAAAAGAGCACCATTCAGGAGAGATGTGGAGGGTTTTTCCTACTCACAGGCATAATCAGTTGAAAAAATATTGGAATAAACAGGTCTGCAAGAATGTCAGAAGTTAGGAGATACTCTGTTAAAGAGAAGTGACAATGGTCAGAAATCAAGAAAACACAATATAGGGGAAAACATTAATAGTTTTGTTTATATGAAAGACAACAAAGAGAGCTATTTTGTAATACCTTTCACACAAGTATAAGCCTCCTGCAAATAAGAAACAAATGTTTTCTATTGCACTAAAGCATGGGATGGAAATCTTTAATTGTAGTAGTTTCTATTTTTGTTGTTGTTGTTATTATCATTTCAGATTAAGTACTTAGATAAAGTTTTCATATGTGAAAGTTATTAAGCACTAGCCTCTGGAGGCTATAGAACATCCAGCCTTGAAAACTGCTGTTGATAGGCTTGTGCAGTACCAG
Organism: Orthonyx spaldingii; assembly: GCA_013397795.1. Classification (NCBI taxonomy): domain Eukaryota; kingdom Metazoa; phylum Chordata; class Aves; order Passeriformes; family Orthonychidae; genus Orthonyx; species Orthonyx spaldingii. The sequence goes on along the minus strand of VZTJ01011332.1, from coordinate 709,735 downwards.
GAACAGCCGGTGGAACCTTCAACATGTTCTTGGCCAAGGCAGTTCACTTTTTCAAGTTCTTCAGTCTTCTGTGCTTTCCTTGTGGCTCATTTCTGTTTCTGATACTGTTTCAAGGTTTTGTCTAAGCAGTGTCTAGTCCCAATCTCCATTACTTCAGAATCCAATTTGAGACAGCAATTACAGTGTTCTTTACAAGAGAAGTTGAGGTAGCTTAGAGTTTGTGAATGATGATGACCATTATTATAACTAAAACAGCAAGGTTTATCAGTTTTAAGTTTCTTAAACCAAGTTGTATGACTATCTGGTATCTAGAAGTCATTTTTCTAACAATTTCAGAAGGTGTATTTAGGTTCCTTATGGGGGTTTAATCCCTTTCTCATGTGGTACTGGTTGCTCAAGCAATAGGATAATATATTAAATTGCATCGGAGTATTCTGTTCTTGTCTCATACTGTCTGTGCTGCTAAATGATGCACAGAGACACTTCCCCAAGTCACAAGATGAAAATATATATCCTTCAGAGAGGAAATGGCCATTTTTTTTTAAGTTGTGAAGTATAACACTAAGTACTGGAAGAGTATGGAATCTCCTGTATCATATTCAACATTTAGGCATGCTTGAGACCATGGAAAACTCAAAGTACTGTATAAGTAAGGGCCTTTATAGACATAAAATGAAGATGGAATACATCTGTGGCCAGTGCTGGCTACTGTGGCCTATCCCAAGAAAAAGGATAGTGAAAATGTGTAGGAGTACCCACAAAGAAGGGAAATGAAGCAAAACAGATATTTGAAGGTAATAACAGAGGGAGCTACAGAGAGATGAAAATGGCTGAGTGGTTGCTTAGAGAATAAAACAACAGCCCTAAATCACTCCGCTGGAAATCAGCTAACAAACCTAAGTCATTCTGTCATTCAAAAACAAAAACAAAAAGTGAAGTGGGACTTTCAAGCTCTGCTTTGCTGTCTAGCATATACAATGTGCTAGAAATAAATGTGGAGACTCATAAAGATGTACATTGCATTTTAACAGCTAATTGACACTATCTGCATCCAAGTGCAGGCTTTCATCTCAAATACAAATTGATCTGGTTCTTAATTTGCTGGTTTTAAGACTGTTCCACCTATATATGGTAAACTTGAATGAATTCATATTTACCCTTAGTTGTAACGCTCCAGAAGTGAGCAGCATTTGTATTTCAAAAGGAATTTAACTCAAGCATCATAATCAACATTATCAACATGGTAATCAAACATCACAGAGGAAATCTGTGTGCTCTGACCTACCTTCAGATAGACTGAAACAGTTTCCTTCCATGTTGTTGAAGATATTTTATTTCGTGTCAATACTTTTTCTAAACTAGATGAAAATCAGGCCTAAGTTTAATACTTTTCACATTTTTTTCTGTTTTCCTCCCTTGAGAGAGATCCAAAAAAGCAAAATAAAACCCGTTGAAAGCTAAGAAACCTCTAGAGTCCTGAGTTCTCCCTCCTATGATGATCACCAAGCTACCAAACATTAGCAAAATTGTTCTGTTTATGAATACTTCTAATCTAAGACTTCCTAAACCAGCCAAATTTTGAAACAGATATCAGTCAAAAATGCATATCAAAGCTTCTAATCTATATCACCTGAAATTAAGAAAAAAAAAATCAATCCAACAAAACCAGTTATTTTTCACCCAATGTTGTTCTTTAAGAAACAGTTAAAGGAAAAATAGAGATATAATTAATTAGATTTTAAATCATTCAGTTAGTGAAAAATAAACCTAATGTCCTTGATAGGATTTGGGTTTGGTATTGACTTCCCTATTTTTAGCCACAGAAAATCAAATACTCTGATTCACTATGGTATGATTGCAAAGTTTAAACTTCTGAGTAGATGTGAAGAAAATCCATTTGTAACATAACATTGTCTAAAATTCCAAAAGAATAATTTTTGTCATCAGGAGTCTGGAAGAAATACTACTTTATGTAAGACTGAAAGAGTTACTTGACTGGATAGTTTGTTAATCACGAACATTTACACATATTTTATGTCCACTCTTTTCACATAGAAATCCTTCACGTACAATTCAGAGTAAACAGCAAGGACCAATTTTCTGATAGTCGTAAATAAATGCTGGTGAAAAAAGTTGACAGCTGCATTGTTTAGAGAATTTTCATACTAAAATAAACCATAGCAACAGCCCAATGCTGGCCTCAAAGACTTTGTTTTTATTCTTCTATGCACAAAGCCACTTTCAGTGCTTGCTGTGCCTGAATCCTCCTCCTAGCTAGAATATAGCAGAGAAAGAAAAATCTATCTCAAGACAACTTTTGATATTCTAAAATTTGCTTTTATTTTTCATTCAGACAAATGCCATATCTATCACTCACTTCACTTAAAAAAAAGAAAGAAGTGTGTGAGGTGGCAGTTCATGTAGTTTAATTACTGTAGGGTGATAATCTAAACAGAATGAAATGTACTGTGGGATTCATTTCGTCTGAGCTGCAGGATGTGTTCCATCTTCATATTAAGGCATATGGGATTCAATGTAAATGCCCACACATGGATGTGTAGTGCCATTTGAAATATCTGCTGCTGACCTGCAGCTATTGTTCCAGAGTAACATAGGACTCCCTTTCATCTTTTGTCACTTCTACAAATTGTGTGCAGATTTTTGGATCTGGATGTTTTGCCACATGTCAAACACTATTGTTAATGTATGTAACAGCAATTAATCAAATCCATAGAGGGGGTTTGTCATGGTTTTACCCCAGATTGCAAATAAACTACACAGAGCCACTCATTCACTCACTGGGATAGGGAAAGATTTGGAAGAGTAAAAGTGAGAAAACTTGTGGGTTCAGAGAGAGATAGTTTGAGACGGAAAACAAAAGCTGCAGAAACAATAAAAACAAACAGAACTAATTTACTGCTTCCCACTGACACGCGGGTGTTCAGCCATCCCCAGGAAACCAAGGCTCCATTACTCATAATGGTGACTTGGAAACACAAACATTACATTATTACAAATGTGTGTCCCCCTTCCTCCTTCTTCCCCACACTTTATCCACTGAGTGTGGTGTCATATGGTTTGGAATATCCCTTTGGTTATTTGGGATCACCTGTACCGACTGTGTCCCCTCCCAAGTCCTTGTGCACCCCTAATCTCCTCACTGGTGGCATGAGGCATTGGCTCTGTAAACATTGTTCAATGATAATGAAAAAATCCTCATGCTATCAACACTGCTTTTAGCAAATCCAAGACAGCACCATACTAGATACTATGAAGAAAATAAAGTCTATCCCAGGGGAAAAAAAAAAAAAAAAAAACAGCACAGGGATCATTTCGAAGTTAGATACTGAAATTTCAGTGTTTGCATGTGAACCAGACATACAAGCTGGCACAGTGGTTCATGGGGCGGAAGTCAATGCAGCCAAGGATGTGCAAAATACTCCTCATCTTACTCCAAAGTAGATTGTGCTGAACTGAGACTCTGGTCTTTATAGAGCACTGATTACCTTCAGTAGCTATCTAAATTCACATTTTATTCAGAAGAGGTCATGACAATACAGGCAATGGAGTAGAGAGAGGAATCCATCTTATTTTTAAAGCAGATGTATTTTAGACTCCACTACCTGTATTTACTTCCATTTATTAAAATAGATATCCACAATCCTGTGTTATAAGCAGATGGGAACCCTTACATGAAATGTCAGAAGGAGGAATCCAGCCTCTACTTTCAAGACCTAGTTCGGAAAATCATTTTTATTCTTATCAGTCTCTATAGAAATACCTGAATGCAGGTTTCTTCATATTGCAGACCAACTGGTACATGCATGAAATTCTCTATTCACATATAGTAGCTTTTTCTAAGGAAGGTTTGAAATAAATAATTCTCAGTCAAGAAGTTTGTAGAGACAAAGTATGACTTTGCAATTAGAGTAATTTTGGGTGAAAATGTTTTACTTAGGCCTATTAACATTATTCCTCTCTTCTGGAGTTCAAGTACACCTCTTACAGAAGGTGTCTAATACATTTTCTTCCTAACTATTTCAACAAAAATATATTATTTCTGAAATTCAGTTTGAAAGAACTTCCTTGTGGATATCAAGCCTAAAATCACTGCAGTTTTCAAGCATTTTAATTGTCAAATCTCTAAGGCAAGTGTTTAAATTTTAGGAAATAGTGATGATAGTGATGACTACTTCATTTTAACTTAGGAAAGAGAATTTTTTTTTTTTTTTTAAATTCTTACATACTAAAGATGAACCATGGAACAGATACCTGGAGGATAAACTATGTCTTTACATGATCATGCACTAGCTAAGAATTATGAACACTTTGTTATCTACCTCTAGACGCCTTAGTTATCTACCTATATTGAAAACTATTTGACTCTTAGTTGTACTAGAGCTGACCTTTCTTTGGCCAAAAATTCATCCAAAATTAGCACTTTTCCTATCTGTAGGAATCTACATCCTATCATATGAAATGCCAAATAATTACTTAAGGAAATGTTATATGCAAGTGAGTAGTGGGAGACCTTGTCAATGTGTTTATTACATAATTCTAAATAGTCTGGGATTGTAAAAAAAGTAGGAATTATGTGTACACAAAATGAATGACCTAATACAATAGACCTATGCTTACTTTACAGAACTTCATATTGATTGAATTGTCTCTCAACTGATTTCTCTCTTTTGAGATCTAAATTCAGAGAGTAATAAAATGTTTATTCCATTCTAGCTAAAGCAACCAGACAATCATTTACACGCCTCACTTTTCTTCCATCAATTCCTTCCATTGAAGGAAGATCCTTCTACAGGTGAAAGTTGCCTGACACTCTTGTTGCAGTTGCCCTGTCAATGGTATCTTTAATCAAGATGACATCAACAAGAAGGAATGAATGGGTGTATTAGAGATATTTTGTCCCTCAGATTTTTAAAACATTTATAATTTTGAAATTAATTTAAAAGTAGGATTTTAAAATGCCCCTTCTTTTAGAGAAAACTTCATGTTATTTTAAAATAAGCCTTTAATACTGGGTGATTTTTCAAAGTGACTGGTGCCTCTTCAAAGTCTCAAAACATTTGCATAATATTCTTCCAGCTATAATAAAAGGCATCAATGAAGTTCTCTGAACACTTTACCTGACCTCTTTTGTAACACAGTTTTAACTAAAAGCATTTTGGTTGCCCAGAACCAAGCTACTTATAGGCAGCCTGAACTAATGGGTGGTCATAAGCACTTTATTGTTACTTCAACAGGAATAAAAGTATGTAATAGTAATAAGGTTGCAGTGATAAATCTGCTTAATAATGAATATTAACATTTTCTAGAATTAAAGTAAAAATTTCACTAATGCATGCCTTCTGTTATGGAGGAAAGTTTTACTGCTCTAGAACATGCTACAGAAATTGTATATATATAAAGAAAGATGGAGTTTACGGGAAGTCAGTAAAAATATGTGGAGCAAAAAACCAGTGCATATCTCTGCAGATAATCTTCATGTACACATAAAAAGCAAATATTCTTCTTATGTATGCCCCGAAGAATTTTCACTAATTTAAAAGAAATTGATCATACTAAAGCAATGGTAATTCAAACCTTAGTAAGCAAGGCTGTGCATCAGAATCTGTCAGGTCTTTGCAAAGTCAAAACTCAATGACATTATCAATTAAGCCAGTTAGTTAAGTTTAAGCTTAAAATCTTTTAATGGATAACTTCTGCGTTATATTTTAGGGTTCTTGTTCTCATGACAGAACCACATAATCATTTTGGCTGGAAAAAACCTATAAAATCATTAAGTCCAACCTCCAACCTTTGATCATGACCCTGCTGTATTATATGACAGGAATTAAAGAAATGGAATTTACAGCAACTGCAATAATTCTGAAAAATATGTTTTCTGCAGTTTTGACCTATCTTGATAGACTGAAGGGAGGGTGAGGAAAACTGCAATCTTAATAAATCTCCTACAGCTAAAGATTTAAAACTCACACTGTTTCTAATTAGTGAGGACAGCAATATTTATTTGCTGTTGAATTCTAGGCAGCATGACATTTCAGCAGGAAACACTTTATAAAAATTCAACTTATGACCACAGAAGTTGCAGTCAAGTATTTAAGCCATACGCAAGTAGAAGGTTTGCATATTGAACAAAAAGAAAAGTAAAATTGATTGTCATTGCTGCCTTTGATCTTTCCAGAATCAGAAAACTACACATGAATTACAAGCAAAGGAAGTCTAGGAAAGACAGGAAATAAAGACAGCACACTCATTGTTGTCCCTGCATGCTTAGGGGCGATTGAACAACATTACAGTCCATCAGATCCAGTGTTGTCAAGTAGGTTGTCTTTGTAAAATAACAACTATGAAGATGTGGATCCAGTTGACATCTTGTTTGCTTGCTTGTTTGTTTGTTTGTTTGTTTTCTTCTTCAAAGGAAAGTTGGGTGCCTGGCCAGCAGAAGGAAATGGATAGTAAAGCTCATCAGCACAGGAAGCAGTTACAGATAACATACTCAGCCACAGCAAAGGATCCAAGCCCATCACAGCTTTTGCTACTAGATTTGTTTATTTCCAAAGCCCAGACTTATCATATTCTGAAGCAGCTTTATAAATCCAATGTATTTTCAGTCTGCTTTCCCCTCATGTCCTGCTGTTTAGTTACACATTGAAGCTAATCTGTGCTTTCAAAAGTGGTTATATGACTGACCCCAACAATAGCCTGTCTTGGTGCTACCAGTTGTTTAAGTTGGTTTTGAAATCACTTTGAAAGGTATGGTTCTCAAGTCTACTCAAGAGACTAACTTTTTTTTCCATATTGAGTGGGTTCTGTAGCTAAATGAGATGCCTTCTTTGCAAGTCTCATATTTATATAGATTTCATCTCTGAGAAAGTGAGACAAATAAATCTTACAACATCCCAGTGTTGTAATGGATTTGAAAAGTTTAATGAGAATTTGATGGGAAAAAAGCAACAAGTAGGCTCATCAATGAATTTCCAGAGTTGTACTGTTCTAGGGTGATTAAACACTTATGTATAGGTGAAAAGCAGCAGTGTCTACCTTTTTTTGATTATAAAGTAACAGGGAGCATGCAGCCACTTTTACACATGGAACTACATAATATAGGTAGTTTGGAATTAGAATAGGAATCTTGAATGATAAAGGTGAATTAGTGTTGCAAAAGAAAATATTATTGCCTTCAAATCTATATGATCCAGTAATTTAGAGTCAGAGACAATCCAGGAGGATATTTGCAGTCACTTAAAATTATATTAACTGGTATTGCTAAGCAAGTGAAAATGGTGTAAATATGGCTTATATGAACAAGAATTAATCAGAAGTTTTCCTAAGCAACAATTTTTTGAAGAAAAATAATCACAGGAATATGCCAAAAGCTGAACATTTTGGCAATATTTATAATGATCTAAAAAAGGAAATATTTCAACACTTTTGATTACAGCATTTTCTTTTTCATGCAAATATTCCTTTGATATAATAAAAGATAAAAAAATGTCAAAGTAAACCTTTTCAGTAGGCTGAAAATAATGAAAGGCCTAACCCTAAACAATCACAGTTTCGTATTTTGAAACATTTCTACAGAAAGCTATGTTATTTTCTTTTGGAAGAAAAAGAGAAAGAAAACAAATCTTCATAAGTCTCGCAAAATGCAAAACCAGCTCAGACTTGTCTTAGAAATGAATTAATATTACAGGTTATCATCCTTTGGATGACACATGCACCAAGTTTGGTGTGCTGGCCACCTTCCAAAAAGGATAATTACATTCAGCTTACCTGTTGTTCTCCTGCTGTTTTTCTTGTAAGATGTATTTTTTGCTACATTATGTTCCAAAATATTGTTAATGATGCTGTCTTCACAATGGTGTTTTTTCCTTTGTTTCTAACCATTAAAAAATGCATTTTCTGTGGCATGCATGTCAAACAAACAATAACAGATAAGTTATGACCCCTAAAAATTATTAATTCTGTAGCACCATATATATCTGTCTTTTTCTGAGCCTTCAGTAATATGAAATAAACATTGTAAAAATCTCCACAGCTGCTGTCATGCAAGATAATTCTGCATTCAAAAGAACACCCAAGAGCAAAAATGAAATCTAGAGAAATTTTTTAAACTGATGCAGCTAGTATAAATTATGATTAAAGATTGAATTGTATATTTACCTACCACAACAGATTTAATTCCTGTGTAACTTTCTTCACTAAGATATCAAGTATTTGAGATATCAATGGTGTCATGCAATTATACAAACAAACAAAAATTCACTGCGTCTATTGATTAGTTCTGCCACCTAGTCCTGCTCAGTGTCTATTCTGCTTGTTAGAAAAATTCAAATATATGGGGTGAATTTTACATATATTACCTCTTTTTAAAGTTTGAAATCTATTTTTTGAATAGTTCTCTATAATACTAATTGAAAATACTCTTTCATTGTTAAAATTTTGGGTCCAGCCAGATTCCCTGTACATGTACCTTCATCACTAGAAATTCTGTTGGACTGGTTTCCATCTTCATCTTCCAGGCAAGGCTTTCAAAGCTTGTATGTCCAAGTATCTTTTCTGGTATGTTTAAATACTTGTTCTGGAAGACTCAGGAGTTTTGTGCCATCCTGGTACTTTGGAGCAATTGGGATCTCAGCTATTCACATTATCTCACTTTTCAAATTCCAAAGGAGTTATACTTTATTGCTAAGCTTTAGAGTCTAAGCAAATTCACAGATAATTCATTGTTAACCACAAATTAAATAAATCCTGGCCAATGGGAATTACAAAATAAATATTTTGAAATAAATACACAGGCCGTTCTCTGGACAATGTATTCAGTCTTTCCATAGAAAGTAATAGTAAGTGGTGGTTTGATTTTAAGAATAGAGAACCTGAACAATGCGCCTCGCCTCGCCCCGCCCTGCCCCGCCTC
>VZTJ01011332.1:676462-700774 GCA_013397795.1 Orthonyx spaldingii | reverse complement strand
CGCCTCGCCCCGCCCCGTTTCAGCAGCTGTGGCTGTCAGAGCTTACCAAATGAGCTACCTATTATAGAGACAGAGATCCAAACACTGTTTTTAATAAATGTGAGATCAAAAATGTTTACATGATTCCTAAATTTTGGCATCCATGCCCTCAGGAAAGGTGTATCTTCTTCTAGTAGAGTTTTGAAACTGGTATTTAATTTTCATTTTTGAGTCTGTTTAGAGCAATGTGTTCTCCAAATCTTTGGCATGCCTGGCTTTCATATGATAATCAGAACTGCCATATGTTTAAGAGATTTGCTTCTCACTTAACTGCTTTAACTTGCTGAAATAATCAGCATGACTCAAAGCCAAATTCAATAGCTTGATGAACACTCACGAAGCAACTGTCCATCACTTTTTCATACTGTGACAAAATGGTTTTCGTTTTACTGCAATTATTTTGAGCAGTTGTTGTGTGTTCACAACATTCTGTTTCTAACTTCTTATTGTGAACAGAGCTGAGTTAATTTCAATGAAATAGCTATTGTAGTTATATATAAATTACTCACTAATTCCTGGGCATGATAAAACCTGAAGTGGCTATAGACTAAAATACTAATTTAACACTTCAAATTGCATATACAAACAAATTAGAAATAGAATAATACCCATCCCAAATCACAATGTTATATTGTGAACTTATATTTGTGTCATAAATGAAAACCTGGTGTAGAAATGTTTTGCTGAAGGAAAACCCTAACCAGGAGTTCTCACCAAATGAAATGTAACTTGCTTGTGTTTCTTCTTGAGTATTGGTTCAAATGTAAGCAGTGAAAAGAAAAGATGGATTACCTTTTTGACATGATTTACATACACTAAGGCAGACATTTAGTGCCTTCATTAGGAAAACTTATGTTTTAGGCTTTGCATGCATGACACAAAAGTTACTGAATCTTTACAATTACTGCATTAAGTCCTAAATGAGTTTCACTTGCTGATACATCTTAACAAAATTAAAACTTAAGATTTTCTCTAAGAAGTAGCTTCATTTCTTATCCTGTTCCCACACAAATTGTAAGAAAGGAAGCCAATAAAGGTAACTAGTAAATATATTTGTATTAATCCTATAATTGTACATAAATGTTTTAATTAAAATTGTCAATATTGTAAAATCTGAATATTGCTAACCAGCTGTGCTCATAAACTCTATTTAGTGTTTTCTACCCATCTACATGAAAGTAAAACTGTATTGTTTATTTATTAGCTACACAAAAGGCTATGCTATATAATACCTTTATTTTTGTCACATTTTATCAATATCTTCATTTGCCCATGAATATTTGTTCTTGTAGAAGAAAAAATGGCAACATTCTCAGCTAACTATCTTATTACAAAATTGCACATATATTAAAGATTCAGTATTAAGATCAACGTAGAAATGCCAGAAAAATCTCAAGAGAGAAATCAATAATTGAGAACTGTGTAAATTTTCTGACACAAAATAAACTAAAAGGTATATTTTGAAAAATCTATAACTTAACTACAAAAAATACTTTGTAAAACATTTTTTCTCCAGGAATTGGATGCATTAATATCTGAGCTGTTTTTTATACTCATTTCAGTGATTATGCTTGACTTTCTTTTTATGGAGATATTTTAACAAGGAGGTAAGTTTACTTCCTTGTATGTTAATATCCTTGTAGCCTTTAAGTAGGCATAAAAATAAAATGACATCAGCTTAACTATTTTCTATTGGTGCTATCTTTTATTATTTCTATAGTGTCAGAAACCAGATAGATCTGGTTATATAGTATATAAGCATATAATATTTTATATACATCTATGTAACATGTGCTTTGCTTATTTTGGTGCATTTTCAAAGAGAATATTGGAGCACACAAGAAGAGCACAGGGAACTAATTAATACAAGAGCAGATCACAGTCAATTTACTGGGCAAGAGTGATCAAATCATAATTACATTTAAATGTTAGGTGCTATGAAGAGTTACAGTCACATAAGACTTCAGGAAAGGAGGTACGGGAAAAATGTGACAGGTCCTAATGCTAACATCAAAGGTTGCCATGTCTTAGAAGTAATATGAATGTTACTTAAGGAAATGATAATACTTTTGCAGGAAAGGCAATATAATTATCTCACATTTTCATAGCTCAGTTTTTTCACACCTTCCACTGAAGCTGCCAGTGCTGAACTCTTTGACAAACCTTGAACTGTTTGAGCAACCATGCAGCCCTGTGATATGGTGGTACCATTGCTAGCAACAGATCATAATGCTTGTAGCTTAGTTTTACTTGGTTTAGCTGTAATAATAATTTCTCTAATAAACAAGTTGTCTGTATCTAATTTGTTTTAACTTGCTTATCCTTGTATAATACAACTAGAATTTTATACAACAGTAACAAGAAGATTTTCCAGGTAGAATGAGATATTTGCAACTAACATAGTGTTCTATGGAGAAATACAGGCCTTTTATGTTAGCATAGGCCTTGAGGAGTGCAGCTAAAGGATGCTAAAGTATTCTACCTGCTCTATGATTTTTTGTTCAATGATCATTATTTAATTAGACTTAAGATTTCCATCATGCTAACACAAAATGCATGATTTTACTTGTACACATTTATATTTAAAGTGTTCTCCAATTCCTGTACAAAAACAAGATTATGAATGTATCGCATTTGTATATGTTCATGTACTGACACGCTATGTTTAGGTGTTCAGACAGTTGCTAGATATTTCAGCATGTGCCTGGGAAGGAGGGTGGACTATATCTAAGTTCTTTGCACTTTGTAGCACAAAGTAATTTTTCACTCAGCCATTGTAGCTCAGTTCCACTAATTATAACGGCTATACATTTTTCAGTTTTTCAATTTGCCATGGTTGACACATTTTGGTTGTAAGAGAAGTAATACCCACTGCAAAGAATATAAAATATTTTAATCTTTTTGTGATTAAATATGTTTTCATAATTACTGATAATTCAGACAGTATTTGATTTGATCCCCTAGTCAATAAAACCAAAGGATCATTTTCCTTATTGCTAATGTTAGTTTCATCTTTTGCTTGCATTAAAATACTTGATATTTTTGGTAATTCTAATTATTGTCCAAAGAAGTACTTGTTTGATCATTGATGATGGTGAAAATACTATACTAGGCAAATTTAAAAATACAAGAAAAATTTATTTTCATTAAAATGACAATAAAAACCTTTCTAATCTAACTTTCATAGTTTGACATTTCTTCTGTCTAGAGAGAACCTTTTCATTGCTTTAACCAGCTTGATATTATTAGTAGTAGTAGTAGTAGTAGGAGGAGGAGTAGTAGTAGTAGTAGTAGTATCATTGTTATAAATGTTACTGTTACTACTTTATTTCTCTCTGAAAGATTTAAAACATTTTTAAAGCAAATATATTCATATGACTTCTTTAAAAAAATTGAAATAGTCAGTTTTATGCTGCACAGCCTGGCTCATATTTTCCTTTGGTTCAATAAGCTTTAATGTCAATAATGCCTGAATAATCCACCTAGGTCTTCAGAATCCTAATTTCTGTGTTTCACTTGTGAAGAGATGATTTATGTATAAAATAAAACCCTGACAGACTGTCCTGGTTTTGGCTGGGACACAGTTAACCTGCTTTCCAGCAGGTGGTAGAGTGCTTTGTTTTGGATTTCATTGGAGAATAATGTTGATAACACTCTGTTGGTTTTGTTATTGCTGTGCAGTGCTTGCCCTAAGTCAAGGACTTTTCAGTTTCCTGTGCTCTGACAGTGAGCAGATGCACAAGAAGCCAGGAGGGAGCATGGCCAGGACAGGGGACCTGAACTGGCCAAGGGAATTTTCCATACCACAGAGCATCAAGCCCAATATATGAACTGTGGGGGAATTGGCCACAAGGGACCAATTCCTTCTTAGGGACGAACAGGGCATCAGTCAGCAGGTGGTGAGCAAGTGTATTGTGCATCACTTTATTTTCTTGGGTTTTAGTTCTCTCTTTCTTTTTTCAGTCTTCCTTTTCATTAAATAAACAATAATAATAATCATCACCGCCATTGTTATATTGCTGTTACTATTACTTTTTTTTTTTAACTATTAAACTTTGCTTATCTTAACCCACAGGTTTTGGGGTTTTTTTCCAATTCTCTTCCCTATTCTACTGCAAGGGGATGGTGAGCAAGTGCCTGAGTGATACTTAGTCACTGGCTAATGCAGTAATTTTTTCATAATATTAGTGGCAATTTTAGAGTAAGAAATTCCTATCTTTTCTTTCCCACTGGCAGTACATCATAGCCATCTGACTGTGGGAACATTCCCTCACTCATGTAGACCCCACTGTTTTTGCAGGGATCATGTATTGTGTACTTATTTATACCTTTATCTGTTAGGATCTAACTTTTGGTAAAACCAGAGTCTAGCACTTGAAGACCTTTCTGAATCTGGATCTAGAAGGACAAAGACATTGTGTTTAAATGTGACCCCCTTGCTATGGAACACATAGGAGAGTCTGGTACCTCCAAAACTCAGGTAGTTCACAGGAATGTTCAGTGACTCAGAAGGAGGGTAAGGGTAAATCCTACACTCAGCAGGATGTTGCTTAATGCCAGATGAGGAGCTTGCTCTTTCCAACTGATTGCAATGAGTAGCTGCCCACTCAGACTTGGTACTAAAAACAAATTTGTAATAATTTCTCACCTATATTCAATCAACAAAATTTCAGTTAATTTAAATAATTTCCTAAACACTTCTTATTTTTTTTTTTCTGATCTAGATAATTTTTATTCATTAGAGGAATTTTGTGCTTATGGCCTCAGTTATATTGACAATTGTGGGGAAAACAAAGTGAAGGACAACCAAGAACTCAACACATGACTCCAAACAAAGATAATCTAATAACAATTGCTCCCTTTTGCCCAAAAGCAGAATCATTTTTTGAAAAACACATGATATGTTTATAAGTATATTGGCTGAAAGGAACTCAAGTAAGATAGAAAAAGATTCATTTGAGAATATTTGTGGGGTTTTGGAGTGAGTTAAATTCTTGGAAGCATCTTAGCTGAGCAGATTCAAGTTCAGTTCTGTTGATGCTGAAGTCAGCAAGTTCAACGAATTTCCCAGGAAAACTTAATGAATCCACACCAGATCAAAGTGCCCATGCCTTTACTGACAGCAGTTCTAAGAGCCGTTTATGTTTCTAGTTCCATAAACCACCTGCAGCTTTACCTATATCAACACTTTAAAAACATTGCCTTGATTTCCTGTAAAAAAAACAAAGTCAGTCAACAGAAGAAGATACATGGAGGGTCAGAATTAATTCAATACATGGTACTTTTCTTATACATATTGCTCCCCATTTGTTTCTTAATTTCCATTCTTCCACAGTTAAAAATTAATCCAATGTAAAATTATTCCACTGTTGTATAAGAAAAAGTCCAATCCCTTTTCCTGAGAAATCAATGATCAAAGAAATAAAAGCTATTGTAAAACCAGGTTTAGTCTTTTTTAGCAGTGTATGAGATTGGACTTCGAAAAAAAGATAATAAAGGAAGTGATAGAGATATGGCTGAATTAGGAGAAGATATTATAAAATCATGACTACATTAAGTCCTGTGGGGCTCAGGCTGTATTAACATTCCCTGGCCTAAGTTGTGCAGAGATACCTCCCTGCAACATTTGGGATTCCATAACTAGAAAAGTGAGTGCAGGAACCAGAGAAGCGGTGGAGATCTGGTGAGCATCTCCCCATTACCTGGCCCATGGCTGAAGTTTGTTCTTTCACGTACAGTGAGAACACTGACAACCATTTTCTCTCTTTATAAAAAGACAAAAAAATCCTTTAGAGTAATTTATTTTATTAAGGGAGAGTTCATTTCTATATCTTTATCTTTGGCACTTAAATTGCTTCTTGCATTTGATTTACCTTTCCCTTCATCTATGCCTTAACTTATCAAAATTGTTGTGTCTGGATTTAGCTAGAGACTAACACTGCGACTAAGACATCATCTTGAGGTACTTGATTATTTATTTAGCTGACAGCTTGCTTACCAGAAAGAATAAAAAAATGATCATTGCCTTTAGCTCATTCCCAAGTTCCTGGATACACTAAAAGTCATGCTCTAAACTTGACTTCCTTTCAGTCTAATATCTTGTGTCTAATATCAGTCTAATGTCTAATATCTAATGTCTAATATTAAGAAAAGTACTATCAGAGTTTTGGACTGGGTAAATTTTTTGGGACAATGGTGCTTAGATTAATAACTTTCACCAAAATCCATGTTGTTAGTTTTTGATGTTCTTGTATCTCTAATTTTAATGGCATTAAATTACAGGGCAACTCTTAAGGAGGAAGGAACTAGTGAAATCACATGTGTTTTACAGGGAACAAAAAAGTCTTGATCAGCTTTTTGTTTTTTTAATGTGGTTTATTATTTCATTTTCTTCCAACATCTTTCTCACAGCAAATAGTACAGAATTCATGTACTACAGAATATATTTAATATAATAATAAAGATACATTAATCAAAGTCTGTCGGCTAGAACCTCACTGCCAGATCCCAGTAACAGATTTTGTCCCATTCTTTTTATGTAGAAGATTGAATTTTAGACAGTAATTTGAATGGCATTACTTTGGTATTTTCCACAAGAATGCAGCAGTAACACAATCTGGATTGTCAGTACAGTTATGTGTTAATATAACCATGAAAATATTGATTCTATGTATGTAATATCAGAATTTAAAGTTGATATGTTTGAATACATCTTTTTCAAGTAAATGTGCTTGAAAATATCACAAGAAGATATCACAGGAGCTGCTGAGAAGACATTTTAGCTATTTCGTATTAAATAGCGTTGATGTAACTTCTGCCTTGGAGGCAGATGTATCTCTGCACCCAGTTAGTTGGTATTAATTACACATTATATTGACAAATTTGCTTTTTTCTTGAGAAAGCAGATTTGATGTTTTTCCTCATTCTGCTATGCCCCAAAATCATAATCTGAATTCTTAGATGCAATGAATGGCTGATGCTCATTTTCTACCACCTAACACATTGCATAGATGAACATTTTACAACAAAGGCCATTATTTCATGCAGTGACTGAAATATTTTTAGGCATAAGTGTTGTGTTACAGAAGGTTTTATTATCTGTGGAGAGTTTTTGCACTTTATTCCATCCTAATTTTCTAATCTGCTTGCTATTTTTTTTACAGTCTTTGACTTCCACCTGGTCTTTTCAGAGTCCAAAGTGCAGTTTCTATGCTACAGTTTGGGGTACAGTGACTGGTAAGTCACTGACTGATTTAAAAAAAAAAAAAAAAAAAAAAAAAACAGATAAAAAAAAAGGGAGTACGCAAATCTCTGAAAGGGTGCTGCCACTCCACAAACATATATTTTGAAAATACCAGCACCAGGGAAAAGGTTAAAAGTCTTATTAAGTTCCCAGATTCTGTTTACCTTTTTATCAGATGGGTAGCAAAAGATAAATAAAATGCCTAAAGATGTAGAAATAAAGAAAATGAAAAGCTCTGAATCTGACAAAGTATGATAAAATGGTGTTAATCAAGGACATGATCTGATTGGTGGTAGAACAATTATCAAGAGGTAGATAAACTGCTGTCTGGCATTCTTAGCTTTGTAAATTTGAACACTTGTTACCTACCAGGCCCCAAAGGTGTCCCAGATGTCTTGACGGAAAATACAGTGCACAGAAGAAAATTTAACGGGTAAGTCACTAAAATAAATCCCTGAATTCAACTCTATTGTTTTCATCACAAATGCATGAACTGTTTAGTGTATTACAAAATAAAAAAATAAACATTAAAAAAATGAAAAGATGACTCTGTAAGCTTTGTATAAAAATATTGGGTTTGTTCCATGCACAGTTTTAATCCACAAAGATAAATGTATGAATAAATAAGAAAGTGCTGTTTTAAATAGATAATATTATAGGTTTGAATGCTGCAAAGTAATTAAAGGACATAATACCCCATTATAAAAGATCAATATGCACTTGAAAGCAGTGCAGGGTCTATTTCTGAAATGATATAGCACACACTGATTTCTATCACATTTTCAATATTGATCAGATGTGAAGCTTGTTGATTTGACTTCTCAGCTTGTTGTTTGCCAAGGTTTTAAGACTGCCTGTGCCTCCAGAGTGAAATTAAAGTCAAGGTTGTTTGCATGTCTACATAAAGTGCTGTTAGCAGATCTCAGTCACAGACTCTTCAGTAAACAAACTGTGTATTCCTTTGAAATTATCAGTTCCAGCTCTGTTTTGCCAATTTCTTAGAGACTGATTTTCATGAGAAATTCTTTGATGGGAATAGTGAGTGCAATAAGCACGGAGCTATAGCCTATTGCTTTGTTTTACACGTTGTTTGCTCTTTTATGCATGAAGAAGTTCTTTACAATATTCTAATCAGAAAAAATGATGGTAGGGAAATTTTTGCAATGATTCTTCATTGGTTTTAACCTGACATAGTTGATATCAGCAATTATTTGAATAAAAATGAATAAATTCAGGGAATGACAAGAATCATTGCACCATTGCTTAATAACAAGACAGCCAATAGACTGAGACAATCTCATTTTTCTCAGTCTATTAAAATTGGAAACTCTAGAAAGTTAACTACAGACTTTTATTTACATATAGATCTGAGATATCTTTCTATTTCATCCTATGAAATATGAGAAGAACAAGTCCTTTGGACAGTGGCTGTCTACACTTACAGTCATTGGCAGGGTTAGAGGTGAGACCCGAAAACTCCAGTTCTCAAAACTACTTCCAAGCTTCCACACAGCATTTCAAGTCCACAGATTCAGGTGGCAGTAGTTAATTTTTATTCTAATATCAGAGAAAGTTTAAAGCTTTTTTTTGAGATCTGACTAGGAAAGATTGTTTTATGCGCATTATTTACTATGATCATATTGGGATTTGTGACAGAAATTGTGTCACTTATTTGTACTAAGTTTCTGTATGCAAATTTGTTATATAAAAGAGAAATAGAAGAGAACATATTTCTCTCTTCTCCCCATGTACTTGGCATTTCAAAGGTTATATGTCAATTTGAAAAACATGGGTTTAAGTATGAATTTTTGTCTTTGCGGTCTTCTGATCATCATTACCATGAGGTTAAACTGTTTTGAAATGTCATCCACCATCCTTCTAAAGGGCTCTAGATCCATTGAATCAAACTCACTGGGTTGAGCACTGATTGTAGTTGTAGATTTGAAACAATAAACTATAAGATATATTCACACTCCTGTCAGAGGAAATGAGGTGTGTGTGGGGGCAAGACAGAGGGATAGGCATGGTGAATCTTCTGCCTCTGACACAAAGCAGAACAACTCCATAACAAGTGGCTGGAAGTGAGAGTGCTCCTCCCCAACAAGTGCCTTCAGCCTGCTGATTACGACACCTGTGTGGGAGGTGAGATGTGGGGTTTGGAGCCTGGGACTTTCACGTCCTAAAGGAGGTCTCTGATGCTCCAGTATGAAAAGAAAGGATCACAGCAACAGATCCTCCTCCAGCTGTCTCCTACGAAAAGCAATGACTCATGTTCCATTTAGAAGGAGAGGTGAAAGGTATGTTATACACCAAGAAGGCCTGGTGAACAGAAGTGCATCTCAGTAGCACAGAGTTCATAATTTAGCACAGCCACTGTTTTTCTCTGTTTGTAGGCTGCCTAATTTTCTTTAGATTGAATGGAAGCCCAAAGTAATTTGGTCATTGAGTGTAGATTCTTTCTGCAGGATCAGAGACCTCAGACCCTTTTTCTACCTGAGGCTGTAATTTTTGCATTTTTTTTTTTTAATTTTTGTATTTATTTTTCCACAAAGGAGCAATGGAAGTTCTTGATTTTGGGGTAAAACTCAAAACAAAACAACTTTTTAAGGGAAAAACATCTTTTTCTACAAAGAATCACTCACTTCTTTGATGATATATAACCAATATTGTATTTTACACATTTCCTGATACTGTTGTGTTACATTTCCATAAATTCTGCTTTTTGGTCAGTATCAAAGTTGAAAAACAACTCTTCCATCTAGAACAGAAAAAAAGAAAACAACAAAAAATCCTGTTTCAAACAGCGTAATGTTTGTTTACTTTGCAAGTCTCTGTAGCTTAAACTGGCATTTGCCTTGACTTCCAGGTAGATCTGATTTTAGCTTGGTTGTATTGATTTGCTTATTCTAATCGTAAGATAAAACTTTCCATGAAAGGGTTGCTTCTTAGATTAGGTAAATCAAGGTAATTCAATTGACTTTTATGTTATGATGATACCCACAAACAGAGAATCTGGCCCAAAGCTGAGCAATTTATTACCTGGAACTTTTTATTTTTAATCTAAAAATACTTGTTTACATTTTGTCTAGATTTATAATTATTCAAAACAGCTGAAACCACTGATGCTAGTGCTGTCTAATCACTATATACTACAGGCAGCAAAACAAAAGATTTGTAATTTATCCCCATAGCTCCCTGAATCTTAAATCCACAAGATTAAATGCTTAAATGCTGCAGTCTCTACAGTAGCTTAACATTCAAAGGAGCATTTACTCTGTTAAATCATTTAAGTGGCTTGAGGAGGTTAATGAAAATACAGAAGAGCCTCAAGCTTCCTAAATAGAAGCTGGAGGATGATTTTCAAAAGCTAAAAAATACAAGATCTTAAACATTTTAAGAGGGCCGTGGAAATATTCTTTACCTGATCTATTTCACAATAAAATAAGAAAGTAAATATTATCACTCTGTTTTAGTAGTTTGGTTTTGTTTATTAACAAAAATTTCAGCAAATGGTGGAGAGTTTCTTCTGGGTAGTAAATTAAATAAGATACATAGCATAAAATGTAATACACAGAGACATATTATTAAAACAAAAATTCCCATACTGCTTGTCCATAACTAAGAATGATGTGATGACCACCCTATTTTAGAAAGATAATTGAGGAAGTTTTCTTGACTTCTGCTCAATTGTGAGAGACAGTAACTTGGAGTCAGCCTCTCTGCTGGAATCCCAGCTGTACTGTTACTCTGAATTTCCCTTGGAAAAATATGAATCTCTGCCTTAACCACACTTTTACAGTAAATTTATTCAAATGATCTCCCCATTCTTCAGTAAACCTGAAGATATAAATTCGTAAAGCATAATGAAGGAATAAAAATGATGCAGTGATTTCTCATCAAAACCAAATATGAGTTGCTACCATGCCTACCAGTAAATATGTGTATATGACATTACATACAACCTACTTGTAAACTTCCTACAGTGCAAAGACCAGACAGACCCAAACAACGCTAAATAGCAGTGGTGTTTTTACTCCTTTAAGAAATATTCTCATTCTTGGTATCTTTTGCTTTCAAGGTAAAATGTCCTGTCATCTCATTTATATGCAAACTAAAGTATTCATATGCATATGTCTGGACACCACAGTATTTTTTTTTAAATCATGTTTTCATTTATATAATATATAGTTGTAAAATGACCATCACCTATTGTCATGGGTTTGCCCAGGAAGGGTCAGTCTTGCAAGTGACCTATAGTGCAGGAAGCAGTGCACCTTGCCTATTAAGAGAAATAATAGGCAAAGCATGTATTAAGTCATCAAATTAAGTAAATAATAATAAAAATTGTGTGTTGTAATAGTATTGTAAGATCTAGAGGTGAAAGTTAGTGTAAGAAGTTTTTCTTCTTTTTAGTTTAGTAATTTTAACTGTTCTAAATAATGTTCTAAATACGTGTTCTACTTACGTTGCCAGTTATAAAAAAAAGGGGATTTCTTTGCTACTGTAGTAAAATCACTCATCCTTAAAAAATACCCCATGAACCGTCATAACCCACCGTAGTAACTGTAAGAAAGCTACTGGTGTGGGAAGGACTTTTCACAACAAGCAGAAATGTTTTTCTCCCGGGCAGCTGCTAGTTGTGAGGCTGAAAACCATAAAAATTGTATTTCTTGTAAAAAAGGCAACATAGTAAAGCAAAAGAAAACTCCTCTCCCTAAATAAACTGAAAAAAAACCTAATTTAAAAGTAGTAAACTGACAAAAAGTCAAAATGTTGTTTTTTTATATTGTCAAAAAAAAATAGAGAGGTGGGAGGAACAAAAATGTTCTGACAGTTTTGTTCTGGTTCTTAATTTTTTAAATTTTTTTTTCTCCTTTTTAAGTCTATTAATAAGCTTTCTTTATATTCTTTAAAGTTTAAACCTGCTTTACCTACTCCTAATCCTTATCTCACAGCAAAATTAAATAAAATTTAGTAAGTGTACTGGCATTTAACCAGAAACTCAAATAAACGAACTCAAACCACTACACCTATGTACCACAAAAATGAAATAAATTTAATAATATCTTAGCTGCTGGAGAAATCATCTAGCAAGTAATAGCAAGAAACCAGAATTTGTCTAAAAGGATTTAGTTTGGTGTTAGCCAACATCTAATGATAAGATGATAGATTTTAAGGTTAGGTTTGAATATTCTGTTGTAAAATATAGACAAAATGTTTTCTGATTTTCTGCAAAATGATTTTGAAATATCATTTCACATATGTTTCATATATTTCCTGTTTACATATATTTCCTTAAAGTTTTTAGATTGAGCAGCAGTTCAAGAAAATAAATTATTTCTAAATATTTATTGGACAAAGCATTGCTGATGTTATTTCTTTTGCCAAAATTCACCATATATACATAATTAAATTAAAACTATTACTAAGTCCTTTGTAAAACTTATATGTATATAGCTTATTTTTTTGGTGGGGATCTTCCAACTTGCCTACATGTTCTAACTAGACAAACTTGATTTCTCACTAATATTCTTTTCTCAGGTGAAGTTCCCTCATTTTGTAAACCTTAGTAAGGGCGTAGGCAGAAACTTAGCGGGCTACTCACCTGTAACTATTTTAAAAATACTTAAGTGAACATTTGCCATTTCAGGGTCAGTTTGCATTCTGGATGAATGCTCAGATCTGCTTTTTTTAATACATACTGATTTACCCAGCCTGCCAATTACTACCTGCTTGGCATTCAGAATCACATCTCATATCTCACCATTCATGCGGATGTTGTATGTCATCACTTCCCTCTAATAACATCTGAGATCTCAGCTTCTCTTAATTCTTAGCAACTGTGTAAACAAAAACACAAAGGATAATCTTAGAAGGAAAAAAAACATAAAGAGGGGAAATAAATCCTTTCGCCTGTGAAACCTCAGTCTGTGCTGGTAGAAATAAATAGGTTTAGCTTGGCTCCTATTAATTTCTTAACTTACATCCCAAAATTGTCATGCATAATTTGATCCAAATGGATTGCCTTGGTTTCAGGAGGGGAAACACATAGCTCAAGTAACGGAAAAGAGTGAATCACCTGTAAGTTATTGAGGAGTCAGATTGCCTCCTGGGTCAAGGTCAGTGTAATTAGCTGGTCAGCCTGAACTGCAATTTACCTGAGGAGAAACAAATGAATTTGGTTTCCACATTTTCAGCATGACCCTTGTTGCATTCTTCCTGGATCCAACAACCTCTTCTTTATGCATGACTGAAAAATAACTTACCCACTGCTAAAATACTGATATTTATTTCAAAGACCGTAGTGGGTATCAGCAGTCAGCTACATTCATGAATGTTTCTAATTTCTTGCCAGTCTGCTACAGTTTTCACACTTTTTATCATTGACATTGCAGACTAAGTCAGCTGTAACTAGATTATGTATGCTTTTTATTTTTCAGTTCCCCATAGTTTTCTCAGTAAATACAGAAACCTGAGTTATTTGCTACAGCACATTGCCCAAGCTTCTGTAATACAAGCACATTTATTTGTGATTCTTGTCTGTTTCTCAACATTTTCTTAATATTGTATTTTTACATCTTAGATATTTCTTGTAGTTCTATACCTGTGTAAAAATCCCTATTTAGAAACTACAGAATTTCACATACAGAATTCTTCTGTTAAAGAATCTTTCAGCTGACCTCATTATTTCACCTTAGGCAGTGTCTAGAATGATCACACCAAAGGATTAAGTTCAGTCTAAACACTCAGTTCTACTTGGTGCACTAGACTACCAGGAAAATTCAAATTAAGATTATTTCCATATGTGATTCTTTAGTCAGAATCTTCTTTGCATATACATGTGTGCATGGGTGTATATACAACCTTTAAAGTGTGAGGAAGCAGTAAAACAGAAGATTAAGATTGTACCTGCTTTGGTCTGGAGCTTGGCACAGATGCTTTCCAGACTTTCTTCCCAATACAAATTATTCTGTAATTTTCAGGTAGTAATGGATTCTGATGACAGTTTCTGGCAACAATTTCTCTGCTAACTTATTAATATCCCTATTGGATAGATCTTCATGCATTAGAAATGGTAAAAAGACTTCTCAAGTATTTAAGGTTAGTATTCCTATTAATAGGATAAAGATCTGCTGCTATGTTTTGTATGAACACACACACAAAGACAGCCTAAACTAATTCTAAGGGTCTGTTTGTGAAACTGGAGTCTTTAGCTCATATGGTATTTCTGACAAAGGAGTGCAACTGTGGTATTAAAGGATAAATAGGTAATTTACAGCAACATGTGGGACTGACTTTCACTGCCCAGAGATGGGTAGCGAGCAAAACTTATTTAATAAAGCTGTTAAACTCAGGTTGTCAGTCTAAACTAGATTAGTACAGAACTTGAGTGATACAGTTTTTTGCCTACATTTAAATGGGCATAATAAAATTGACATTTATCAAAGGAAAAAATTTCTTAGGTCCTGTTGAGTAGGATTTGTAGTCTATTAGAGAAATGAAAAGAGTTTGAAAAACCCAGCATCCAGCAGGTGTTGTTTTCCCCTATGAAGGACCACACTGGGGTGTCATTACTACCACCTTGACCCCCAGCCCTTATACATTCACACAGGGTCCAGGAAAATATCCATAATACACTTGCAGGTTTTACTTCTGTTAAAAAAAGTAAATCCACAAAATACGTTTGTGCATGAGGGACAAATTCTCAATTTGAGAGGAAAAGTTATTTAGACCTTCTGTAGAGAAAGATATCTGTTTTCCTACTAATCAGGCAGTACCCTCAAGTCAAGTCTAACCTTTCCAGATCATGCCCTGTGGTTACCACTCAACTGGCTGTTTATTTCCACAGTTCACTTCATTAAGATATGGTACTAGGAGCTACCTTGAACTTTTACAAAGCAAGGGGCTTGTATATCAGCAAATCTCTGTCATTTTCAGCCCAGTATAAATGTCTCTTGTTTCTGTTTGCTTTCTTTCAGTAAGCAATCTGTCTTTTGCCATTTCACATTTTCCTGCCAAAAATATATCACAGTTGCTTGAATTAATGTCTAGGCAGAACTGCAGGGTGAATTCCTTTCTTTCCCCTTGGGGGAAAACCTGTGAACACACAAGTACATATATGCACACACTATCAGCTACAGCCTGAGGCTTAGCAGCAGCCAGTTTAGATTGCTTCAGGACATTATCATGCTATTTTTTTATTTGTGACTTGTAATAAAACAATGTTTCTCTGACTCTATTTGTAATTTTTAAATCATTCACAAAAGGCCTGAAAAACTGTCCAACTTGTTTGGCTTTAAATACTTTAATGCTGCCATTGAGTTTGGAGAAAGCAATTCTCAGTTTGAAAGAAAATCAAGGAAACCTAGTATGCTTATATTGTGATTATCAAAGCAAATTTAATACACATTTAGATTCCATGCCAGCCCACTTAGAAACATTTCAGCTTATTGGCAAATTTGCATTAGGCTACATTTAGACCTCATCTACAAGCTATTCAATTTAAGATTCAGTACTTAGCTTTAGGATAGGATGCACTAGGACAACATGACCTTAGTGCCACACAAAGTACACCAGGCACTTCAGAGATCAGGATAAATATGCAATTTTGTTCCAAAGGAATTTGGTGTCACATACAACCTATCTGTCACACCAAAGATCTCTTCCTTAAACCTTCTGCTTTTGATGAAAAGGAAGAGTTTAGTCTTTTCCCCTCAGCTTACCACAATGCTGTGAGACAGAGCAATGTTTTCATGGCCAGATGGGATGGCCCACCAATATAGCAAGTAAATTATCGGCCAGGCTACCTTGCCTCACAAGATCAGGACTGATACCATTATCAGCATAATCAGCCTGCTCTAGCTGATTCTTTTTCAGCAGAAGAGTCAGACTAGATGACCTGCAGAGTTGCTCTCCAACCTCAAGCAGTCAGTGATTGGGTTTTGTATGGCATGTACTTGTCATGCAGGTTTGGTCAATATCTTAATTAAGGAAATGGATGAAGTAATATTAGGTAAACACTGGGAAATTGTGCAGAACATCAAACTCAAAAGAAATGCAGGACAAGTGAAAGCCAGGATTAGACTCCAGCATGATCTTGAGAAATTGGAGAAATAAGCAGCTATCAACAAGACAAATTTAAATGGACAATGTGCTACATGTATTAAAAAAAAAAAAAAAGGTAAAGAAAAGTAAGACTCAGTTTAAAATTGTCAAATAACTGGCAAATAATTGACTTGAGAGCAGCCCTACAGGAAAGTGATTGGCATACAGTAGGCATCGCGCTAGCTGTGAAACAAATGGTATTTCTAATTATTAGTAGAGGTCTTACTGAAACACGGAAACCGGTTGTGCTTTTCTATTTAACATTAGTGCTTAAGCCTAGTGCTATCTGCTCTAAGTTGCCATTTATAAGCTGGATAAACATAAAATGAAGGAGAAGCTGAAAGAATTGTACTGGTTTAATATAGAAAGGTGAGGGTTAAACATGGGATATTAGAGTAGTAACATCTACGTCTTATGTAAGAAATGAAGTATCAGAACCAAGACAAATTTAGATTAACAATGTATATAGTTGCGAAATGGTTCCACAATCTGGAACAAGCATCTGATGGAATTTTGATTATCATTGTAATTAAACAGTTTGGAAGCCTTTTTTTTTTTTATGTTCTGTTTTTCATCAGAGCTTAGATAAGTGTTTTTTAGTGGTAGAATGATGGACTAGAGGTAGTAGGTCCTTGTCGAGAGTATGTTCTAAATTATACTCACAAGTTTACTTTCTTTCTTGCAGTACAATTAAAAAAAACCTTAATTAATTTCCTGTGAGTTTACGCTTTTAAAAATTTAGCTTTATTTATTGTTTTTAAAAAAAGAATAAAAAATAAGTTTGAGATTATTTTTAAATTATTTTCACTTAGAACAGGGCTCTCTTTCATTTAAAGATGGGTAATTTGCAAAGAATATGTTTGTTTGTTTTTTGTTTAGTAACTAATGACAGAGAAAACTGCATTTACATTACAAATAATTGAAAATGCATTGATGACTTACAATTTTCAGTTCCTTCCCTCTAATTATGTTCACTAAAGGAGTATCAATTCTATGACCTTAATTTGAATAATGAATAAATGTATGTTTAAATCCATCCATATGGATGGGAAAAAAGGGAAAACTATTTTCAAAAGGTGAGCGTAAGAAACTTAAACACATTTGTGTGTTTACAACACATTTGTACATTTAAACATCTTCTTGAGAGTTCTGCTGATGCAAGGTTTTTAAACTGTATGTAAATGCATGTTTCTACAGCAGATTCCTCCCTTTATATTTTTAATTAAAATCTGCTCTGATACAGATTTTTTAAAAAATCTGCTTAAAAAAAGGATGAAATGTGACAAAAAAAGGTAAATTATAAGGATAATGATTGCAATTGGTCAGAGTGAGTTCCTGTGACACTGATGGATACAGAAGTATTGATGGAGATGTCAATACAAAGGTAAACAAAATCTGACAAGGAAACAGATTCTGCTGTCAAAAAGAGATAAAAATGGCCTTTCATTTTCTATCTGTTTGCTGTGGTTAACATCACCAGTACACCACCACTGATTCTCTCAGA
The DNA here is from genome assembly GCA_013397795.1 of Orthonyx spaldingii. Classification (NCBI taxonomy): domain Eukaryota; kingdom Metazoa; phylum Chordata; class Aves; order Passeriformes; family Orthonychidae; genus Orthonyx; species Orthonyx spaldingii. Next base: position 682,883 of record VZTJ01011332.1, on the reverse strand, counting down.
TTAATTAATCTAGTGGGAAGACACTCATAAAATGCCTTTGTTCAAAGTAACATCTGTTTTAGGTTACTTACTCTGTCCTCTGTTTAATTTCTTGTAAATATCTTTTATTTCGTTTTTTTGTGAGCATTTGCCTAAGTTTACTTAGGCAATAAAGTTGTCATATTCTTATATTTGTTGAGTGAAGGCCTTTTCCGGAGGACAGTCCTCCAATTATCTGCACTGTGTACTCTATTTATTTGTTTTATAAAAATGTATTCAGTGGCAAAATGTTTCCTCAACATAAGAATTTTTTTCTGCTTTTGATATGGCTAAGTAATGTTAGTGAATTGTTTATTTGATCCTTGCTTTTCCCTCACTAATTGATGAATACATTTGTTCACTAATGAAATGTGTTCATTATTTGACTACATTGCAGATGGTTGAATAATATTAAGAAAGATCTGCAATATTTTTTACTTTTAACTTTTAATCATTGCTAACTCTCTTATCTCACTTAATTTGACATCCCATTTTACCCATCACCCGACCCACATTAATTTCTCTTCAATGTGAATCACATAACCATTAAAAAAAAAAAGGACATAAAAAGTTTCCTAGATCAGAGCAGACTTTCCTATTATAGCTCCCAGGGCTTTCTTTAGTATTTCTAATGGTCTGTTAGGAACCACAAAACTCCCCCAAAAGTATACCCACTGCCATTCCTGCCTCAGATTCACCAGGTACAGCTTCTCCAGACCACAATGCACACTGTACCCTTGGCACAGTTCCAGTAATGCTGGATCAGGTGATCCTGAGAGAATCTGGTAATTTTTGGCTATGTACAAATATGATGAACCAGGAGAGAAGCACAATGTCTTCTGACTTCATTGTATGGAATTTTTTGAAGTATTTTTGTATCTTTTAGAATATTCCAGCTGTAGCCAGAGCTTACTGATGTTTATAACTTGTGATGTCCAAACAGAAAAAATGTCTGGGTATGTAGGTAAAAGCATTTGACCATTAAAGTTTATATTTAAGAAAACAACAGGTTTAATGGACTGTGTCCTGAAAAATCCAACTTCAGCTGCTGTGTTGACCTCTAATGTTTTTTCTAAACTGTGCAGAAGAGCCCGGTGATTCGTGTCAGCTGTGTTTGGTCAGTGTTCCATTCTTGCCTAGAGACTTTGGTCCAATAGGATGTGCAAATAAGTTTTCTTTCTCGCTTCAGCACTCTTCTCACATTTCACTTCATCTCTCTTGTATTGTGTTCCCCACTTGTGTAACACAGGAATAAAACTTATGTCGCTTTTTACAATGAATTATTTGTATTTATAACTTTAGATCATATACTGACTGTTCTGTAAAATGCCATTGCTCTTACATTTTTGTATTAAACTAGCACAATGGGACTTCAGCTTCAGTTGGGTTTCTAGGCACTACAAAAGAGATTGATAATAAATATTAATAATGAAACAAAAATATACTTGTTAGAAGATGAGGAATCTGCAGTTTTGGAGCATATCATGATGGCAGAATGAGCTATATCTTATGTACTTATGTTCGATTTAAGCAGAACAGGTAAAACTCTTCTACTGTAAAACTATTCTTATAAAAGTAAAGCAGTATGAAATAATAATTCAACCTCAGCCAGTGAGAAAGTATTTTAAGTTCACATCTTGTTTCACTTCTGAAATCCAGTCTTAGTATTTTTAACAGTACCTGACCTAGCTGTCTTTCAAGAAAGAAAGGTATATTGTAGTCAAACTTCAATTCCTTTACTTTGAAACAATAATAAAGCAGATTTAAACCAATGTCCTCTGGAAGCTGGGAGATTACTGCACTGTGATCCCCTGGTTCTAGCTGTCTAATTTGTATAGACTAATCTGTAACCAGGCAGCACATTATATTTAATGTAGAAATTTCGGTTGTCAAACTTTGCTATGAGAGTAATGCAAGAGAAGGACACAATTCATTGCATGCTCGTGGTATACCAAGGTGATATCTTGACCTAGAGATGCAATAGATGGTATGAACTGGCATTCCTGTCCCGTAGGTTCTCTGTCTGAAATGTATGACTAGTGGTGCATTATAGAGTAGGATTTGTGCCATAGACTTTTACATTTCAATAAATGTATGTAAATAAAAAGATATATTACAGTTTCAATAGGCTCACAGATGTTCTTAGAAGAAAATAGGTCAGATTACAAAATAAATTCTGCAGCTCCTCGTTTATTAAGAATTGTGTCAGGAGACTGCCCTTCTGAGCTCAAACTCTTCTCTTTTATGTTCAAATTATTCAAACTCCCCCCCCCCTTTATTTTTTTTTCAATTGAGTTCTCTAATGAAATCATGGCAACAAAATTTACAGCTCACAGCAATCTTGACTGTATGGGCCACCCTCACGACTCTCCAGTGAGAAAGGAATACCTGATGTCCAAGCATAGGGATAAAACAGTAATGTAATAATATCTTTCTATAACATCTTTCTATCTTTCTTCTCTAAAATATTATACCTATTCCACTCTAAATGGGGTATACTATCTCATTCAATATTCTGTAGTGTTTCTATGTTCATGTCTCTTGATTTGGTTTCATGATAGGAATATTTGAGCATTCTATTCATCACAAAATCTTGAAGAAAAGGAGGGATAACCCTTCCTTTCAAAATTTCTGTCTCCAGTTTACTGGTGAGAGGGACATGACAGTTTGGTCTATTGTTTTCTCTCTGATATTTAAACTGGTTTTTACCTATTTTTCCCCTTAGTAATGTCACTGCATTTCTTTGATGGAGTATAGATTTTGAAGAACTTAGGAGTCAATCCAATTGCCTTTGCTAAGGAGTCAAGAAAGATTTCTTCACTCTTAGGTAAAAACAGCGTGATGGATTTGCTCAGCTTCCTCAAAGTCAAGGCAAGAAAGGGTATATACTTCTTGTGAAGGATTCAGGAATTTTTATCAGTCATCTATAAGAATATTGTGTCCAGTGTGAATAAAGATCAAATAACCAATTTTAGTAAGTAACGAAATCTTGGGATTTCATCAGTGGACCTTGAAAGAAGAAGAATAAAGGTGAATCAGTCTTCACAAAGCAATATCTTCATTTGAGTTCCTTTCACCCATTGCACAGCTGTGTAAGATCGTAGGATAAAGAAGACTAATGAGAACAGCTTTTGGAGCAGCTTGAAGAAAACCCTATCTCTGTAATGTATTATACAGTATAAGTCTTGTAACTTCACCATTTTAAAGGACTGGAAAATTAAGTTAATACACTGAATCCTGCTTCTTAAATTGTTCCTGTTATTTCAATTACCTCTATATTCAATTACTTACTGAATTTTATTTTGATCAATCAGCTTTGGCTAGGAACTCTCTATCATCACTGTACTGGCTCTAAGCATTTTTAGTCTATACTGGTGGAATGCATAAGTTTGTTTTTATGAAGGCTCCTCAGTTTCAAAAGAATTCAATGTAACTGTTGTAGAGTTTCTGCAAGAAAAATTGTCAGACTTGGATTCTGAAGTCTTTTGAATTAGACAGCAAGGTGCTTGATGAAATGGAAATCAAGGCCAGTAGCTCAGCCAGTAGAGGGAACTCTTACACAGTACAAAATCAGGCAGGAATACAAGGTAATACATTAGGGATATAAATATGCATGAACGTGTACATTGCAAAAATCCAACAGTAGTTTTTGGCTTCTTTGTACATAGCACATTGACTTCTGTATTTTTCTCCAACTGCAATTTATTGCAGTGAAAGTATAACTATGCTAAATACAAGACGAACAGTTCAAGTCATTTTACAAAACTTAGTAAATGCTTAGGGGGAAGAATAGGGAACATCTATTCTAACTACTCTTTTTGTTAATTAAAACCACTCTATTTATTTATTTTATTAACCTGCAATTTGTCTGTGAGGGTGGCAAAACCACTTCGCTATTCTCTGAAACATTTCAGTTAGAGAAATTTTTTTCACAGAATACCATTTTTACCCTCAGAAATTTTCCATGCTGTGACCATGTGACTTAACTCAAGTGTTTCACTCCCTATACACAAAACAAATATTGCTGACTAAAGTGAGCAACTTGTGGCCTCATGGGCTGGATTTACAAGAGTGCTTAACATCTCCCTCACAGGAAGAGACATCTAGATTTCTGTAAGTGGGTTTAGGCATTAAGTGTTTAAAAACTACTTTCAGCAAACACTAAAGATTTGTCCCCATGTCCTTGCTGTTTTGTCTAGATCCACTGCTATCAAACTTTATAACTCTAATAATTCATTAGCCTTTGCTAATCAACTGAGTGATGACTGTTTTTCATTGTCTAATCAACCCAGGTATTGCTTCAGGATGCATTGATTGAGAGTTTGCAAGAATATTTAGTTTTCATTGAATAAAATATCTTTTTCTGTTCCTATTTCATACTGGTGTCAGCCCTGATGTATAAGATTCTACTTTTATCAAAGGCAGCTGGTAATGGATGAGCCCTTATAACTAGGCATACTGCCATCTGTATTCCTGCAACCCACTCCTGCCTGGCACACCAAATGCAGTGTTTACTTTTTCTTCCTCACAGAACTTCATAAGTGTTCTTGCTGTTATGAGCATTGTATTGTTGCTGACCTCCTACAGAAGAAGATTCTCGTTCTTTTTTTGGCCCTAGCAAAGTATTTTTGTTAATTTTTATCCTTATCTCTTGTATTTCCTTTATCCCTAGTTTTGGTAGTTTCTGCACATTTTGTGACTGGTAGTCATGACCTGTTTTCTGAAGATTATGAATGTATGTCAGAGCTTTTTTGAGTCCTTTTTTGTGTCCTTCTTCCATCTATGGCAGCAGAACAAGAGAGGTACACAGTAGACTGGATTATGTTTTCTAATGCTGTACATTTAGGGTAACATCTCTGAGGACATATATTCATCCAGTGTTCAATGAACACATACTTTTTCTTGCACTTTCTCTTTTCAGAAGAAAGGCAGTATGTTCCCATACCAACAGGTTGTGATGGACGTTTTGACACATAAATAAGTGATCTTTTTTATAATCCCGCACATGTCACTCAATCACTTAGGCTGATAATTATCTTTTTCAATGTTTCCATGGAGTTCAGAAAGCTCTTTTCATCAAAGGAAGCTGAAAACCCAGTATTTAGGTCTGTCCTTACTTACAATGCACTTTGTGATTGTAGAAGCTATTCTGTATGGAACCCTCCCTGTTTTGCCTTTTCTCACTTAGAACATTTTGTTCCATATTTCCTGACTTTATTTGTTAACACTTCAGCCTTTTTGGTCCCATAGGGTTAGAGGCAACATAAATGACTTTGGATCTGCTGCTTGTAATATCAACAGAAACATCCCAACCCAGGCAGAACCGTGACTCCGTTTGCTCAGTGCTGCATCCACACTATTCATCTCTTCCAAACAGGTAGTGCCCATTAGCCTTCTAGAAGTCGCTCTGTAATTTCCAAACTTCAGCTAGGCAGCATTTAGGGTTACCTTATAGACGTGTCAGATCTGATATCTGCTAGTACGAGCATCTATGTTGACACATATATCATTGCAATGTCAGTGAGAGTATGTTTAAAACAAAACTTGAATAAATTGTTGCAGAGATCATCATATTTAACTCTCCATTGAGGATAAGAGGGTAAAAAATGGTTAAATGTAGTGTTTGTACATCACTTATGAAGATATCCTCTTTTCGCTTACATATAAAGAACAAAAAAGCAAATATCACTGAAGGCAGTCTGGCAAAGTCAGTTCTGTCCTTCATGTGACAGGGTTCTTTGTGATCCTCACAGTGAATCTTTAAAAGCTGGTTAAAGGGAGAAGAAAGGAAAATTATATCACAAGTAGCACAGTGGGAAAGAGCCAGGAAATAATGGAAATCACACCACTTTCCCCCAGCACCCCCCCTCCAGCGCATGAGATCAAAGTCTTTCTATTTTAGAACCAAAGCTTCTTTATATTAAATACCAAGAAAGTATGTTTAGATAACATTAAGAGACTGACTTAAACCATAAAAGTCAGGAAATTCAGAATTAAGGCTGACACTCAGATCTTAAATCACACAGCAGAGAAAGGCAGGGGTGGGGATGGTAAGGTGAACTCAGGCACAGCAGCGTAAGGTGAGGATGGAAAGTGAGACCTATCTTGGCATCTTTTTACTTATATCACTGGACAACTAAAGATTGAGTTTTTATGAGTTTATTAGTGGCCATTATGCCACTGCTTTCCTTTTTTTTTTTTCTCTGACAGATTGGCCTAGTAAATATACAAAACATATTTGCTCATCTCAGGTCAGCTATGCTTTCTATAGCTGTCCTAGCCAGACAGGAAAAGAAAAGGTGATGTGATTTGGTTTTTTTTCTTCTGGGATTCATGCTGCTCTTAGCCCCACTGGTATTAAGTATAACTACCCTGTTCTGAAAGCTAGTTTTATGTTTTCGGG